>CM070558.1:64041613-64461613 GCA_036346405.1 Phyllostachys edulis | reverse complement strand
TGCCTTGCACACCCACTTGAAGCTTGATGACGCACATCTTTACTTCATGTTCGGGTCATTGACTTGATAATAATTATCAACACATGATGATTTCCTTTACTTCAAGTTCTTGACTTGAATATGCAACAACTCATGATGCAATCTTTCACTTGATCAACTCATGATCATCTCCTCTTCTTGAACACTATCAACACACGATGATTTCCTTTTCTTCGAGATCTTGATACGCATCAACACGTGATGCATCTTATTCTCGATCCTTGACTTGATGACGATTAACTCATGATGTCATCCAAAGTCTCTATCATCATGGGACATAACCTATTCATCCAACTCATGAAAAATATTAGTCCCGCAACATGATTGTCATTAATTACCACAACATACCATTAACTCATAATGGTGGGTCAAAATAATCCAATCTTTCCTTCTTTGGTAATTGATGACAACCATCACAATTGCGAATAATTGAATATAAAGATATATGAGTATATATGAACTACACAAGTTTTGTATACTCATTTGATATGTTTCAAAGTAAAGATCCTTAATATATGTGGATAAAGAAGTATGGATCAATACTAATGAAACCACAAACCATAGAGTGAACTCCTCCTAAATGTGTGCATACATGAATGTGTAAAAAAAAATATGCACATATTCTAGTTAGACTTTTAGTGGAGTTTAACCTATATTTTGGATCTGAGGAATGCAGCAAGATATAGGAATATGATGTCGAATGCATACCTCTTTGATTTTTACCTTTTTATCCAATTAAGACTAAACAATAGGTATAACAATATAAGTGTTAGTCTCATAAATAGATTTTTCATTAATAACCAAAATACTACATTAACTCATAATGGTGGGTCTAGATTCTTCAGTATGCATGATAGATTTCTCAAGAATTCTGAAGGCTTCAAGCAAGCTAACTAGCAGCTCATTACACCAGAAAACCTCAATTCTATTACTCCAATATGCAACCTTTATTTTTTTAAGTATACTCTAATTGTGCCATATCTCTTATATAAGAAGTATACCCTTTGGGACATGTTATCACTCAATTTTAAAAAATGTGACAACATATCATGATAGTCTAATCCACTTAAGAAAGAAAACACATATAAGTAAGTACAATCCAATGAGTAAGAGGAACTAATATGAAACTGCACCCAAAAAAGTAAAGTAAAAAGAAAAAGAAAAGAAAAGGAGAATATTTGACAGGGTGGACTACTCCGTACCATTGCAAAAATCACTCAAGTTGGAAAATACCATCGATGTGTCACTAACATGTGATCCCAGGCTCAGTTGTCAGCCTTAGATTCATTGGTATTTTTCCAATTATACATCGTCGCAATGGTACAAAGCTAATTTTCTCAATATTTAACAGAAAGAAACATTATACTACGGTATGCTACTTATTAATTGCTATTGGCCTAATCATTTTATAACAGGAAGATAAGATGTTTGCTTCCAAGTTACAAGTACTATTAGATGCAAGAAACTTACATAACCAGCTCTTAGAAAAGGAGCTCGAGAACAAAATCTACACTACAAAAAAAAAAGATGTATAATTAGTAGTTCAAGTATATAATAGACAATAGGCGAGGCAAAAGAATGAGTTACCATAATTCAGCAAAGTTATATAAATAAATGGGAGTCTTACTTGAGGAGGCGGGCATCGGCGAGGCTGCATGGGAGGCAGAGGATCTGAGTGAACTCGCGGCGGGGTGCAGCGAGGAAGACGCAGAAGATCTCGGCTGTGAAGAGCGGCGTCACGGAGCACCAGGAACCGGCGGCGACGGGAAGAAGGGCGGTGTCAGCGTCGAGGTCGGGTCGGGGAGAAGGCGCGACTTGTGTGTGGCCGTTGGGGAGGAGGCTTTGGGCGGCGTCTAGGTCGGGGGCGCTCGGGTGGGGAGAGTAACGGGCGAGAGTACGGGCACTGGGGAGGGAAATGGGCAAGTGACGAGTAAAGGCGCAAATCCTAGCAGGGCCCTACTAATAAAGGGATATCACATACGGTTATATTTTAAAAATCGTTTGTGTTAAGTATCACATACAATTCCATAATAGAACCGTCTGTGATATGCGACCATATCACAAACAGTAATATTTTAAAATATGTCAACCTCGTCTGATATTCGTGGCACAGTGATCTTGATCATTTTGTGACTAAAATGAACTTGATCATTTTCTTTTGTGATCTTGTTGATCCTCTGTGATCTCTTTGCGCTATGATATCTTGTTTGCCGAAAGGCTTAAGTGCTAAAATATGTGATCGCTTTGCACTGTGATATCCTGTTTGCCGAAAGGCTAATGTGCTGAAATTGTGATTCCTTTTACACTGTTAAACAAATGAGGCCAACGATGAAGTAGGCCTCCGAGTTTCCGGCGTCGGCCAGGTGGTTGACGACGGCGAGGTAGCACTCGTTGTCCGTACCACTTGCCGCCTTCTTCGCTCCGGTACCACGCGCCTCCCAACAAGGCTCCTTGGATGCCTTGTTCATGGCCTTGCAACTCCAATATATGTACACAATTCAAGACGTCAGAAATAATATAAAAAGAGTAACATGTATGCATGCTTGGATTGGTTATTGCCACAAACAGTAGTACGTATTTTTGTAGGTATATAAATACGTACGTGGCTCATAGGCTGCAAAGGTCAGCCATGGGCTGAGGAGAGCTCACGGCCATGAGGCTGACGATGTCAACGACGACATCGTGAGGAAGAGCCACGGCGATCGTCGACCTCCTCGCCGTCATGCTCCTTGTGCTCACCATGGCGCGCGATAGTACTAGCTAGTTGTATATCTATTCAATACCATGTGTGCGCTTCTGCAACAAGAACTCGCTTACTTACTACTATATATGGAAGCATCGTAACATCGGTGCACGAGACGGAGAGACGCATCCCGCGGGAGCCGAAGCGGCATTGAACATATCACAGACACTTCCAACCACAAACCGTCTGTGATACATAATTATCACAAACGGTTTGTGGTTGGAAGTGTCTGTGAGTTATCACAGACAATTCGTATTAAAAAACATCTGAGACGTCTGCAATTATCACAAATTGTTCTTATTAAAAAATTGTCTGTGATAATTACGTATCACGGACGGTTCTAGCTATCGCTAGTAATATGGACGGTCGTGCTTGTAAAATCGTCTGTGATAATTACAAAACAGAAGGTCTCTGGGAACCATTTGTGATGAGGCGTCCAGTATAGTCTATTTTGTAGTAGTACAGCGCAGAGAGGGGGCAGCGGTGGCACGAGGATACACCAGTAGCATCACAAGGAAAGGAGGTGGCGGCACGAAGAGGGGAGGTGGCAGCATCGCGTGGAGAGGAGGTGGCAGCGCGGGGAGGGTAGGCGGCGGTGAGGGGCTTGCGGATGGGTGGGGAGAAAAGGGGTTTTAAAGAATGTTACATCACATAATTCCAGCAAGTACATGTTCTGAAATTTTGGGAAAAGATCCATGTGAGGCAGTATCTTGTGGCGTCATCATTGAGTCCTTTCAGGAGGTCTTTATGTAGGATGTTTTAAGGACTTTTTCAAAACATTTATGGCTCAGTTTTAAGGTCCTAAAAGTTGATTAAGAACTTTTATTTTCAGAGAGCATCCAATCTCGCAAAACTAGAGTTCTTTTGAATGAGATGAGAAGAGATACTGAAAAGAATGAGTTTAGGTAAGAGGATAATGCTAAGAGAGAAAAGATTAGCAATTACTGTTAAATTTTCAAAATCATTGCTATGATTATATTAGGTTACATTTTTATTTCTAAGTCCTGATCTATCGGCCATTTTATCTAGGGCTTGTCCTACAGTCAGTATGGCTCTGATACCAAGCACTATCAGACCCCCGGGTGTGGAATAACCGGAGACCTTATGTGTGTACTGTACTAGTCCCATGATCAGTGGCTAGTACACACATTAACAACATTTGGCATTCACATCCATAGATACACATGTAAAAGTAAAGCAAAGGGTACTTATCTTAAGCGGTACAATTATTACATCAGCGCCCGCCAGCCAAATATTAACAGAGTAAGGTAGCAACGGAAGAAATAACAAAAGTAACAAAAGTCTCAGTGGCTTGCCCATCCAACCCTCACGCAACCGACAAGGTACAAATCCTAGATAGCTCTGCCATCAAACCCTCCGGTTCTGGATGCAAAGAAAGCGTCGTCTAGCACTAGCTCTTCCTCATACTCTAAACAACAATACAAGCAAGATTGAGTACAATACGTACTCAGCAAGACTTGTAGTGTATCGCAAAAATTATATAGACGAAAGGCTAATCAAAGAGAAGACTCTATGCTATAAGTTATTTTGCGTTAAGCAGATTTTATTTGCAATATTTGTAAGTAGTACTTTGCAACAGAACTGGAAAGAGCAATTAAATAGATACTGGACAGTAATAAGTATTTGAATGAACCAACAATAATAACAACTACAACTCGCGACCCTCCTCGGCTGTGAGAAACATTTCATGTTCAGTCATAACTCGGCAGTTAACTCAATTATAAATCACAAACCATTTCACGATGTCTTTCCGATAAGATAGTTTTTGTGAACATCAAGACTATACCCAACAATATTACACTTAGCACGCTCGTCACCGTGAGCACGGCTATTATAATAGATTTACACTCTGCAGAGGGGTACAACTTTACCCACATAACACGAATTCTCTAGTTTGTTCGGCACCCGTCAATACCACTGCTTAATACCGTAGGTAAGCAGTCTAGAGCACGCATCGAAACCTTTTAATTATCTATCCCTAACCTTGAACTTAGCCTGTCAAATGTTTATCCTCACTGAACCCGAGAGTACCCTACCAGACACCTGCCTCAAAGGAGGCATTCACCGTTATGCTCAAGAACAAACATATACTCGCACGTCTCCTGCCTACCCCTCATGCAAGGCTAGTTCTTGATGATTTAATTAGCCAAGGCTACCATCATAATAGCATATGTGGTTGTACGCTTACGCTTAGGTCGAATATACCAGCGTTCGGTCCTTAACTGACCTGGGCGAGAATCTCCCCCTATCTATGAGTGAGACTCCTCTCCCAACCTTTTCAGAACATAATATAACTCGTCCGCGTGCAAAAACTAGTTTTTTCATTTCATTTTTATACAAAAATAACAGAGGCACACCCCTCTGGACATTTTCATAAATCTCCCAAAATCACATTTATCATAATTGCCCTGTTATATCTCTTTCTGGGAAAACTATCATTCTAGTAAGCATTTGTGCGATATTTACACTCAAATTCTCAGGTTGACATTATATTTTGCCTAAACCATAATCTATTGGCTACAATAGCAAGGAATCAACATTTCAAAGGAATTCATGCATCGAATAGGATTTACAACTACCAGCATCCCAAACATAGCAGTTTAATATTGAACATACACGCATGCAATAATAGGATTTGCAAAACAAAGTACAATAAGTAAAATATGGGATCAATATGATCAAAGGGGGTGCTTGCCTTGCTCAGGTTGTTCTAATATGAGATTGGTTGGTCATCGGAGATTTCGTTCGCGCAATCAACGTCTATTGCAAAAAGAGCTAGAAATCAATTAAATAATGCAAATAAATTCTAACAGTTACCAAATTCAAATATTTTTGCATATTCGGGTAGATTATGATTTTAGATGAATTTAGAGACAAAAATCAACTCATTTGGAGTTTTGTAGCAAAAGTTATTAATGATCTAATTTGGCTTGGCTGGAAAATCCTGGAAAAAGAAAAGGGGAGAGAGTGCATCTCTCTGACAGGTGAGACCCGCACCTATTCCCTTTTCTTTTTTATTTAATTTCCAGCCAAAAATGCTCAGTCATTGACAGGTGGGTCCTACGATTTTGTTTTCTTTTTCATTTAACTTTCTAAAGGGAAATTCATTTCTTGCAAGTGGGACCCAGGTGTCAGTGGCTCAGCTTACGATATAGTGCGTGTGGACCGGAGTCCATAGCACAGTTCACACAGCGGTTCACCGTGCCATTACTGCGGTGGGACCCGTCCGTCAGTGTCTTGGTTCGGAAATCCGGATCATTAACACTCTTGATTTTCGCTTGTGACCCCACACGCCAGCGTAACTAGCAGCATTTAACTCGGCATTTAATCGGTGATTTACCCTAACCCAACACTGATTCGGCCTAATCATGGCGCTACAGGACTTGTTTTTTCGAACAAAGCAGGGAGCTCCTGAGCACTGGCGTCTACGGCTAATTGCTGGCGACCTAGAGCATTGCGACGCGAGCTAATGGCCAAAATGGGACCCCTACGCCTTCGCGTACCTGATGGTGTCGGTGGCAATGTCCACGGCAGCCCATAGTGGCGGCGTGCCGGAGAGGAGCGGAGAGGCGTTCGGTGCTACATGCCAATTCACATCCTGGTGACGCTCTAAGCAAACTAACATGCGCATTAGTAGCCCTAGGGCACTAGGAACTCATCGGAGGGTCATGGGGAGAAGGAGCTCGACGGAGGATGGCCAGCGGCATCAACCCGAGGTGGCGACGATGGGGTAGACGTGGAGGGGACGATCTGAGGCAAAATGAGAGCAAAGAATGGTTGGGAAAGCATAAGTGAGTCAAGGAGGTGCTATGAGAGAAGGTGATTAGAGAATAGCTCAGCGGATCGGACGTGAGGAAGAAAGGACGCTTTGCGGTCGGAGCCGAGGAAAAAACCAATTCCGGTGGTTCCTGTGGGGAAAATGTGAAATTAGGTTAGGGGAAATAATGATGGTGCTCACGAGCATAACATGACGCAGGTGGGGGAAGAAAATCTTCACTGGATTGCCGGCTGCCAGAAACGGGAGCTCGAGCTCTCCTTGTGCTAGAGCTCGAGGAAGGAGGGGAGAAGGTGGAGGGGTGTCTCGGGGAGGTAACGGAGGAGTAGAGGGAGCTTGGGGCGCTACTTATAGCCCGGAGGGCGGAGAAAAACACGAGGGCTGGCAGAGTCCACCGAAGGCGACTCTCGAGCATGGGCATTGATGGTTGAGTGACGGGGAGAAGACAGGGCGATTAAGGCTAGCCAGGCAATGGTGCTGGTCAGGCGATGCGGTTGAGAGCTAGGGAAAACCGGGGGCAGGCTGGAACCGGTGGCGAGTCATGGCGGCGTATCCATGTGCGGCATGAAGTGGGCAATAAGGCTTGATCTTCGCACATGGAGGACAATGCTGCAAAGGGCCTCAGAGGTTAGTGGGAGGAGGAGAGGTGGTTGCGCCGAGTTGGTTTGGTGGCAACCTGGCTCGGTCAGTGGAACAGGAGACTCGACGGTGGGGTCCAGCCGTCAGCAAGAGGTAAGCTAGTTAGGGTTTTTAGTATTTTTGAAAATGGCAGAAAGAGTTTAGTGATTTTTAAATATAGGTGCAAAGCTCTAAAACTAATGAAATTTTTAGGGTAGGTTACTAACACCGTGTAGATTATTGTGTAATTTTTCTAGGGTTTGTTCTATTATATATATTTATCTCTAAAAATCTTTTAAGCCTTAGTTTGCTTTTATCCTTTAATATTTATTTTAAGGAAAAATTTCAAAACATGCTTTGTTTAATTCCCTCATTTTATATTCAACATAATTATGCTAAGTTTGTTTTTTTTTAAATATTAACTTTTACTTCCATTTGCTTTTAATTAGCCATTAGGTTCATGTTTTCAAAATTGATGCTTTAGGTTTTGAAAATAACAAGCCTTGAACGAAAATTCAGATAAATCAAATGACAAAAGAAATGCACCAAAAGTTTTAAAAGGATCACGTTTTTATACATTTGAAATACAAAGCCAGAATTTGGGATGTTACATTAGGTATTGAGGTTATACCACTACTACAAAAAAACTAATATTGACGCTGATCACGCATAAAATGACCAAAATCGCTCAGATAAACACAATCATGCACGGTTTTGGTTTAGCGATCGCCTATGTTGTTGCATGCTAAAACCGCCTATGAAGAGGTAATATCACGCATTTATTCATGTTGAAAACCGTCAGAAGTATCACAAACAGCTTCAGTTTTAACATGAACCGCCTCAGGACTTCCTCACCTCTTCATGCATAGCTTTGTATTAAAAACCGTTTGTGATAATCTCATTTATTGCCAACCCAACCCTCACAGATCGATCTGTCTAAAATTCCTGCTCTGTTCTCGCTCCTGCTGGAGGTGGGGCTTTGAGGCGATTTGGTGAAAGGAGACCGCGGATTTGGTAATTTGTTCTTGACTATCATAATTAATTTGTTCCTTGCGTTATATTCTAGATCTAGCTTGGTAGAGAGAGAATTTAAGATGGTTTAGATCGGTAAAAAGTGAATTGAAGATGGTTTAGATCTAGCTTTTTGTGTTGTTTTGCAAGTGTTGGCTTCTTGCCATCTGAAGTTGGGCATAGGCTATCTATAATGTGTTTGTGATGAACAACCTGACCCTAGGGTGCATTGGTGTTTTTTCAGTTCATTAGAAATACATATTTTAAATGACATATCAAAAGTTGCATCTATAGTATACTAATTAATTAATTCAATATTTAACACCAAATTGTTATATGTGTCGCGTAGATGGACCAAAGCTGGATGTACACTGGCAACCGTGTGGGTGAAGAGTACATTAATGGTATGTCTGCTTTTACAAGAGCTGCCGAGGAGGATATGTTGAATAAGGGAGTGGAATATATGTATTGTCCATGCATTGACTGCAAGAATCTGAAGATGTTTAAGAACCGAGTGTAGATCGAAGCACACTTGATTCAAAGGGGTTTCAAAAAGGGTTATACACGTTGGACCAGTCACGGTGAAGAGCAAATTATACAGGAATGTAGTAATAACGACATCGCCGACGAAGTCAACGATATGTCGCCGGATGATGTCGATTGTGGTTCCGATTCGGATAGGCTACACGATAACAATCTAGATCAGATGCTTCATGATGCAAAAGGGAACTGTGATGAGAGGGACTATGTTAAATTCCAGGGCATGATAGAGGACTCAAGATACTTTTGTTCCCGAGCTGCAAGCCAGAATACGCAAGGTTGTCATCCGTGCTTGAACTATTGAAATTGAAGACAAGCAACGGTTGGTCTGACAAGAGTTTCACGATGTTGTTAGGTCTCTCAGCGGACATGCTTCTGGAGGAAAACGAGTTGCCCAAAACCACCTACAAAGCCAAAAAAGCTCTTTGTCCATTGGGAATGGAAGTAGAAATAATACATGCATGTCCAAACGACTCTATCCTCTACCGTAACGAGTATGCAAACGTGCATGTATGTCCGGTGTGCAACGCATCCCGATATAAATGTAAGAATCAATCAGATGACGGCGAGAGAATCGAGGTGAAGAAAGGACGTCCTGCTAAGGTGGCGTGTTATCTTCCTGTAATTCCCTATTTGAAGCGGTTTTTTATGAATCCAAAGGATGCAAAACTGCTGCATTGGCACTTGGAGGAGTGTAAGAATGACTTAAAAGCTAAGACACCTTCTTGATTCCGCCGGTGGAAAACATCGATAGGAGGTTTGCAGACTTCAAAAGGAACCGAGGAATATAAGGTTTGGATTGAGTATGAGATGGAATGAATCCTTTCGGTAACATGAGTAGCCGATATAGCACTTGGTCCATGACTCTCTGTATCTACAACCTTCCTCCTTGGTTGTGTATGAAGCGGAAGTATATTTTGCTGTCAATGCTTATCCAATGGTCGAAGCAACCTAGGAATGATATTGATGTATACCTAGCACCATTGATGGAAGATCTAAAAATACTATGGATTGAAGGGGTACAGATATGGGATGCGTACAAACGAGAGAACTTCACTTTATGCTCCTTGTTGTTCTGCACCATAAATGATTATTCTGCCCTTGCTAACCTGTCCGGCCAGAGTACAAAAGGGGCCAAAGCATATACTCACTGCTTAGATGATACCGAGAGTGTGTGGCTGAAGCACCCGCGCAAAACCGTGTACATGCATCACCGTAGGTTCCATCGGAGGGCTCACCCATACCGAAAGATGAAGAAATAATTCGACAGAGAGAAGGAGGACAGTTCAGCTCCAAAGCATTTAAGCGGAAAAGAGGTCTATGACATGGTTAAGGATTTATATGTTGTGCTCGGAAAGGGACACAAATCGAGGACCCATGAGAAGAACATCTGGAAGAAGAGATCAATATTTTGGGACTTACCTTATTGGGAGAACCTAGAAGTTCATCACTGCATCGACGTCATGCACGTAGAGAAGAATGTATGTGACAGCTTGATTGGTCTCTTACTGAACATTCATGACAAAACAAAGGATGGTTTGAACGCACAGCTTGACTTGGTTGATATGGACATCAGACCTAAGTTAGCACTGACAAAGACTGATAAATAACGGACGTACCTTCCCTCTGCTTGTTACACTCTGTCCAAGGCCGAGAGAACTGAACTGTGCCAGTGCTTGCATGATGTGAAAGTTCCATCCGGTTACTCCGCCAATTTGAAGAAACTTGTTTCGATGGAAGATTTAAAGTTAATTGGCGTGAACTCTCATGATTGTCATATGCTGATGACACAGATGCTCCATGTTGTAATTAGAAGTATTTTGCTAGTCAAGGTCCGAGAAACAATCATGAGGCTATGTTATTTCTTTAACACAATTGCTCATAAGGTCATCCATCCCGAAGGACTAGATGCTCTGCAGGACAAGGTGGTGATCACTCTATGTGATCTTGAGATGTATTTCCCTCCGTCGTTTATCGACATCATGGTCCAGCTTGTTGTTCACATTGTGAGGGAGATAAAGATGTGCGGACCTGTGTTCCTATGTAGCATGTATCTGTTCGAGAGGTTTATGGGAATTCTCAAGTCCTATGTACGGAATCGATCTCAGCTGGAGGGCAGCATTGTCGAAGGTTATGCAACCGAAGAGGTCATTGAGTTCTACGTCGATTACATGGCTCAGGTCGAACCGATAGGTGTGCCTTGATCTCGCCATGAGGGGAGGCTCAAGGGTATCGGGACCATCGGAAGGAAAGCAATTACTCCAAATGTGGATGCATATGCTCAAGCCTATTTCACGGTCTTGCAACACATGACTGAAGTGTCCCCGTATATCGACGAGCACAAGGACGTGCTTCGACAACAGAATCTGAAGCGGCCGGATGTTTGGATCACAAGACAGCGCAACAGTCGGTTCAACCAATGGTGGTTAAAGGAGCGACTCGTTAGGAGCTCGTCAAGTGATATGCTGACATGGTTGGTAAAAGGGCCAACATTTTACAGTTGTGACATGGTAAGGATACGACATAAATAGGCACACATTCTATACGCGGGCTCAAGATATAAAGAGCACTAACCAGAACAGCGGTGCCCGCATAGATGTGTTCAGTACCAATGGGCTGAGGAGCTCCTACTGTGGGCTCATAGAGGAGATATGGGAGCTCGACTACATGCTTTTCAAGATCCCACTGTTTTGGTGCCGTTGGGTCCATCTCCCACAAGTGAAGGTCGACAAGTACGGCGCCACTACCGTGGACCTCAAACGTGTCGGATACAAAGACGAACCATTCGTACTCGCTAACTAAGTTGTTCAAGTCTTCTATGTAACCGACCAGGCAAATAAGAAGCACCACGTAGTTCTTCATAGAAAAAGGAGGATTGTCGGAGTTGAGAATGTAGTGGACAAGAAAGAATACAATCAATTTGACGAGTTGCCTCCTTTCGAAAACGGCACAAGGGTCGAGGAAGAACAACGTGACGAAACTAGCTACATACGTGTCGATCAACATGAAGGGATAATTTTTAAAGATTGAACAATGTGTGTATAAGTGTTCGTTGAACAATGTGTGTATATGTGTTCTGAATGGCTAATTTTAGTTCATTTGAGTTAATTGATTTGTACTGTGAATTGGATATATACATATATTTGTTGTGTTTCTTCTTGTTTCAGAGGGCATGACTAGCATTTCCTGAGACTAGCCAATAAACAGAACTAGATTTATCAATACAAAACAATATCACAACCAGTTTTACCTACAAACTGTCTGTGATAATATATTACAGACAGTTTCATCTACAAACCGTCTGTGATACACAATCTATCACAGACGATTATTTATTAGAACCGTCTGTGATACACAATCTATCACAGACGGTTATTTATTGGAACCGTCTGTGATGTCCAACCCTATTTTTATTCAGGCTCTAGAGTTTGCCCGCTTCCCCCCACGCAAACGATTAAGTTTCTCAACTCTCCCTCCTCATCCGAGCCCGTCACCACCGTCCTTGACGCCGCCTCCTCCTTGAGCCCGACGCGACTCCTTCCCCGAGCCCGTCGCCGCCGTCCTTGATGCCGCCTCCTCCTCGAGCCCGGCACACCTCCTCCCCCGAGCCCGCCGCCTCCTCCCCGAGCACGAGCACGTGTCGCCTCCTCCTCCCCTGAGCCTTGCGTGCCTCCCCTTCGACGCCGCCATACTCCTCCGGTGCTGCTCTCTACTCGTCCTTCTCCTTGACGCCCAAAGGTAACCGATGTCGAGTTGCCGACCCCGACGACCCTTTCCCTCACTTTTTCTATCAATAATCTGTTATGCTGTCATGGTCCTCATGGACTCATGATAATTGCGTTGGTATCTATCTGGTTCAAACACTGAGTAGTATTAGGTGTGTTACTTGTTTTTGGAATTTGTATTTGTTCTAGTCAGTGATTCATATGGTATTTGTTTTGATACTGCTACTGGAATGTATTACAATGTGGCGTGGTGGGCTTGAGATGAATGCTCTGTGATGATAATTGCCTTGTACTGAAATTGTTTTGGTAATCATGTTTGAACTTGAGCTCTAATTGGAATGCTTATTCTACATCTGAGAGCAATATCAAAATGTTAAATCTTAGCTTTATTCTGATTTCATTTGTTCACATGATGTTTGTATTGAGCATATTATTCCTTTTAAATGACTTGGAGGATTTACATGTTTATATGTCAATTATGTCATTGTATTGGTCCTAATTTCTTCCCTACATATCCTAATTATTTATTAATTGGTCAGTATACCCATACACATAGAGATCGAATCTTATGATAATATGTTCATGCGTGTCAGAACTTCTATTTCTTGTGAAGATGTCTTCCACTCATTCTTCATCATCGTCGCCTCATGTGTCTGATGCGCCATCCTCTGAATATCCAAGCGCAGTAGAGGAATATCGAAAAGGCCCGGGGGCCGATTTACTATCACGGAGGTCGATGAGTCTGGGTCCCCTATCAATCCTCACCGAGCAGCGTCCGTATTCCGGAGAACGGTTGGAATAGTTGCACGAGAACGGGTCAACATCACCTACGATTCATAGAAGGTGTTGACCAAAGCTCAGAAAGGTGAGCTGCTGACGGATATTTTCCAATCATTTGAGATCCCGAAACAACACCAGGACTCTGTGCGACGACACGCGTTGCTATAGGCGTGCAAAGCATGGAAGAACTTCAAGAGCACGTTTGTCAAGAACTACGTGGAGAAGGATCTGAGGCACTTCCACAAGTATCCATTCTTGGAAGACTACTATGAATACTTTGCAGTGAAGAAGACGACATATGATTTTAGGAGTGAAAGTGCGACGCACAAGGCCCTCCAGGCAAAAAACACGCACTCCCACAAACTCGGCACTGCTGGGTATGCGGGTAAAATCCTGCAATGGAGGGATTAGGACCAGCAGGCCAACCGTTCGAATGCCTCTACACCATTTGTCGGGATCCATGATGAGTGCGCTCGAAACTAGCTAAGAGTGAGGTTATCTACCCTGTCTTCAGGGGCCATCTCCTTTCTAAACCCCGCAGACAAGGAAGTGTCCCAGCGCCTGGTAAGATATCGAACTACCTATAGTTTGTAATTACTCCATAACTTCATAGGAAGTGAAATGACATGTCTGGCTATTGCAGGAAACGCTGAGTGCACAATCTTCCTAAGGCTCGATATACTCTCCGCGGCCCTGGAAAACAATGAGCACTTGGGTCGCACGAAAGGCCTTGGTCTTTATATTCCATGGAAACATGGATTCCCAGAGGACTCCGAAGCGTACCAGAGTAGGAAGAGAGCCAAAGCCGAGCGCGATGCAAAGCTACGAGAGGAGATTCGTGAATCCCTCATAGATGATATCACTGAATCCGTCAGAGGTGAGATCAATGATCGCGTCAGAGATGAGACGCGACGACAGATGGAGAGCCTTGAGGAAAGGCTTAGGGAAAATCAGTTGCAAACCCCTGCCCCTACTGTGCTAGCTAGCCCCCCAAACTTCTGAGTAGCTGCGCGCCCAACCCTAACCCTACCCCAAAAGGCGACAACAGATTTCCTATCGATGACATCCTGGTAATAATTATTATCTTTGGAATGCTCGATCCATTGATAGGTCTGTTGGAGTAGCTAATTTTGAATTGTTATGTAGGTGGCTATGAAGTGCAAGCTCCTGCCTCTGTTGCCCTAGATGCTGCTTGGGGCCAGGTGTATCCATCTAGTGTCGGGGCTTTGGTGCACGGTGTAAATCCAACGCCGGGTTTCGTAAAAATGAATGTGGATGGTGTTTATGCCAATTTCGCGGTCGTCCCGCTGTAGATTCTAGGGCAAGCCATTGGAACATTCATCCAGTGGCCCAAGAGGGACATCTGCCTAGAGCTACCTGCTCAGGTGTCAACTTCACAGGAATATCCTACAACGGTGTCAAGTCCACGGGAGCTACCTGCACCAAAGCAGCAAGGGCCTGATGCATGAGATGCATCTACACCTCGTGTTCAGTCGACTCTCATGAAGTCGACCTCTAAAAAGCAAGGCAGCAAGGGCAAATCAAAGATGGTTGACTCTTGTTCTGATATCCCCTTCTTACCGTTGGCCCGTAAATTCGTGCTAGGCCAGTCGTTGGTCGAGATGGTAGAGCCCGACCGTACCCTAGGATTCTCTTGCACGAGATTGCATACATGGTACATGGAACAAGCCAATAAGGCAGATGGACAACGACGCTCGGGTGTCAACATCAAGTTCAAGAAGGATCATCTTAACCACGTGGTTCAAGACTGTGTCTTCACGGTGACCTTCGAGGACTTGTTCTTTCTCTTCAACCTCGATGCATCACTCATGCGATGCTAGACACTGTAAGTGTGTACAATCACAGTCAACATTCGTGTAATACCGATAAATGTTATATACAACTCCTTACTTTTGTGTGTGTGTGTATGAAAATGGTATGGTACTCCTGGGAGTACGTACTCTCACTTCTTATATACCGCTTATATCATATGATAATACCTCTTTATCTATTTAAGCATACTCCAATAATGATTATAAGATACCCCAAAGTGAGTTCCATGAAAAATTTCATTAAAATCCATTTTTATAGTGAAATGTGTATATACTTCTTTTATATATGAAAGAAGGTATATAGCAAAAATAAAAGGTTCCAATGATTTTTTAATCAAATCGCATTAGAGTATCTTATAATTGGTATTTAAGTATACTGAAAGTGATAAAGTAGTATAATATGTTCATTTAAGTGGTATATTGCAAGTGGAGTATGTACTCTGAGTAATAAACAAGGCCCCACACACACACACACACACTTAAATACCAATTATAAGATAGTCCAATGCAATTTGATTGAAAAATTTTCATTGGAGCCCTTTGTTTTTTGCTATATACCTTTTTCAATATATAAAAAGAAGTATATACACAAATTTTGCTATAAAAAGTGGAATTTAATGAAATTTTTCATGGAACTCACTTTGGGGTATCTTATAATCATTATTGGAGTATGCACAACTAGATAAAGAGGTATCATCATACGATTTAAGTGGTATATAAGAGGTGGAGTATGATATATATATATATATATATATATATATATATATATATATATATATATATATATATATATATATATATATATATATATATAGAGAGAGAGAGAGAGAGAGAGAGAGATGCACACATGATTTCCGAAGCCAAATTAAGGAATTCACCGTTAGGTTTTATCGACCCACACTTGGTCTCCTTACAAACCATCAAGGATAATGCAAAATTCGTCAATGATTATATGACAGAGTCATTGCTGGCTCACCGCAACAAGGAATTCATACTTTTGCCCTACAACTAGGAGTAAGTGTTGCACTAGTGGCTATACTTATTGATTTGTACTTTATAAGCAACACGAACTTAGGTTTAATGACCATGGCGACATACCTGTGTAGGTTCTACTGGATTCTAATTGTAATTATACCAAAACGGAATAGGGTAACATACCTAGATTCCCTAAAGAGGGCCGCGCGCGACTTCACAATTGTCCGACAATTAATCGACGGGTAAACACATTTTCTCCATATATAACTCTATTGTAGTCTTTCATTCCTTTGTAATAGCTAAGGCTAACTTCTTGGAATCACATAGGTCGTTCGCCGTGTACTTTGCTAAAGGAGGGAATTGCAAGAGAAGGATTCTGCGACACGATCTAAATTTTTCGGTATTCACTACTACACATTAATCCTATATAACACTTCGTAGTAACGCCTCTCGAACTAACTAATTCTATTTTGCAGTGCCACCAGCAGCCGTCGGCCTGCAACATATGTGGATACTATGTTTGCCACAACATGGAACTACTCGTCGGTTCTGCGATGACCAATGATCATCAGGTTTGTCAATCTTACAATAATTATTTCATACTTATCAATTTATATATGCACGAATTTAATCTTCCTAACGACAGGTTGCGAGCATCGATACAACTGTGTTGAAACATGGCCAGCTTATAAATATTTTTGCGGCATTCTTGAACCGTGAGGTCATAAATCCAAATGGGAAGTTCCACAACGTAGATTGAACTTGTTTGGGATAAGATTGAACTTAATGGTACATGTGTGTAAATGTACATGAATGATTTATTTTAGTTAATTGATTTGTGAATTAGATGTGCTTGTTTCTAAAATGAATGTGAATTGGGTCATGTGCTTATTTCTGAAATGAATGTGAATTGGATGTATACATATACTTGTTGCGTTTCAGCTTGTTTCAGAGGGCATGACTAGCATTTCCTGAGACTAGCCAATAAACAAAAATAGATTTAGCAATACAAAATAATATCACAGACGGTTCCTTAGGACATACCGTCTATGATACATTAGCTATCACAGACAGTTTAATCTACAAACCGTCTGTGATAGTTGACTATCACAAACGGTTTTAAGTTAATAACTGTCTATGATAGTCTGCATCACAGACGGTTCGAAAACCGTTTTCGACTTCTATTAGTTTCTTTTCTTCTTTAATGCAATAGCTATAGTTTACTATATAATCCATTTCTCAAAGTAATGGGTGTGTGTGTGTATAGTGTGAGAGAGAGAGAGAGAGCGCGCGCTTGATATTACACAGGACCAAAATGATCAAGGTCAAGAACTGAAGTGACAGCCCTAAAAAAACCAGGGTGCCACATAACAATAACTAAAGAATAAAAAAGTGTTCTATTGCTGCTCAGAATAAAACCACGTAGATCCTACATCTTATCTATCTACCTGGTAATGACACATATATTGCCTATCAGTTTCTATAACTCTTCAGTACTGCTTCATGATCAATACACTTTTTTTTCTAACCATATTTCCATGAATGAATAGCGATCGAAAACAATCCTAATTTATCTGAAAGGCGTGTAAATGGCACCCGAAGGGCAATACCGGAAATGCCAATAGTTAGCAGCAGCAGCCGCAACACTAACATGGGATGCTTCTGTAGAGCACAAAAGAGGAGCCTGAGGGCAGTAGGGAAGTGCATATGCAGGGAATTAACCAAGTGATGGAGGAATGTTGCAAGCAATGATTGTCCTAGCAAGCTCCTTTGATACATATGTCTCACCAGATTCTGATGCAAAGATTTAGATCTCCACAGGTAAAGCAGCCAGGTGTAGTTAGTGGGAGGGGCAGGGGAAAAGGAAGAAAAGCTAATGGGAATCATTAGAAGTCGCTAGCTTTCAGAACCCTGTGGGTCCAGTTTGGATCAAGGAGAATCATGCAAGCCCAAAGCCCCCTTTTTCTAAAAGCCTGTAATTAAACTCCGTCTTGTAACTTATCTACCAAAAGAATGTTGTCTTAGACCCACTACATGGTAGAGAAAGATGGAGGCTGTCTTTATAGGGAAAAGGAGCTAGCAGTACTGATGTATCGCTATACACTTTACTAAGTACTTATCAGCAGGAATCCTAAGTAGAAGGATCCAACATACTTGCAGATACAGTAAAAAGCAACAGCTGATTAAAGACTTAATTTTCTGAAGTCAAGCTGAGAGTACAGAGACTGAACACACAGCTTTTACCAAGCAAGAAAGCATTCCAAATTATAAACCCATGTGTTAATGTGTACATGTCCTGGTCATACTCTACGGTCTACATGTATGACTAAGATTTGTAGGGCACTCAGATGCATATGTCCTGGTCGTACTCTACGGTCTAGATGTACCTACCTACCACGGTGCAGTACGTCCAGGGAGGTGAAAGGAGCCAAGGGTAATCCGAGCAGAACTGGTAGATTCCTCTTGGTCCATCCAAGGCAGCAGAGCAGCATGCAGAGGATCGATAAACGACCGGCTCTGAAGCTGGAACGTGAAGCAGTAAACAACAAGGCAAACTACACAAGTAGCCTGCCTGGCACGATCGATCGGCAGCATGCAGGCAGGCAGGAACCATCTCGTCGATCGATCGGTCGACAGGCGCCTGCCACCGATCATGTGCGCCGCGCAGGAAACCATCCCGTCGCTGCTGCCTTCGGACGCGCCGTTGCCGACAAGAGAACACTGAAGAAGTAGCTGGCTAGCTACCTTAGCTCAGCTCAACTCCTCAAGTGAGGGCTTCAGAGCAGCAGCAGCTAGCCCAATCATGCGTCGTCAATGCACGGACGGATGCACATGAGCGATCGAGCAGCGCCTGCGCCATCAACGGATTCTTGTTGCTGTCTGCCTCCGCTGCTGGAGTCGCGAGGGGCATGATGGCAAGGGAGGCAGGAGCTGGGATGCTGCCGGCAAGATCAGCTGCTCAGCTCCCGGTCAAGGCAGGCAGCTCATGGTGTGGTTATCTTTTCATTCTTGAATGCTCCAATCCCATCCTATCCTCCTCCTCAAGCTCCCAATCATTGAGGTTTCGGATTATCTGCTCTTCGCTAATCGCTAGCTTATCTTCAAGGCTCTGATCTGGTGTGTTCCAAATATGTTATTGCATGATGAGCAGCCATACTGTAAGGTAGTTTGTTTTCAGTCTTTCAGATGAGAAGGCTTACATACAGACGCAGAATTTACCATCCCAAACAACTAAGGCACAGCTCCATTCATTTTCTGTTCATTCCAAGTTTTTCTCTGTCAATTGCATCCAGCTGCCCATAGAACTAGTTAGCAGAGATGTTTGTTCCAACTCCCAAGGCAATGTCATTGCTGGTCATACGGATCCAGGCTGTGTTAATCGCAAGGATGTCGGAGGACATGACTCAACTGCCACACTGATCATCTGTCGTCCTGGGAATGCGAGGCCACCGTTAACTCCCCAATCATGTCATTTCTCCGAGATCCCCAATCCAGGTCTCCAAGATAACAGCAAGAACAGCAGGTTATGCAAGAATGAACCCAACAGGAAAACTTTCAGGAAGATAAGCACACCAAACTTAAAAGTTGATAGATGAAGATAGTTACAGGATTCACTGGTTCTCACAAAGATCATAGAATAGTAAGATCTACCTTCAAGTACATCTTAGTACAGGGAAAACAACAGTATAGCGTTCAGGAAAGCAACTGTTACATTTGTTTCTTGGAGGGCACCTGGCACATGCAGATAAGATTATGGTGAAAAACACTAATATGTGAACAAAGTAGATCATCATATTGGACACCCTTCTCCAGTTTTTCAGACTCAGCGCTTGTCGCCTCGCTTTCTGCTCTTCCTCCTGCTGCCCTTGTCATCAGAATCAGTATCCGACACAGATTCTGATTCAGATGATGCTGATGATGTGCTGTGCCTTCGGTGCCTTCTCTTCTTCTGCTTCCTTTTGTGTTGCCGCTTCTTGTCCTCTGAGTCCGAGGAACTGTAACTTGAACTGCCACTTTCAGAAGAATATTCAGAGCCGGTCACTGATGATTCAGTGTCAGAGTCAAACACCGAAGCCTCACTACTGTTTCTATCTGAATCACTCCGTGAACGGTGTTTTCTCTTGCTCTTTCCCTTGCTTCTTTCAGGCTTTTTCTTCTTCAACATTTCTTCCTTCAGCTTCCTCTCCTCCTCCCTCTCCTTTTCAAGATCAGGATTCTCAAAGTGATAGGGAACTGACACAGTTGTCTTCTTCAAACTGGGGTTCTTAAGCTGCTGTGTCCTTGAGGGCCGCGACATATAGACCCGGTCATTCTTGCACTCATATGTCCAATGCCCAGGCTGGAAACATTTCTGACATTGGAAATATGCACCACCGGAAGAAGTTGGTAAAGCTTTTGGTTTCACACCCAGTATCACAGCCTTCTCCGTACTCTGCAGATACATCTGTCTCTTGGCTTCCTTCCTCTCCTGCCAGCGGCTTGGTCCCTCTTCCTTCTGCCCATAGGCATTGACATTGCGGGCAGCAGCTGTGGCAGCACGTTCAGCTTGAGCCCTGCTCAGTCCCTTAGCAGCTGATAACGCCTGTGCCTTTATTCGCTCAGCTGCAGCTTGAGACCTATCATCATTTCCAGACATCTTGATTCACCCGAATATAAAATCCGCAATCTCAGTATTCTGTAAGGAAAACAAACTATATTGATCAGTAATTAATTAAAGAGGTCATTTCATCTTCAGCGAAAACAAACAAATAAACTTCTGGCTAGCCAAAATTCACACAGGCAGGCACACAAATTCAGACCAGGATTTTTGTTCTTTTACTGTGAGGGATAACATAAGACACAAGATAGTACTTCGTTATTGCTAGGCCATGAATGCACTCATAGAGCTTAGAGATTCTGCATTAGGCTGTCATAGAGTTACAAACAGTACTGCTTAAAAGTAAACAAACCCAACACAACAAACACGAAAAGGTATGTATTTCACAAATAAGCCTTCACGAATACAAATTGAACAATTATAGCAGAAATTGCTTTTCTTGCAACTAAGTAAATGAATATTCTACTAGAAAGTGCACGTTACATGGCATTAAAACCTTAAAGATGGCATCTTAAGCTAAAGGATGATAGTGGCAATTAAAAAATATCACTAGGTATGCAAACACATTCAAAAGTATACCAAATGCAAGTATGGAAGACCTCTACATCAAGGCACTTCTCTAAGAAACCACCCCAGTTGCACCACACTACACAATCATCAGTACACGAACCCTCAACAGAGTACCTAGAGGAACCACTTCTTGACAATGGTTATCAGAAGCTAACAACATATATGATCTATTTGCATATATATAAAATAATAATTTGCACAATATTTATGGAAACAACAAAGCCACGGCTCGACCACAGCAAACAAGGGAAATCCACGTGCAGTAAGGGAATAATAACTTGATGTGCATGGCTTGAAAGTGTACATTCTGAATTTCCAGACAGCTTATGGATTTTATGCCAGAGGTTCCACTACATCCATTTCTTGCAGATACAAACTCCATTAAACTAACTCGATTAACCAATCTTTTGTACTATTAACCCACCTAATCAACCAAAGGATATCTTAGACTTAACTAGATCTGTTGGCAAACAAAAAACTTGGTTAAACTAACCTACCTCGGTTGGGATTAACAAGCCTAGTTATTTTATCCCTGAACCAAACGATAACCCCACAAGGAAAAAAAAGAAGTCCTCAATTCAAATTACAAACTTGTCACATGTTCAATTGTTAGCATATGTGCATTTGCAGAACGGGTAATTTGGCAGTAGTCGGCAGAGATTACAACCCCTAGCTCACTATGAAACAATTTAGCCACCATGGCCACTTGCACCCATGAACTAATCACCAGGACGCTAATTGTCTCATCACCAAGACATCAGCCACCCACTACTTAACATTGACATATCGCATACGCATACTGGCAGTTCTTACACACCTACATTGCCATGTTAAGACTAAAGGCTGAACTCCCATTTGGATGTCATATATGATGTCAATCATCATTTCTAACAGTATAAAGAAAATCCATAGAGGAAGGCACATATACTAAACAGGGCAGTTGCATTTACAGCGCAAGATTGCAAATAGTAACAAGCTAAAAAACAGTTCATAAAAATTATGCACAAAGAACAGATAAAAGAGAAACCGATCAATCCATGTTGATTATTCTGAATCTTCACTGCTACTTACATCCTGGTAACACCAACAAGCAAAACCAGGTATACTTATAGTGAAAGCAAGATGGGATATCGGTTCTAATTTCTAAACCAACCCACTGCAATCTCAAAAACATCATTGTAAAGGCATGAATCCAACAAAAACTACTGCGTCATTCATAGAATCTATGTAACAGCAGCAACCAAGAGTTCAATCATAGTTTCAGTACTCATCGATCAGAGGGGCAAGGCTATGTTTGTGTAGAACAAGAGGGGCAAGGGCCGGCGGCCGCAGGCCAGGCCGGCCGAGCCACCGGAGCACCGAGGGGCAGGGGCACGGTTGCAGTCTTGCAGACCGACACACGCAGGCCGAGCCGGTGGCGGCAAGCCATGGGCCGGCAGTTGAGCGATGAGGAGCGCGGGCTAGGCGCCGGCCGGACCCGAGCCGGGGCCGAACCGCACGAGGGAGCCCAGGGGCGCAGCCGGGCCAAGCCACAGGCGAGCGGCGCAGGACCGGGCGTGGCCGAGCCAGGCGGCGGCGCCAGGAGGGTGCGGTGCCATAGAGAGAGAGAGAGAGAGAGAGAGAGAGAGAGAGAGAGAGAGGGAGGGAGGGAGCCAACCGAGCCGGCGAAGAGGCGGCGGATCTGGAGTTCTTCGGTGGCTGGCCGGGAGGAGGACGGGGGCGACGCTGGGCGGTGGTGGGGGCAGCGTTGGGCGGTGGAGCCGTGGAGTCGTGGAGAGGAGGCGGTGGCGGCGGTGGGGGCGACGCTGGACGTTGGGCGGTGGAGCCGTGGAGTCGTGGGGAGGAGGACGGGTGATGGGGGCGGCGATTGGCTGGGACGGGGGCGGCGGATCTGGAGTTCTTGGGAGGACCGGAGAGGGCGGCGGATCTGGAGCGCGTGCGGATGGATTAGGCTTAGGCTTTTGCTTCGCTGGTGTGTGACGCAGTGGGCTTTGGGCCTTAGTGATCAAACAAAACGGCGGATACATCTACATCTATCTATGGTAAGGTAGATCTGTTGGTGGACAGCCCGGCCCGATGTTTTGGGCTAGAGCCTTCATTTTCGCAAAAGGCCTGGTCCGAAATCTGAAAAAGCCCGGCCCGAGACTTGAACAGGTCTAATCAAAGACCAGCGGCAAATGTGATGTTTTAGCGGGGGGCAGAAAATTCAACCGAAAACTAGAGCCGAACGCTGAATTAACCGAGCAATTCGCTTTATTTGGTTGCGCCCCCCTCTGATCATTCGGTTGTTAGTGTGCATGCGGCATTCTTAGCAATTCAGCCCATCTAGATACGAATTATTACCAAACTTTGTTTTGCGGCCGAGGTTTTGTGAATAAAATGCATAAAATATGAAGCTCACACCCTGGGAAAAAAGCTTATGAATTCTTTTAGTTTCGTTGATAAGAAAAGAGAGTTTGAAATACGAAATAACACTCGCCGTTGTCCCGTTCGCAACTTCACAATTATCCGTGCGCAAGAACACGACATGGTCATCATGATCCTTGACGCCAGCAAGAACATGCTTTAGGGCTGTGAGGTTTGTTACACTTGCCTATCTACGCGCGCCCAATCTTCTCCACCAGGCGCCTCTCAATCTCCATCCTCTTCCCCATGAGCAGCGTGTACTTCTTCAGGAGCTCCCTATCCTCCTCCTCGTCTCTGGCCGGGACGGCCAGCTTCGCGCCCAGGGAGGTCTTCTCCAGGTTGCCCTCGTACATGCAGGAGATGGGGACAAAGCTTCCTTCCTCGTTGCACAACCACCCATGGGCAGCTCTTAGCGCCGCGCCAAGTGAAGCCGAATCTGTTCCAGAAGCAGCATCAGTTTTGCATCCATGGATGGTGTTACGAGTTTGCGCGACAAGGCAGCAAAGTTTAAGCAAGAACAATGGGGGAGTTTTGCCGTACCAGGTCTCTGAACTGTGAAGACGGGGCAGCCAAAGATTTCTGCAATTGACTTGAGGATGCTCTCGTTGGAGGATGCCCCACCGGTTGCTATGATCCGCTTTGGGGGGTTGGGCATGCCAAACCTCTCGGCGTGGCCTCGCATCGACAACATTTGACCTTCGATGATGGCACGGACCTACATGCAAGGAATGATGAGCGCATGGCTCACTTGTTTGCAACCAGTATCAGAAAAACAGATTGAGTATTTTTGCAAACCTCAGATGGTGCATCGAATTCTTCCACCTCACACTCCGTCAGATTGTCGGATGAGACATCATTCAAGTTCTTGACAATGTATCGATGGAAGCCAGCTGGATGGAACAAACCAATTTGTGTCGAGTTGTGAACTTACAATAGATGTGGAAACAACGTTGCAAACACTAATACATGATTACCTGGAAGTGGAGGCAAGATTTCATGGTCTTTGTAGTAGAACCCTAACTTTCCGCCTATACAAGAAAATATAGATGAATTTTAAGATGTAAGTCACAGTTTAAACAAATGATAAAACTACAGTGTGACCAAACAAGACTAGCAGTCCTGAACAAATAATAGTTGAGAGTTGAGACTACAATATAGTAAGCCATTCACATTGTTAATTCAAACATGCTGAAAACTAACAATAACTTGCTGGGAAAGCAACTTGTTGGAACAGAAATGACCAAACAGTAAGAACTTACCATTCAGAGGGGGTGTTTTCTCCAGATAGTTGTTGAAAACATCCCACGATTTCTCTGCACATCGATTCCGCACATCTGACATCACATTGAAAGTATTCTCAGCAAAGTAATAGCATGACATACTTTGTAATAAAGTAAAAAGGAAAAGTATTCTACCTTCTCGGGTCAATGAGCCATTTTTGTAGCATAGCATCACCATGTAACCATCAGGTTCAACAGGGTTGGGGAAAACATGGCCTTCAAGACTTGGTTTAGCTTCGGCAGTTATCCCAAAAACCTAAAAGATAATTAGGAGATGAGAAACACAGTACCTTGGGAAAGAAAATCTGATGCAATTTTAAGCCAGATAAAAAAGAAAAGGCAATGCAACTTTAAGAGGGGTCTTTGCAACTTACTGTATCACTAGTACCAAGGCTGACTGCCAGATCACCGGGAGTATTCAGAGTTAAACCTACAACAGATGCAAAGTTCCAATGGAATGTTAATGATGAATACAAGAAAGTAAGAACCATTTCGTGCCTTTTTTCTACCAAATGCATAGAAAATGACAATTACAGCAGCTCATGAAAGAAGCATTAGTGAAGCACCTGCAAGGCTATTGGGATTGTCTCCTGACCATTGAATAACCAAACAATTCTTATCAAACTGAAGCCTGCAAATGCATAATGTGTCACTAAACTTACAAAATGATAGTGCAAAGAATCTTAATTTTTTCAGCCATTAGGATTGCATTTGCTAAAACTTTGGTTCAGCTAGCTTACCCATTCACATATTATTTCTATAATGTTGTGAGAGCTTCATCTAAAATCCAATAACTAATATTTGCCTGTTGACAGTAAAAAAGGATGGACGTAGAGAATGGAATCTGAATATGCGACCATTACATGATAAAAGTTGTTCATAATGCTGATTCTGAATCTGCCATTGCAAATCAAGTAGACTATTAGAGAGTGGATTGTCCAAAGTCTCTAGCATACTGAGTGTCAAGTTAAAAGCACCCGAGCAAAGATCCTATGAATATTCAAGTCCAGATTTCCCCCCTTTTACCTGCTTTTACAAAGAGACACTAAACTGTCTAGACAGCGAATGGCGCAATCACAACAGGGCATCAGAAACTCACCTTTCAACAAAGTAAGGAGCAATTCGGCCAGCAACTGCATATGCTGGTGCCAGATTACCAAGCTTCTCTTCAAGGCTGGGAGCAGTTGCCTGGAGGAGAAAGTGCAGAATTTTGATATTCTAGTCTTAAGAGAAATCTTGAATGCAAGGTGCAATATTATGATGTTTCAGTCATTCAGGAAATTTTGAATCCATTGCTAAAAGAGCTACCAGGGACAAACCTCTAAGGCTGCCTTTGACCAGGTCCTCTGGTTTATATCCATCAAGTTCATCCCAGCACCATCAGTTTCATCAATACTTGCATATCTTCCGACAAGGATTGATGCCATGAACGAGCTGACCAAAGATATTCTCTCGGTATCTTCATAAATATGAGGCACTGTTTGGTAGATCTTTCGAATCTGAGGCCCAGTGAATCTCTCATAGGCACGAGATCCTGTCAGCTTTGATAACTCCAATGCACCTCCGACTGCCATTTCTATTTCTCTGCATTGCTTAGTTGTGCTACTGTCCATCCATATCGGCGAGTCCATTGTAGAAAAGGCATCCTTCAGCAGGGATAACAAGCTCTTACTAGGATCCAAGGAGGACAGCACAGCTTGACTGCCCTTCTTCCAATAAACGCTGCCATGCTGTTGCCCGCTTCCTGAAATGGCCACAACCCTACTAAAGTTGATCTTTGGTTTTAATTTCTCAAGCAGCAGTTCCAAAGCCTCCACCCACATTATGGTTGGCGAATATATGTGGCCATCATCTGCGGGATCTCTGTAGACCCCACCTTCGGTTTTGTAATGCGGTAGTTCAGAGTCAAAGTTAACAGTTTCAGAAGCTACTATTATCAATTCGC
Source organism: Phyllostachys edulis (assembly GCA_036346405.1). NCBI lineage: Eukaryota > Viridiplantae > Streptophyta > Magnoliopsida > Poales > Poaceae > Phyllostachys > Phyllostachys edulis. Next base: position 64,434,756 of record CM070558.1, on the reverse strand, counting down.
TGCTGAGCACAGTAGCTTTCAGTGACCTATAACAAGAGATTGGCAATATTAGATTCCACTCTGATAGTAACCTACACATTTAGCATGATAACAAAAGGCAGAATAAAAACCCAGCATGGAATATTTGAAACAAATGCCGTATGCTTCGTAGAGTCATGCAGCCGTACGTTCAGTGGAGCTGATGCCAAAAAGGGGCTGTCGCCTAAGATTAAGAATTCAGTATTCAAGAAGGTTCAAACATGTAATCTTATTTCTTTAGCTAGAACTTGATGGATTTAGGCAGACTATAGAAATGAAGTGAAACTGCCACATTGCATTCATCAATGAATTAATCTACCGGCATCGGAGGGAGAAGCGGAGTCGGGAGCTGGAGAAAATAACACTTTTTTATGGACGGGAGAGGGAGAGGCGGTTGTTTCATTTCATTCGTTGACCCGGAAGGTTGTACAGCTCCATAATCAGAAGAGCAGGAAGCACTGACGAAGGTTAGGCTAAGTGTAGTAATGTAGTAGTAATGACATATGAAACAAATGTCATATGCTTGGTAGGGTCATGCGGTTGTACGTTCAGTGGAGATGATGCCGAAAAGGGGCTGTTGCCTAAGATTAAGGATTCGGTATTCAAGAAGGCTCAAACGTGGTGTATCTTATTTCTTTAGCTATAACTTGATGGATTTAGGCAGACTATAGAAATGAAGTGAAACTGCCACATTGCATTAGGCTGCGTGTAGTAATTCTAGCATCGTCATTATAGAAGAGTTAACAGCAAAGCGCATATGTGATTAGCAATTTAGCATGGCAGCGGAGCTGAACACAAAAAACTCAGACATAAGCTGAACTTTTAAGGATTTTAAGGATTAAGATCGTAACAACAAATTCAACAATGGATATGAAATTTCACAAGCCTTCCCTTGCAATTTACTAGATTGACTCTACTTTGTACGGGAATCTTTTCGTTATGAACTTAACTACAAATATTTTATACACACTTCAATTTATCACAATTCCCCCTTCTTTCGTATCTTCAGGTACTCGGCATTCGCCAGCACCAATACATAATAAACGGAACAGATCCTACATAGAATTGCTGCATCGATCTCTTCCTTAAAATCCTACCAGGTTCACGCGATGCAGTTGAACAAAATACGCACGCAAGAATTCACTCTGGAGACATAGGAACCAGATGATCATTTCACCAACCACTGCAGTTCTAAGCGCTCCCCTTTTTCACCCCTCACACGCAAGTTCCAATCTTTACTCCTATCCTAGTCTAGCATACCAACCCCTCCACAAGAACAACGATCACTTCAAAACAAGAACAAATTACACGGCAATCAAACAAAACACAAGATCCATCCCCCAGAAGAAAAAGGCGTGAGAGGATCAGACTTACTGAGTGGAGCTGTCGAGCCCGAGGAAGAGGGAACCCTCCGGGAGGGAACTTCGCCCCACCATGGCTGCCGCCTCGTCTCCCCCCGCGAATCCCGTCAGATTGGATAGAAGCGAGCGACGCGAAAGGAGAAAACAAACGAGTGTATTATATGACGAGAGATTCAGACTTCAGAGGTAAAAGCAGGGTGAGTAGGCTGCCTTATATACAGGTAATTTGTTTTTGTTTGGATAAGGACGATATCTAGGATAGATTAGGAGCAGCCACTAGGAGTAATTCCGTTTGGTTTCGCCTAAATCATCATCTGATCATCTCTACGTTCGGCGAGAGGAGGGTGGATAGATCGGCTGCGAACCTGCGCTATGGCTTCTTGCGACTGGGAAAGAGAAAATAGAATGATTTACGGTGCGTGACATTAGAAAGAGATCTTCGTAGTATTGATGAGAAATCAAACCAGTAAATATTTTAGTGTTTCTATAGTATTGCTACAGTGTTACATCACAGGGATGTTAGGCCTCTCAAAAACATTTTTCATGCAAGGATCCGCTACATTACGATGCCCGCTACCGTCTAGTCTACAAGTGGCTCTTGAGTAGGGATGAAAACGGATCGAATACGGATGGATAACGGTTCTGCCATATTTTTTTCCTTGGATGCGGATACATATACGAATACGAATTATGTCGAATACAAATATGGAGCGAATACTAATCGAAACGAATACGGTCACTGATATTTTTCGAAACATGATAACCCCTTAAATTGTACGTCAGAAATTAATGAAAATATATAACTAGTTTATTTAGGAATACATAGCAGAAATGCATTAGGAAAAAACACTTTGATCATTTTGTATATGAAAATCTGCCTATATTTGAACTTTGAACCTTTTTTTTAAAAGCAAATGCTGAAATACAAACAAACATGCACTTTAAGGAAATTGAGTTAAAACAAAATAAAAATGGTTGAGAGAATTATTTTGAGCATAATTGCTCAGGAAAAAATTTACTAAACAACTTATATGAATTGTTATTGAGAATCTTACCAGGTAAAAGGGCGTAGAGGTTCTGCGCCAAAAAAGGGGCCACATCGTCGCTTCCTTCATCGCCGCGCGATTCCGCGCGGGCCGCTGTGTGCATCGTTCGATCGATGGGTGCCTGCTCGCCCGCCCGCTTCCGTCGCTCGTGCGATCGGCTGGCCCGCGCGTCGTCTGTCGTCGCTTGCCACGCGGCTCAACCGAGAGGCCAGCGCATTCCGCTCGATTCTGTGTCGCATTCCTCTATGCGCGTTGATACACGCGCCAGACTCTAGTCCCCCGGTATAAAGGAAGGGAGAAAGGCAACATGGAGACACACACCACGTCTCCTTGAAATCTTAGCCCCGTCCGATCCCACGCGCTTACTCGTCTTCGCCATCCGATTATTCTTTCGTTTTGCGTGCCTGCCTTTCCCCGCTGCCGCACGATTCTTCGACACGTCTCTCTAGTCCGCTCGATCGCTCGGGCGTCAACGTCGCGTGCGCCTTTTCCGCGGGTCCAAGAGCCGCTCGTGTGCGTGCTTTTTTTGTGTCAGTTGCTGTGTGCCGTCCTGTCTCATTCTCGCGCGCCCAAGGACGCGGCTGGCTACTAGTCTATACATTTTAGATAATGCTTTGGCTCGTGCATACGTTAGGATCGAACGCCAACGCTTTATAAATGCATGGCACATGGGCCTCTTTGGCGACATCACCAAGCTTAAAAAGCACAGCACGTACATACATGTACATTGTGGTGTGCTCGCTACGTGTGACGGCGTGTTTGCCTGATAAAAGATGGCAAGAGCTACCTTTTCTTTCTTTAACCTGTTTGGACCAAAAACGCGCGTACGAACGTGTGGCCGGCGGCATGCATATGTGCTCCGCCTTACTAATAATTGGTTCCAGCTCGTCCCCAAATCCATGGGAAACAATGTCGACCAACGCGTGCCATTCTTGCTACATGCGCTCCAATAGGCTGCATGAGTATATGATGAGCAGCTCAGATCGGATCCTCGATACATGCTACTTTCACAGTTTTTGGTTGCCTTGCTGGCCCGCTTGCTCACTTGACTTCACCATTGTCCTGGGATGTTGCAACCGTTGTCCGAGGATGTTGCAACCGTTGTCCGAGGATGTTGCAACCGTTGTCCGGGATGTTGCAACCGTTGTCCGGGGATGTTGCAACCGTTGTCCGGGATGTTGCAACCGTTGTCCGAAGATGTTGCAACCATTGTCCTAAAATGTTGCAACCATTGTCCGGAGATATTGCAACCGTTGTCCGGAGCCTTTGGTGACTTCCAACACATCTAATTCGATCCATAATCTAAACTAACTAATTACTCTTGATCCACACCAGCCGACCAAATTCAATTTTGATGAGAGCATTATATATGTATTGATGAAACTCTTGTACGAGCTAGAAAACAATCTTTCGACCACAGTTTTAATTAACCTGTAATAGACCCGTGCATATACTGATGATCTTGAAGTCTAGATTCTTGGTGGCACCCCTAACTAGTGATACAAATTGGCATTGATACATGTTGCGGCCTGGTATATATGTGCCCAGATATACAACCAAGCAAAGCCTGACAGCTTCCTGGGAAGGGCTTCGGCCAGACACGTTACGTCTATATATGTGCCCAGATATACAACCAAGCAAAGCCTGACAGCTTCCTGGGAAGGGCTTCGGCCAGACACGTCTACCACAGGCCGCCATCTAAACACGCTCTAAATCCGTCTATAAAGAACTTTTCGATTTAGGCGTGTGCATCAGCGTCACAGAGGGCAATGAAACGAGAGTCAGCATGTGTACTTCTGGATGTTTGAAAACCTACTTGTTTTGAGTGTTTCGCGATCTAGCTGAAGATTCATTGCAAAATGGACTTATGCACCTGCCTGACACCGTCCTTTAACAAAATCCGACTAACACCGGCAACCATTTATGCTTGGCATGTGCAAGCTTATCCATCCCAGTTCTCTCATTCAGGATAATTAGATGATTTGGACCCAATACACCCTGCAGATGACACGTAACTGCAGATTTTAGAAGCTACATAGCATTGTGAATTTTGTGATTGATCAAATGAGCATAAGTCGAGATGCCAATGGTGAAATTCTTTCATAAGCAAGACTAGTTTTGTTATGCTCTTTTGGTACGGTCTTTATTAATATCGATGCAGCATTATTTGTTTATTCTCGTCAGATAGGGGTTGGTGTGGTAGTCCGAAACCACATTGGTGAATGCTTGGCTACCTACAGCGAGCGTCTTGATGATATCACTACGTTAGAGTTAGCAGAAGCATTGACGTTTCATCATGCAACAGCCCTTGCCCATGATGAAGGATATCAAAATGTCATCCTTGCTTCTAACTACTTGTCTGTGGTGCACCGGTTGAATTTGTCGATGCGGGATCGGTCCTCTGTTGGTGCGGTTATCTCCGATATCAAGTCTATGGCATAAGGCCTTTCCTCGGTTGGTTTTCGTCATGTTAGTCGTATGGTGAATGTGGCGGCACATACTCTATCTAGATCTTGTGAGCACTCTGTTAGCTCTTGTATTCGCAATGGTGTACCGAAGTGTATCCGGGAGACTATTTATAACAAGGAATAAGTCTGATTTACTCCCTTCAACTATCAGAAAAGTCTGATTCCCCCCTGAACTACAAAACCGGTTATTTAACTCCCCAAACTTGCAAAATCCGGACAAAAAAACACCTCAAGCCGGTTTGAAGGGTGGTTTTGCCCACGTGGCCTCTCATTTGTCCCCGTCAGCGTGCTAGCTCCTCACCTGGCTCCCATTTCTGAATATTCCTCCCTTCTTCTCTTCCTCCTCCCCGTCTCCCCTTCTTCCTCCTCAGATCTCCGGGCACCCCGACTCCTTGGCGAACCGACGACAACATGCGATGTCGAGGCAGACCCTAGCGCTGGTGCCGGCGACCATGGCGCCGGTGGATCCCCATTCCTACATCAACGGCGGCACCGATTCATAGCCGACGCCGCTCGCCTTCTACCTCGACTTCGTCGTCTCCACCATCCACGCCTCGCGCTCCTCACCCTTCACGCACAGACTCAGGACATCCTCGACACCCATGACCTCACCGTCGCTCGCCTCCACTGTCTCGACCCGCCTACCCCATCCCTTCTCCTCGCGCCAACGCCGACCACATCCTCGGCTCCCCTCACCTCACCTCGCCCCGATAACTCCTCCTTCGCTTCACCTTCTCCACCTCCACAGCTGAAGGCTCGCCCACCAAGAAACCGCGTCTTCCCTCCCCTTCGTCTTCTCCCAAAGCCTATCCATCCACACCCGCTCCATCTTCCTTGCCACGACACCCTCGCTGCCCAGATCACCTTCTCCTCCTCAACATCCTTCCTAGCTCTCCGCCGCCGCCCACAAGACCACGCCTCCCGGGACCTCTACCCTCCACCACCATGGCGCTGCGACGATAAGGCTGGTCTTGCGCACCATCACGGCTGCTCGGGCTTCTCGACCGCTAAGCGCCACACCGCCTCGGCCCTTCACAAGACGGTGAGCTCCCCTCCACTTGCCGGTGCTCATGCGCGCCCCTTCTCCTCCACTCCTCCCCTCTGGCGTGTTGCCATGATGGCCATGCCACCGTCGCCGTGCCACGCCACCTCTAGCCCACCATCAATCACCTAGAGCTACGCTGCCAAGACCCCCAGGGCCGCCTCGGCCTCCCGATGCCATCCTGCCCGCACATGGCAGCTTCCATGTAACGACCCAACTCTAGGGCACCCGAGAGGTCCTCCAAGAACTCCTGGGAAGTCCATCAGGACCTCCCAGGAGGTCCACAAAGGACCTCTCGGACAGCCCCTAAGACCTCCCAGAGGTCAGCAGACCTCTGGAGGTCCAGGAGAACATGACCCGAGAGGGTCTTGGAGCCAGGGAGCACCCACGGACCTGCCACAGCCACAGTCAGAAAAAACGAGGAGGTCTGAGGGAACCCCAAGACCACCCGCGACCCTCCAGAGGAGGTCGTGGAGGTCCGAGACCACTACAGAACGTCACACGTTCATCTCATTGTGAGGACATAAAGGTCCGAGCTTGCTCCAAGGTCCCCTGTGAATCCCGAGCTAGTCCCAAGGATCATGGCTAGCTCTTCACAGTAATAATACAATGGTGGTGACATCCAGAACGCATCTTTATTTAAGCAAAATATCTACAGAGTTGTTTACAAGGTGGCCTTGGGCCAAACATGTACACAAAAGGGCAAAAGAGCAAAAGTTCCAGCAGCACACCACAGGCAACTGACTGGAAGGCACAACCTATTCGCTTTGATCTTCTTCACTGCCAAGGTCCTCTCCTGGCAAAAATTGTAATGAGCAAGAGTGAGCACAACAACCGTGCTCGCAAGTTACACCCGTGGGTTAGCAAAATGACATGCATATATGGATAATCAAAGGATGGCATATTATGATTAATTTGCACAAAGCCAATTTTCTTTCAAATACCATTACTAAGTTCCAAAGGTGTCTTTAGTAACTAAAATTCATTTCAAGAAAGCAATTTTTCGCTTGGATAACATTCATCAACAAGTTGGTGAAGGATACCCTCCTGACAACAGGCTCTCTGCCCAAACCCATGGGATAAGAATCCCAAAACAGATTTGAAAACATTTCTGGAAATCCCAAAATCAACATCTAACTCTGAGTAGCCTTTGCCAGCACGTCCATGACCGTGGACATGGCTATTCGAATAGATTTAACTCTGCAGAGGTTGTGCACTTTACCCACATGACATGATTTCTCTAGTTTATCCCAAGATCCGTCAATGCCACCTCTCACTACCAAAGGTAAGAGGTCTAGAGCTCATGACAAGGCCTTTACAATGCATTGCCCCACCACGCCTTTCCTTGCTAAGGTTTCACTTTCCTATGGATCGCAATCCAATGAAAGCCCCTCTTGCACCAGTGGGAACAGTAGGTCATAAAATACCATTAGCCCTACAAGACCTCCCACACCTCCAATGGAGCAGCATATGGTGGAGTTTTGCAAATTATTCAGCCAGGTCCCACGCCCCATTCTGAAGACATGTGGTTGCACGATTGTGGCATAGCCCATTATAGGCATGGCATTGGTCGCTCAAAGACCGGTCCTCACATGACTAGGGCGACTCTCACAAACCCTTGGACCTCCACCTTAGCCAGGATAGAGTCCGTGCACAAACATTGCACCAGCCAAGCCAACCGATTCGCCCCAGTCCAAATCCAATTTCATTTTCTTTGCTTCCCCAGCAACACTTTCATATTCCCATGACACCCCAATGTCATGGTCAAAACATTTTAAGCAATATTTGGTCATGTTGGTAAAGATTTCCCCAAATCAATACTTTTGGTCTAAGTTTGACTAGGCATATGTTTTTCAAGTGGTCTTGGCTCACACTACTGCATGACCCAAGTTTGATCTAAAGGTGACAATAAGTTCAGTCCAAAGTCAACAGTGGCCATACAAAGGAAGTAGGCATAACTATAAATTTAAAACAGGTATTGAATTAACTTGGTAGAAATAGGCATGCATAATACTTTGAAACTGAACATAAATAAATTGAATTATTGGGTGCAATATGATCAAGAGTGTAACTTGCCTTGCTCACTATCCTGAGATTCTTCCTCTTCCGTGCACTCAGACTCCTTGGAGTCTTCGCAATCTACACGGGTAAAAGAGCAAATTCAAAGAAAGCTCAAATAAAGAACCAACTGAGATCATCAAGACAACCAAAAGAACCCCAGAGGGAGTCCAACACTTAACCAATAGGAGAGGTCTACAATTTAGAATGGTTCTTTTGGAAGAGGTCTAGCTTACCAGGAGGAGGTGGTCTTTTAGCAAAAGACCCAAAAGGAGTGATTCAAGCAATAGAACAGAGAAGTCCTGGGAATGGCTCTTGCGTAAAGTCCAAAGAGGAGGTCCTCACACAAAGACCATAGAAATCCGAAAAGAAGTTCACCAGGGGAGGTCCTGAGAAGGACACGACCAGCTCAGTGCAGTGGCGAACACAAGAGTGGAGTAGATCACCAAGGGACTTACCGGGGACAAGAAGAAACAATGGATGGAGGGGAGGTCGTGAGCAGCAAGGTCTTCCCTGGGAGCCACTGAACGAGAGTCAAGATAACAGAGTGTGGAGAAAGGTGATGTGGTAGAATTTCTTGGTCTAATTGTAGTCAAGGTGGTGAAGAAAACTAGAAATATACGTGTCAAGGATAAGTATAGAAATGGGTCAAAGGTAGATGAGTGGCAGAGCAAGTGTCACTACCACCCTGGATAAAAGGTACGAGGAAGGACAATGTATGTTGTTTTGGGAAGGGACAAAGAAAAATATCAGAGTACAACTAAGTGACCAAATTCATAGTAAACTCCACGTATACGGGTGCATTTAATGTGACAAGACATGCATTAAATGCCCAAGATATTAACGTGGCGGAGGAAATGAGAATGGCTAAGTCTGGCAAGTGGGGCCAGTCAACCTAGAAACAGTCGGGTCAAGAGGGGAGGTCTTGCCCCGCAGAGGAGGTCTTTGAGGAGGTCCGAGAGGCTTAGGAGGTCCTAGGCCCAAAGGACAGGGAGGTCTAAAAGTTGAGGAGGTCCAGACATACAGAGGAGGTTTGGACATGCGGAGGTCCTAACGGTCAGGATCAACAAAAGGAGGTCCTGACAGTGAGGATCTCTTCAAGGGAGGTCTGGCGAGGAGGTTCAGGAAACTTCAAAGAGGTCCCGTGGTTGAGATTAAAGGCAAGTTGAGGTCCGGGCGGTTGGATCTCCGAAAGGGAGGTCCAACAGCCAAGATCAAACGTGAAGGGGGAGGTCCCCAGAGAGAAATAACGCACGGGGAGGTCTGGGCCTTTGGATTCAAAGTTAGGGGAGGTCCAAACCGTTGGATTCAAACAAACAGAGAGGTCCAGGTAGAGGAGTTCCGAGAAAGAGAGGGATCCCACGGGGAGATTCACACAAGGTGGTCCAACAGAAATTCGTGAGTCAAGGCAACTCAAAGGAGGCTTCCACCCGCTAAGGTGAGATCAAGGCCTTGGCGGTTAGGATGAACCCTAAGGAGGTCCTTTCGGCCAAGAAGAAATGTCAAAGAGGTTCAAATGAGCTCAGGAGGTTTGAAGGCATATAAGAAGTCCACTGGAATGCATGGAGGTCCGAATGAAAAGAGGTCTGGGCATTGGAAAGTGCCCAGGCAACCAGGGGTCCTGACTTAAGAGAAGTCTGAACAGAAAAGAGGTCTGATTCCAAAGAGATTCGAACCAACAAAGAGGTCTAAAGTGACCAAACTCAAAAGGAAAGGCCCGGACGTAAGGATACGTTCAGGTGAGAAAAGGTCCAAGCCTCAAGGGAGGTCTAACCTTAAGAACCACTGGGGAGGTCTAGGCCACAGAGAAGGCCTAAACCTACACAATCCAAAAGAGATAGGTTAAAAGAAGATTGCTGAGCTTACCAGCAAGGAGGTATAACAACTCAAACCCTTCCAACAGAACCAAACTTTGAATTCTCATTAAAACAAAATAGTCTTAATTTATTTTACACATTTAAAAAGGATTTAGAAAATCACGATGTTACATTCCATCGCTTCCTCCGCCGGTGTTGAGCGCCGCACGAACCGCCGGTTTCCCTCCTCCTCTGCTTCTCTGCACTATGGTTCTGTCTCCCTCTGCGCGCGTGTGTGTGTTTACAGGGAATGACGGTTGGGCCCCACGGGATAGGGGCGGCGGCGGCAAGGCGATGGCGGCGAGGTGACGGACGAGGAAGCGCTGCAGTGGGCGTTGTGGCCACCGAGGTAGTTGTGCTTGTTGTTGTGCATCCAGGCCTTGAAGACGCCCTTGCCGACGCCGATGTCGCTGCACCACTCGTCGACGATGGCCTCATCCGCTGCTTCTGCTTAGTGGTGAACTTGGTGCGGAACTGCGTCCTCGGCATCGCCCCATGGGACGTCGGCGTAGTCATTGTTGCACTGTCTTGAGAGCCTCTGACCGCTTCATGACCCAAAGGCCAGAGAGGTTCTTTGGGCGAAGAGAGATTAAGAAGAGTGACGTGGATGTCCACGTGGCAAAACCATCGCCATTATCAAGAAAACCACCACTTGAAACCGGCCTGAGGAGTTAAATGACCGGATTTGACAAGTTTGGGGGGTAAAATAATCGGTTTTGTAGTTTAGGAGGGAAACCAGACTTTTCTGATAGTTGGAGAGAGTAAACTGGACTTTTTCCTTATAACAATGTTTTATGATCAATAAATTACCGGCATTCTCTCTAAAAAAAAAGGACACCGACTACTAGTAATAGCAAGGATCAATAATTCAAAAGGAATAAATTATGGACGATTAATAAAATGGATCAAAATAGCAAAATTTACAACATCGAAAAGTTTATTGGATGCAGGGGTGGCAGTTTTACTCGAAGCCATGATTAACTCCAGGGATTTCTTCTAACAGGGATTGAGGGCAGAAGCAAATTATCCCCGATACCTCTGTTTAACATAACCTAAGCTACTATCAATACTCAGAATTAGCATGGATAAAATTTTGTGGTTTGTACTCAATACTCAGCATCATGTGATGCATTCAGTTGATGCATCATGTGACACTACCCCAATCTAGTTGATGCATCATGTGACACTCAATACTCAGCATCATGTGACACTACAACAAAAGCAAAATTCCACAGCTCCATGTGATGCATCCAGTTGAGATGTACATTGGAAGGGGGATTCGGCTGGCGGAGGCGCAAGTTGGGGGCGTTGGGGATGAGGCTTCGGGCGGCAGCATCCCGAGTTGAGAGCATCAGAGAGGGGGCTTCGAGCGGCGGAGGGGAGATGTACCTTGGGAGGGGGGGCTTCGGGCGACGGCGTCACGACTTGGGTGTGGGGAGGAGGAGGCGGAGCGGTGCGGATCTAGCCGAAGATGACTTAGCGGTGGCGCCGCGCAACGTGGAGAAGGAAGAGGCCGAGCGGTGTGTTGGAGGAGGAGGCCGAGCGACATGGGGCAGCGAATGGGTACGAGATTGGGAGGGGACCGAACGGGAAGTGTCTTTTAACCGGTGGTATTTGGTGGATAATTTTAGGGAAGTTCTAGTGGCAAATAGCTACCCCTCCTGCAATAAGCCAGAAAAGCTGGTGGAGAGGTGTTTTGGCTTTTACATGGGCTTCGGTTGTAGCTTAAACATTAAGCTGTTGCAAAGCTAGTTTGTTTGGGAGGATTTTGGCTTTTCTAAAATCGAAGCCAACTTAAAGCTCCCTATACAGGCCTAAGGGTCTGTTTGGAACGGCTTCGGCTTTTAGCTTGAAAGAGCCGTAAACCGTTCCAAATGGTAGGCTTTTCTCCACAACTTTTCCGAAAGCTGGAAGCCGTCCATAATGTAGGAAAGGCGGAAGCTGCTGATGGCAGCTTCTCCTATGCCTCCATTCCAAGTTCACCCCCGAAGTTTTGGGGGGGGGGGGGTAATTACGCGCGTTTTGCCATTCAACTAAAACCACTCCCCCTCCCCGTCGCCCGCCCGCCCGACACCCTAGCACCCCCACACCCGAAACCCTCCACTTCCCATGACATGCTCGTCGCCGCCGCCTCCCTAACCCTAGCGCCTTCGCCATGGCCGACGACCACTACTCCTCCAAGCACAAGTACGACCACCCCTAAATGCCAGTTCAAACGAAGCTTCTCCTCCACCACCCGCCTCGCGCCGCCACAGTGACACCACAGTGCCGCCATTCATACAATAGCGTGCCGCCTCCCCATGAGATCCATTTCATGAGAAGCGCCGCAGAGATCACTGCTAGGATCTTCAGCGTTGTCGATGCGAAGTGCCCCCGTCGACAACGACGATGACTGAAGAATCTAGACCAGACATTATGAGTTAATGGAGTATTTTGGTAATTAATGACAATCATCATGTGGACTAATATTTTCCATGAGTTGGTGAAACAGGTTGAGTCTCATGATGATAAAGACTTTGGGTGGAATCTAGAGTTGATTGTCATCAAGACAAGATCCCGAAGTAAAGAAAATCATCATGTGTTGATGATATTAAAAATAAGGTCCCGAAGTGAAGAAGATCATTATGTGTTGATGATATTCAAGTCAAGAACTTGAAGTAAAGAAAATCATCATGTATTGATGATTATCAAGTCAAGATTCGGGATGAAGGATGTCATTATGTGTTGATGAGCATCAAGACAAGATCTCGAAGTAAAGAAATTCATCATGTGTTGATGATATTCAAGACAAGATCCCAAAGTGAAGAAGATCTTCATGTGTTGATGATATCAAGTCAAGAACTTGGAGTAAAGGAAATCATCAAGTGTTGATGATTATCAAGTCAAGAACCCGGACTTGGAGTGGAGATGTTCGTCATCAAGTGATCACTCCAAGATGGATGCTCAAGGCAAAGGTATGACTAGCATAGGCTAAGTATGTGTTCCTAGTATTTTACCGGTCTCGGTGTTTGGTTGGAAGACCGGATTACTAGTATAGATTGTCGTACTATTAAGAGAAGTCTTGTCTAGTAGCTTGAGTCTCATCATGTGTTGATAGCTCAATCCTGTTTGCTTCAGGCATGATGCTATTGTTTGCGAATGTGTTTTGCAAATAGTTGAAGCTCATGCATTAACTTTTTTTGTAGCATGAAACTATAATTTGCAAATATGTTTTGCAAATATTTGAAAGCATATAGGCCCTTAAAAATGATTTTGGTAATTAATGACAACAATGTGTTATGGGACTAACATCTATGCTAAGATATTTCAAAGGTTTAGTCTCGGATTTTGGATATCGACATGGAAATGGCACGCAAAAGGCGACAAAAAATTGACATAGCTCAAGACAAGGTGTTATGTAGCCCAATGACCCTTTTATATTTTTTTTTACCGGTCTCGGTGATTGGTGGAAATACTGGATTTATAGGCTAGATACCGTACTATAAAGAAGGATTATGGCTAGTAGCTTGATGATTTATTTTGTGCCATCTTGATCAACTAAGACATGCATGCATCTTGAACTGCATCTGAAAAATAGTTGTTAGTAAAACCGGCATGACCGCAAGTATAATCACAGATCGCCACCTTAGGTATAACCAAGACATGAAGTCTTGAGTACTACCACAATCTTGGTAGGTCCGATTTCTAGTTGGCGGTATGTTATTTCTAGAGAGCATGTTTTTGGGCGTTTTTCCTCCTCTGGAAAACGGTAGTTCGATTGAGCGAGCGGTACTATTGTCTTGAGCAGTCTTGACCCATGTGAGTGTGGTAGTACTGCACCAGACTATAATGGCTAGTTCAGAAGTATTAAATGAAAAACATATTACCATTGAACCCTAGGTGCGGTAGTACCGGCCGATACATGGCGGTAGTACCGTACCTGCTGAATTTTTTGGATCTTGCCCCCAAACGATCAAATTTATGGTTGGGACTATAAATACAATCTCACCAGCACCAAGCTCTTCACTCCTGACATTATTGAATACCTTAGAGCCATCGGTGCATTCTCTACTACTCATTTGCTCATATTTCACATTTGGGGGTAGTTGAGAGCATTAAAGTGCATTTACATCATTTGTTGATCTCTTTGGCACTTGATAACCTTCAAGCAAGGGCTGTGGCTTATTACTCTTGGTGTTTGTCGATACCTAGACGGTATGGAGGCATAGTGGTCCAGTGATCTTCTCAAGAAGCTTGTGAGAAAGCCCGGCGTGTTGTGAGTGGTTTGGTGCTCGTCGTTGTTTTAGGTTGGTGTCATCATTGGAAAATCTACCTCTGAAGCTCCGATACGTCTGCATGGACGTGTATCGGTGTCCTGATACGTATCGAATACGGGCACGGCCCCGATATGTATCTGAAAGTATCAGAAATACCTATCTTTTTTTTAAAAAAAAATCAATTTCCGACTACGGCCCAAAAGAAGTGCAGGCCAACAAAATAAAAGGCATTATTCTCAGCCCAACTTCACGGCCCATCACTGAGAACCCTAACCTTGCCCCTGAGCTGCCCTACGCACGCCTCCCTCCTAGTATGCGCCTCCAATCGTCTAGAGCTCCTCCGTGCAAGTTGTGCCTCCCTTCCAGTCTGCGCCTCCAGTCGTCTAGAGCTCCTCCGTGTGCTCCCGGCGACGAGCGGCTGGCGGCCTTCGGCGCTTCCTCCTCTGCGATCCCTCCTCCGCGCCCACTCCTCCACGCTCCCTCCTCTGCATCTAGCGGCCAGTGGTGTCGATCCTCTGCATCCGGCGACCGAAGGTGCTCCCTCCTCTCCAGCGGCCAGCGCCTCCAGCTTCCCTCCTCTCCAGCGGCCGACAGTGTCCTTCTCTTCTCAGTTTTCTCATATCTAGTTGAAGAAGTTTGGGTCTGGGTGAGTGGGGGAAAGAAGGTGAGTAGGTGAGTGGGGGAAAGAAGGCGCGAGTGGTACCACCCGGCTCTGATGCGCTGGCACCTGTCATGGGTCTCGTACCAGCACCCGGCTCTGATGTTGCAACCGTTATCCGGGGATATTGCAAGCGTTGCATCTATAGAAAAAAATATTGCATCTGTAGAAAAAAAATATTGCATACTGTTCACGACGATATTGCAATTTTTTCCAACACCCACCACGCCATGGAGTCTTTTATCTCCACGCAAGCAACCAAAAAATAAATACGTATATGTATACGACTCTTAGTTGTACATACATATGACTTCTATTCGTGCTCTTAGTAGGCATGTACATATTAACAACACATACGTAGCATATTTTCCTTCAAAGGACAGGAGCAACAGCAATTATATGGCCAGGTCATAGGGCATCAATCACATCGGATCGCACGGCCTCACGAGATCTACGAGAGCAGCGCCACCGCGCCCAGCATCAATAGTTGATATATACAAAACCAGGACAATACATACAGGATAAAACACATGAATGCACTACGCCCGGGCCCCGGCCCCGGCCCCGGCGTCAGTGTCTAGTCTAGAAGCATAGCGCCCAATTTGAGACTATAAATCGGACGTACGACCCTTAGTACCGCCCATACATTTTTCTGCACGGCAGTTGGTAACTAGTCACAGTCTACCTGCAATCATGATGATGGATATGATTTTTTATGAGAGAGGTCAACCGCCCTTTTCTCTCTCCTTACAATCGAATAGATAAGGTAGGCATACTGGAACAAAAACCGATCGTTTGGGATGCTTGGAAACTGAATTTTTTTATGTGACATAACTAGATAGTCTATAAGATGGAAAAAATACTTTTAAAGATAGTAATATGTTTTGTACTACTACCATACTAACATTTATTTTTTTCCATAATAACAATGTTGAATACGCTTAATCCATTTCTATTATAAGGAATTCATATTCAGCACTCGAAAAGCATGCATGGTGTCATTATCCCACCTTTCCTTCTTTTTTTTATTCACCAAGGTATTTTCTATGAGTAGCATGTTCTAATTAAGGCATCGTTGTAACGAATTTTTTTATTATTTAATTCTTTTTTAATTATATTTTAAAGTTAACTCCTCACCAACTTTATTTCAAAAATCTGAACCTTTTGGTCACGCCACCTCCCGTGGCGTGACCAAATAAAAATATCATGTCACCAGTGGCGGCGTGGCCAAAGGTGTCACGCAAACCCTCGGCCGCGAGCCACGCTAGCGTGGAGGGCTTGCGTGGCACCTGTCACGCCTTTTTGTTTGGCGTGACAGAGCTGTCACGCCATTTAGCACGGCGTGACAGGGGCTAATCCAGTTTATT
Organism: Phyllostachys edulis; assembly: GCA_036346405.1. Lineage (NCBI taxonomy): Eukaryota > Viridiplantae > Streptophyta > Magnoliopsida > Poales > Poaceae > Phyllostachys > Phyllostachys edulis. The sequence goes on along the minus strand of CM070558.1, from coordinate 64,418,626 downwards.
TGTATTCCATTTGGATTTATCGATTTTGAACCAACAAAGGGACTTCGTTTTGAAAGATAAAAAACAACTGAAGATACGGTGATGCATAACACCATGTACATGTAACATTTAACAATCCACAACTTGAAAATAGAGACCTTTCTACGTAACCAAACATAACACCATCCTTTTAACTGAGATTAAATAGATATATAGACCGGTAGTCTTTTTGTGCTTTGAAAACTTTTGACACTTCACAATATTTCCAGGGCGTGTCCCAGAAGTGATACATAATGCATCCTGAAAAAAAATGACTAACATGTGGATTGTGTGGTACAACATGAGGCACAATTATGCACATATGCTAGACAGTACCGCTGATAAAAGATGTGTAGACATCCTAGTGGAATAATAGGTGGTGCGTAGACATCCTAGTGGAATGGTAGGTTTGTGATCGTAGACCAAACCGTAAACTTCCGGAACTCGTTTTTGTCATGTTGTTGGATGTCTTACTACGCGAAGAATTGAATGCAAAAAGACGACGAGATTTAAAGTTGCGAATTAAAATAGACTTTATAATAAAACTTGGAATAACATGGCGCACAGGGTTTGGTTACATGCATAAGAAACAACATCATGCACGATGCAACAAACCGAAGTACTCCTACGATACATATCGCATTTTTGAATGGAAATAAATTAGACCTTCCGAACTAATGCGGAAAGATGCCGCGACTACCCACATAGAGTGTTCTCGGTTGGGCGCCTCGGGCGAATCGCCATCGCTAGTAATGCACGCATATATATCTGACTAGGGTTCGCGATCGGCATGTGGGGTCATAGGAACTTCCTAAGTTCACGACCTCCTCGTTGCCCTCTCATGGCAGATCTGCTGGCGAGGTTATCATTTTGCTCCTTGAGATCGCTAATTTGCGCCTCCAAATCAAAGATTCGGTTCCACAATGTATCCACGTGCATCACAACATGTCGTTCATGGGGAGGATCGATCCAGCGGGTAAAGTTGTATTTTGCCATCTGCTACAAGGGACGGTTAGTATGGAGGATGTATTAGCAGTAACATGAACAAAACTATTTACCCCAGAGTATGGGCATCGGAAGAAATGCCGTCTGTCATCGAAAGGGCCGTCTATGACTTACACGATAGCGTCCTCCCCGTGTCCGCATTTCGGCCATAGTGGTTGAGCAATCTTGTTCGGCATCAACCGGTAGTTAGGGCCGAAGTCCTCCCTCCTTTCGAGGGGAAGGTCTTGCTTCGGTGACCCCGGTTGGACTGGTCCCTGGGCGTCTGCCATGGTATATTAGTGTACAACGGAGAAGGTTCTTCTTCCTACGGTTTCAAGGGTCGAGTGGTCCTTCCGAAGCGTGGAGCGCACATTTTATAGCCCGCGGGGGGAGACCAAGACCTGACAGGGTAATGAGTTAGGTTGTAGATGACAAGACTGACGGGCCGTCATGGTACGAGATAAGACCAAACGGGCGACTTTTAGCAGTTGATAAGACCGGACGGGCAGCTTTTGCGCAGAGGACAAGACCACACGGCGCCTTTGCGCAAAGGACAAGGCCAAAGGAGACAGCCTTGCGCAGTGACAAGACAAGATGGGACAGCTTTGCGTAATGACAACCCTAACCGCCTCGCTAGCTTTTCAGAACGAAAAGACATGACTCTGCAAAGAAAGACGTAGAGTGTTGTCACGTTGATCTGAAAACCTGGAGAGGGTCAGGGTTGTCCAGTCGATCTGAAAAGCCTAAACCGTAAGCCTTAACCCTAACCCTAAACCCTGAACCTAAAAACCTAAAACCCTAAAAAACCTAAACCTAGACCTAAACGCCTAATAGCCTAAACCCTAACGTAAACCTAAAACTCTAAATCCTAAACCTAAACCTAAACCCTAAAATCTAAAACCCTAAACCTAAGTGTTGTCACGCTACTTAACTCGGCGTGACAGGACTGCCTTGTCACGCCACCATCCAAGGCGTGGTAAAAACAGACTACCACGCCACAATCCTTGACGTTCTAGAGGCGTTGCCAAAAAAGGGCCAGCGTTCCGAGGCTAAGTCCTGTCACGCCACTTACGGTGACGTGACAACACTGCCTTGTCACGCCACCATTTAGGGCGTGGCAAAAACGTACTGCCACGCCACAATTGTCGATGTTCCAGAAGCGTTGCCAAAAAGGGTCAGAGCTGTCGGGGCCAAGTCCTGTCACGCCATTAACCCCGGCATGGCAGGACTACCTTGCCACGCCTTCAGTAGTGGCATGATAGTAGCTGACAAAAGGCATCAAAATTCATATTGATAGTTAAGTTGTGCCGAATATTTTATAAAAGGTTACGAATATCAGACAAAGACATTAAAATGATATGCATGTAAATATATCACAACTTATTTCAGCAATAAGAAATCCAACTGTTCCCACAAGAAATATAGTTCCCAAGAAATGTTTATTTCAAGTCGCCGGCATAAAATTGCACTACTATTCACGGCCCTCTAGGATTTAGAAAATAACTTAGTGTTTCTCATCCACTAAGCAAAAAAAAAAAAATCAGGTCAACAAATTCATATTGCAGCCATCAGTAACACTTATCCATAATTTTAACAATAACTTCACATGCTTCACATATGGTTTGGCGCACTAAACCTAGTCTAACTCCAAATGAGAATAGGAAAGGGTGATTTCTGTTATTGCTATCTTCCAGGTTTTTCGCAATAGAAAAAAAAAATTAGAGGGTCTCCAACATTAACCCCAACATGATCCATTTCATTTATCCTTCAGTATGACAGGAGATGCAGTCCAGTATTCACAGCAAAGCACAGCACATAGAGAATACAACAAAGCACAGCACATAGAGACAACAGCAAAGAAGGAGATGATGGAGCCAGTGGCGGAGAGGGCAGGACTAGCGAATCAACACATTGTGAGCATAATATCCGTTCGTCCGTCCGTCAGTCCATCCATCCATCCATCCATCAGGTATTCAGGGGGAGCTCAAATCTCACCTCGGCCGACCAAACCCCCGATCCCAGTGATCCAGGGAACGGCAAAGGGGGTGAAGGAACGGCGGAGGGGGTGAACTCGGAAGGGGGGAGGGGGTGAACTGTGATCACTAATCACACACACAAATGCATACATACATACACACGACAAGAGCGAAGCGAGCGAGAGGAGGAGGTGATGGCGAGCGATCGGATCGATCGGGCCGACGTGAGGGGGGAGGGAGAGGCGTGCTGCGGAGAGGATGCGCCGCCACTGTGGGAGGCGGCTTACGGGAGGTGGCCGTGGCGGGGAGGAGACGGTGTCGTGGAGGCGCAGAGCACCGTGGGACCCGACGTCAAGGAGGAGCGCCAATGGCCGACAGAGGAGGCCAGGCGGGGGGAGGCGCGCAAGCGGGGAGGCGGCGGAGGTAGAGAGGCGTGGGATGTAGAGAGGCGGCGGGAGATGGGGAAAATGGGTTACGACGCTACTATTAAGTGGCTATTGTCACGCCATGTATCGAGGCGTGACAGGGAGCGTTGTCACGCCGTGGATCCCGGCGTGACAGATGCCACGCGGGCCCTCCACGCTGGTACGACGCGCAGCCGAGGGCTTACGTGGCATCTATTACCACGGCACAACACTTGGCGTGACAAAATATTTTCGCCACGCCACGTCTAGTGGCGTGACCAAAGGGGTCAGAATTGGAAATAAAGTTTGCGAGGGATTAACTTTAAAATATTAATAAAAAGAAGGATTACATAATATAAAAAATTACGTTGTAACACGGGATTTTTTTTCTATTCCACCAGGAAATGGACTCATTCTTGCAAAATTCCCTGAAAATCCATATAAAATTCTTGTGATCCAAACAGGCCCTAAGTTGGTGTAAACCTGCTGACCAAGTGCTTCCACTCCAACTCAAGGCAGGCTACTAGTAACAAATACAATTACATAAGCACATAAATTATAAGAATTTTAGAGAAAATCACAAAAGGGATAAACTTCTGAAAAATTTACATAAGGGACTACATTAGGTCAAGAGGCCGCGCAAAACGTTTCATAAAATTTGGACTTACTTTGCCCAGGGGTCCAACAGGAGGATTGCTAGTATTGGGCTGAATTGCGGATATCTGGCTTGGCATAATCCGGATAATCCACATTCGTATCCGTATTCGACAGATACTAGGGCTACCGTATTCGTATTCGTATCTGACAAAAAAAATCCGTATTCGTTTCCGATCCGAAAATTATCCGAGAAAAATCCGATCCAAGATAATCTGAATTTGTTTTCGTCCGGATCGGTCGAAAATTATCCAATCCGTTTTCACCCCTACCCCTGAGTCTTGAGGTTGGAGCCAGTAGCAGGTCGGTCGCTTGCAACTTGGGGCCACCTTTCCACATGAATTCCTTTCCTATTCCTTTGTAGACCTATTCAAATGTTGGGCTAGGCTGGGCTTTGGACCGGGCCTGAAAAGCCCGACTGCAAATGGGCAAGCCCGAGCCCAGCCCAAAATTTGTTTTTTTTAATTAAAACTATTATTTAATTCTTTTTAGGAATAAAAAGTAATATTTAATTCATTTCGATAATAAAAATAATTTCTTTATTTTTAAATTACATTCATAGAGCTTTCGGGCCAAAAATCCAGTCCCAAGTCTAGCCTGAACCAGGTTAGGGTCGGGCTGGGCACCAGGTCGCCTGTGAACAGGTCACTTCCATAGTAGTATCCTTGTGCTTGTGCTGTGAAGAAAGCATGGACAAGTTGATGCTGGTCTTCATTCTTCAAGGCCTCAATGACTGTACAATTAAAATTTTCCTACTAATCTTTACCACTTAAAAAGAAGTAGTTCTCAATAAAAGAAGAAAAAAACGAACTAGATTTGGTGACGCTGCCACGTAACAATACTTGGTACATGTGCTCGACGGATTCCGCATTCTCTGATCATACGAAGGGTACAATGAGGTTGATGAGCTCAACAGAATCCACATTCTCAGGACAAGCACAAAAAAGTTTGACCTTTCATATGCCATGACCTTCTAACCTAGGCAGCACGTGATATCAAGCTATCAATTCTTGAACAGCAGCATGTGAAGTACAGCAGTTGACGAGTTACAAACAATTCACTAGCAACAGCATCTCGTTCAGTAGAGAGGATCGAAGGATCAAACAGAGAAAAACAAACCTCCAGTGACAACAATTGGGCTGGGTACGTTCTCAGCGTCTTATTCAACATCTCGAGTACTGCAGAAGGTGGAAATTTTGTAGCTCGGATTACAAGTAGTTGCTACTGTAGAATTTCTTCAGGAAGTCGGAGCTCCCTTGGTCCTTTGAGTCCAGGTCCTGCACCAGTCCCTTTTGGCCGACCACGTATTGGCCAATCACGTGATGGCGTTGCTTCGCGTGCTCGGTGATGTTGCTCAGCTCCTCCACCCCCTTGAACAGAAGCAGATCAATAACCTGATGCAACCAAAATCAGCTGAGATGAACAAGATAAGCACCCAGATTGAGGAAGGGAGAGAGAGTACAACGTGAAATGTTTTCCCTGATGTTTTGGTGTATATTGCCACCTAAGCATTAGAATAAGTTCTGCTAGCTATCTAAAAATCATAGTCATTCGTAATGTTTTTCCTTTCAAAGGTACATGTGATCGGTGCATTCTATGGGAAGCTAGAAGCAATGACATGAATGCTGCATTGGTAGAAAAAAGATGCTGGAATCTTGAGCTACATTGGTAACAAAAAACAGGGATCCTCAAACGCAACGAACAAGTATGGCCCAGCATTTGTCCCGATGTTACTGCATTCAGATGTAATGGAAGGCTAGATCTAAGGGCATGCCTTCACAGCGATATGAGAAATAATTGTGCTAGTGGTTTATGAAACCAGTACTGGCTCACATAACGAAGATCAAAGTGGTACCAAACAGAAGTACTCAAGATTATTAATGTGATCTGAGGCACTCTTAACAAACGACAAAATTAAGATGTCCAGTAACAAAGTGTGAACTCACTAAATGGACCAGTTTCCACCATATTTTCTAGAATGCCACTTTAAGTCAACTCTTTGGGGCCTCCAAGTTATTAGTGATATGATTTATCGGGTGGACTAAATTGTGAAGTCTTAGAAGATTGATGGATGTTGAAGATTACAACAAACTGCATATTTATCTAACTCGAATCAAATATGAGCAGAGGCCATACTCATGATTGATGTGCGTAAATCTTATCTGACATAATGGATACTATAGTTAAGCCACATAGAATACATATTGTTGGTTGCAAGATAAGCTTGAGTTTTCAACTCTAATGACTCTCAATCGAAAATAAGTTTGATTAAAAGAAATTAACTATTCCCTAGAGCAGTATCTTTCTAAATTGATCAACGCCATTAACCACTACTGGATAATGGGAACTAAACAATGTGTGCTACCATTCCAAACAAGCCAAGAAACTACATAGCCCAATTTTTAGTGCCACTAAATGAGCAACATCGTACACAGCGTAAACCATGAAAATATAAATTTGCCCAACTCCCCAGTCTCCACGAGCTTCCATAACATATGAGGATCCTTAGCTACAAAATAGAACTTAATTTATAATAGAAGCAAATCAAATGTAACTTTTTTAAAAAAAACTTCATAGAAATCTCCAAATTTAGCAGAAGCTAGTCATTCAACAATAGTTAGCAAACTGCCTACTGCGTAGCATTGTAAATACTTTACCCTTCCCCTTGCCTACTAGAAACAATCAGCAGTCCAATTTGAGTTTATGCAAACCCTATCTAGCACATAGTTACAGCTCCAATGGATTTATGGTCAGTACTCGGAAAACCAGTAGCCCTACATGTAGGTCACATCAATGACCACCTGAAGAATCAAGTTTATGGTTTTTTTAGTAGGATTAGTATTGGTAGAAATCATTTTATAGTTTACTTTGGTGGACAGTGACATGATCCACTACGTAATGCTAAGAATTTTCCTGTAAATCCTTGACGACAGTTTTTTAGCTAAAGTTGCCAAAAGATTGTACAGAGACCCAAACTTTCATCAGATCGTGAGCCCTCGTAGCACGGTTACGCCTAGCTACTACCATAGCCAAAGGTGAAGTGTATAATGAAGAAGACATCTATCTTGTGCGGAAGCCGCAACAAAATTCAGGTAATTGAATATGTTACTGCTACAAGCATGAGTAGAATGGATATTCCCACTTCCCCAGAGGGTAATCAACTCCAGAAACAATGCTGGTGATCATAGCACAAAGAGTCAGCTTGGCATCGGTGTCTTACACAACAGAGAGGCAACTGCAATTGAACATTTTTCGGATTCTGTAGCTCTGGCAAATCCAGACATCCAGGGCAGTAAGCACTACGATGCACATTGGCCACCCATCGGTGAACAAATTACTGTTCACAAAGCATCGTAGCCTGCAGGAATACTACTGGTCCTGGTTGTACAAGATTGCCCCCACTGCAAACATTAGGCTATGAACTCAACTCCCGTCGATGCATCTTGCGCAAATACCCAGCTAGGTTAATTAAAACCTGGCCATCCAACAACTCCTACCGACGATGCATCCGCGATTCCTAACCCAACCAACCGCATATCAGATTTGGTGTCAAGTGGCTCCTCACGCAGACGGCTCGGGTATGCAGAGCTACTACCAAAGTGCAGATCGAAGAGAGGGGGGAATGAATGAAATCGAGGGAGGTGGAGGCGGATGCGACCTTGGGGTTGGAGACGGACTGGTTCTTGCGGATCTCCTTGGCGATGGTGGAGCGGAGCTGGGACGGGGTGACGACGTCGTGGAGGTTGTAGATCTCCATAACGGAGGGGATGGAGCGGCACGCCAGCCTGAATAAGTCGAACACGCGGTGCCGCGCCTCCTCCATCGACGCCGAGTTCGGCGGCACCTTCACCGCGCGCATCGTGAACGACATCTCCGGCCTCTCAGCCTATTCCCTCCTCTCCTCCGGCCGCCGCCCCTCCGTTCACAGCTGGCTGCTGCTGCTGGTAAGCGGTAAGCGGTGGCTTCGAGCTCCGGGAGGGGAGCTGGGGAGAGGGACAAATATTTTTTGAAATAATATTAATTTAAAAGATAATTAAAATATAAATAGTCAAAAACAATTACATAGGTGTCTGTCGCCAATTGATATAGTAGAGAGAGGTTGTTGTCGCCAATAGAACTAGCGACAAGAGTCTGTCATCATTTCAAATGGCGACATGACTCAACTAGCGATTGGGTCCTATATTTATTTATTTTTTTAAAAAATTATCTAGAGAATTTTGCCTAAAGATTTATTGTATTTCAACGGAGTTTTTTTTAGTAATACCTTGCAGTGACTGCGTAGTTCGGAATCCGAAATTGGAGAAGATAACGAAATGTGAAGTAGGGAGTACGAGATCAGCGGCGCAATTTGGAACGCGAGTTCGAAGGTGCAATAACACAAACCGCCGCCTTTGGAGCAAAATAGAAAAAAAAAGTATGTGGGTTTCGGGTTGACATACGCGTTGTTGTCCCGATTGCATTGTTTGTGGAACCGATTCCTTCGGGAAAAGATTACTGTAGCATCTCAAAAATCGGCATGTTGGCATGAGGAGAAATTTATTTGAGCATGTTTTGTGAATTTTCATCATAAGTAACAACACATTTACATGAAAACAGACACTTGTAAAAATATCCTGAAAATTTTACTTGAGAAACTATACTGGGTCAGAAATCCTCACAAAAAAATCGTAAATTTTGGACTCCGTTTGCTCAGTACAAAAATTCAGCAAACACTTAACCAAATTTTGAAAATTCAAAAATTGTTTTTGAATTCCCGCTGGGCCTTTGGGCCGAATCAGAGCCGACCCATTTTCGCTCGTCTAGCTCCAGCTCACGCCAACGCCGCTCGCTCTCTCACTGACGGGTGGACCCCACTCGTTAGACACTGTCTTCCATCTCGCCCTCGCCCGCTCCGCCCGCTCGCCTGCGATTTCTCCTCGTCGTCCACCGTTTTCGCGCCTCACCTGCCTCCGTCACCTCCGTTTGGCTTCGCCCATGTCATCTACTTCCTTAATGGCACCCAACTCCCGCGCTGGCGGAGACACCGAAACGAGGGCACGAGTTTTTCGTCGTGACAACATTTTCTCGCCGCAAATCTCGCGCGGTGCTCGCTGCTATTTAAGCCTCCGAGCCCGTCACCATCTCTCTAGCTCGCCCCTCACTCCATCTCGCGCTTTCTCCGAGCTTCTAGCTCTCTGAATCATTGAGAACGAGTGTGTCGTTCTCGACGCCGGTGAGCGAGCTTCACAACGCCATCTTCTCTGGTGAGCTTCCTTGCCCTCGCCAACCACGTCACCTCGTGCCCCTTACATCACTGATGCTTCTCCTGTGCTTGATATAACTCCAGGAACCCCGTAGCGTGAACGCGCCATCGTCTTCTTCACCTCCAGCGCACACCCTGTTCTGGACCTTTGTGTTCCCGACGTTCTAGTGAGTTTGACCCCCACCTGACCGCGTCATTCCGTGTTCTATACTTCACTAACGCTTCTCCCTCGATTGATGATGATCCACACGTAGGGAATCCCCAAATCGACCTTCTTCCTCATTTCTGGCCGCCGCAACCCTTTTTCTAGTTAACCGTCACCTCGGAGAGTCTCTGGTCGATTCCTTCTACCCCTACCATCCTCAGCGTGCATTTGAGCTAATGTGCACCTCCTTGTAGCATCTCCATCGCCGTAGCACGCCGTCACCGTGAGCCATCTTTGCACCGCTAAAAGCATCTAGGCCCCTAAGAATTGTTTTGATAATGAATGATAATATGTGAATATGGGACTAACATGTTTATTGAGTATTTACAAGGTTAAGTCCCAGTGATGAATATGATAACCTGGAGATGCATGCTAAAGGTCAACATGAAGATCAATATGGTTCAAAGACAAGGTACAAGTAGTCTAGGATCCTTTTTGTGTTTACTGGTCTTAGGAGAAAAAGGATGGAAGACCGGATTTTAGGTTAAATACCGTACTATTAAGAGGGATCATGACTAGTAGCTTGATAGCATGTTCTTGTGCCATTTTGATCAATCTAGGATCATGCATGCACTTATAATTTGTTTTGGAAACCAACTATGTTTTTTCTCAGGAAGAGCCGTAGTACCGACGTGTTGGTGGTGGTACTACCACATAGTGGTATGACCGGGATAGTGGTGTGGTACTACCGCAACCCGATCGTGCCGAAGATTAGTTGGCAATACGTTTTTTACATAGTGACACCTTTTTGGCTTGGTTGCTCACCCGGTGAGCAGTAGTTCCAGAGATTACTTGGCGGTACTACCGTATCGCGGTATGATCGTATTTCTTTAGTGGAACTACCGCACCCCGGTGTTACCGAAAAATAGCGGCGGTATGTTATTTCCAGTGAGTGCCGGTTTTGGACCTCTAATGGAGCGGTAGTACCACTCTTGAGTTTCGGTATGACCGTTCAGCGGAACTACCGCATGATCAATGGCGATAGTACCGCGCCGATTTCCAACGGCTATTTCAGAAGCAGTTAATGCGTCTGCGTTAGCCGTTACTGTGCATTTTGGGAAGGTGCGGTAGTACATGCCATTGTACAGCGGTACTACCGCTTGTGCTGAAAAGTTTGGGGTTTTGCCCCTAATGGTCGTATTTGTTTGTGGGGGGCATAAATACCCCTCCATCAGCTCAAGGACAATGTGAGAGACTTCATTTAATATCCTTTGAGTCCTGAGCATTCTCTCTACACCTCCAATACACTTGTTGCATTTATTGTGAGGTGGTTGAGCAAAATTCAAGTGAATTCATTCTAGATTAATCATTTGCACTTGATTGTCGTCAAGCGAAGATTGTGATTCATTACTCTTGGTATTTGCCAAACGCCTAGACGGCTTAGCGGGAGTTCGCATGGTGATCTCTTCAAGAAGATTGTGAAGAGGCCCGGTGCCAAGATTGTGAAGTGGTTGCGTGCTCACCATCTCTGGAGAGGAGGAAGAGCAATGATAGTGATTGAGGGAAGGCTTAATTTGTGGAGCTGGCTTGATTAGTTCAAGCTTCCTCAACATGGACTAGTGAAGACCGGCAAGTCTTCGATACCATGGGAAAAACTTCATTGTCTCCATTGTGGTTTATTCTTGTCTTTACTACTTCCGCATTTACATTTCTAGCATTTTACTTGTGTAGAATTGCTTAGCTAGAATTGTATCTAGTTTAAACTTAGTCCATAATTGTCTTAAATTGTTAATTAGTCGAAAAGTTTTTAAAACCTCATATTCACCCTCCTCTAATCGGTTATCCTTGATCCTACAACCGCCGCTGCTCAACATCGCCAGGCCACTCCGGTCATCCCCTGACGCCGTCAAGGACCCTAGTGAGCTTCTAGTAGTCCCTTATAGCTTTTACGCGTATTAGATTGGATGATTAGCTAGGTTAGTATAGACTTCCTCATGGCCGATCATGGTGTCGTCGCTCCGGTGACCATTGGTCCCCAAGCCACTGTGTCGGACCCGGGATTAACACCCCAAATCCTATGTGCATTTCTGAACTAGTCCTATGATTAGTAGCTAGTTCACACAGTAAACAGATATGGTAACATCCATAAATCACATAATTATATTAATAATGAACAGAGTTTATTATAAAAGAGGCTTACAGGCCAACAATAAAGAACACAGCAGAAGGCAAAGAAGTAGTGGAGTCCAGCTGATCTGTCATAGGCAATCGACTGGGGTAGCGGCCTAGTCGTCGAGATCCACACTGGTAGCAAAGTCCTTCTCCTCTGAAATTTATTTGCATAAAGCAAGGATGGGCACAACTACCGTGTCCGCAAGTTACACCTGTCAAGTAGCAGATTGAATGCATGCATACAAGGGTATCTCAAAGGAAGGCTTATTGGTTGAATTTGCATAAAGCAATGTTTTCTTTAAATATTTGTACTAAGTTCCAAAGCAGTTATTCTATAACTAAAATTTATTTTATAAATTCTCAATTTTATAGTCAGATAACATTCACACATGAATGGTGAAGGATACCCTCCTATCACATGGCTTCCTACCCAACTTCCTATTTGGATAGAAATCCAAAATCATTTGACAAAGTCTTTTGAAAACAAAAATCAAAGTATAACTTTGAGTGGCTTTGCTAGTATGTCCATGACCGTGAACACAGCTATTCGAATAGTTCTTAACACTCTGCAGAGGTTGTACAGCTTTACCCACATGACACGAATTCTTTAGTTTGTTCGGCATATATCTATGCCACCGCTCACTACCTTAGATAAGCAGTCTAGAGCACGTGACAAGGCCTGTACAATGCGCCATCCCACCTAGTCCCCCCTCACTAAGGTTTCGCCCCCTTTGGATAGAAATCTGCAGAGTTCCTAGCCCCCTCCTGCGCCAGGTGGGACTAACGTAAGTCATAACATGACTACCCACTACATCTGAAGGGAACGACCACGGTGAAACATTGCAAATTAGTCAGCCAGGTCCTGCCCATACAGGACATGTGGTAGTACGATGTGGATTAGCAAAGGAATGCTTAGAAGCCGGTCCTTAACTGACTTGGGCGACTTTCCACAAAACCCATGGGCCTCGATCATAGAAATAACTCGATTCCGTGCATCAACATGCACCATCCAAACAACCATTTTGCCCAAGTACAAACCATTATTTTATTTCATTTTTCAAAGTCATTTATAAACTTCCATAACACCAATGCCATGGATACAGTTTAAACAATATTTGATTTTTAGCTGAAATTCCCCAAATCAAACATTTTTGGGTCTAAGCATCACTAAGCATAATTTTTTCCAAATGATCCTACTTCATACTATTGTATCAACTAGGTTTTATCTAGGGTGACAATAAATTTGATTCAAATATCAACATTGGTCATACAAAGGATTTTAGGCGTATCTATAAATTTAAAACAGGAATTTAAATTACCGAATATAAATAGCAAGCGGTAATAATTTAAAACAGAATTTAAATAATTTGAAATAATGGGTGCAAATATGGTCAAAGATGTAACTTGCCTTGCTCAATTAGTTGCTCTCAAATGGCGTCGAAATCTGGCTCTCCGAAGTCGTCGAAATCTATACACGAAAATAAGCCAAATTCAAATGAAGATTCAAATGAACTCTAAATTAAATAATTTTAGTTTAGTTAGGTAGATCTTGAATTTATATGAATTTAAAAATTTGAATCAATGAAATCGGAGTTCGTATGAAGGAGAACGAACCCCGGGAAGTTTACAATTCACATGAAATGATGAATAATAGGAATTTTCTGAATTTTTCGGATTTATTTTAATTCGGAAAAGGAATGGAGCCATTGACGGGTGGGCTCGGGTCCATGGTGGACCGGGTGCGTGAACATGTGTGGCTGTGCCACATAATCGCCACGTGGGCATGACACGTAGGCAATTGTGCCGAGGTGGCGCTGATGTGGCGTGCACGTGGCGGTGCCACATCGGTGCGGCTCCGACGGCGGCTCGGCATTGAGCTCGCCGGCGCTGGGCGCCACGGCGAGCTCCGGCGATGCGTGCAACAGCTAGAGGGGAGTGAGGGGACCACAGGGCTCACCTTTGATCTTGTGAGGACACGGAGGATTCACGGCCATGAAAGGTGAGAGCGGCGGTGAGGTTGGGGCTTCTGGCGACGACGATGATCGAGGGTCTTCCCATGGAGGTGAGGTCGACCGTAGCCTTGGGGATGGCAATGTCGACGGAGGCGGCAGCGAGGTCTAGGCGTCGACGGTGGCGGTGCTAGAGGAGGCGGAGTGTGTGCGGCCGACGGCGACTAAAACTCCAAATCCAGTGAAAAGAGAGCGGGGACGGAGGGGTGAATGAGGGGGATGGATTGAGGAGGAAGGGGCGCACCCGGTGCTCCCTTTTATAGGCCATGGGGAGGCCGGGGCGAGGAGATCGGGTCGCGCGGGATCGTGGTGGCCATGGCGGGATTTCGGCGAAACCGGCCGGCGAGAGGGGAAGAACGTGGGGGTGGAGGCGGGGGTGGGCGCGGGATCGTCTTGCAACTGCAAGGGAAGCGAAGCGATTAGGCGGCCGTTCTGAACTTTAGCTCGGCAAAGATGGCGGTAGAGGTTTTGGCTACACGAAGAAGAAGCAAAGGGAGAAGATAGTGGGCGGGCTCACATGTAAGAGAGGTGGAGAGGTTGTCGGGTGGGGCCGGGGAATGAGGGAGAGAGGGAGTGGCGGTGCGGGCTGAGTTGAGCCGAAAAGTGGCCGGCGCGGGCGTGAAAGAAGTGGGCCGAATGGAAAATTCGGCCCAAAGAGGGATGGGAGACTTTTAAACGATTTTCCAATTAAAATAATCCGATTAAATAAAAAGGGCTTTTAAAAAATAGTGAATAAAATCAAAAAAATATGAAAAAATTCACAGAAATTCCCTTATTTATTTTGGACTTAATAAAATTATTTTCAACTTAAAATTGATAATAGTTTTTGCACATAATTTATCTTGGCTTTAAAATAATTAAGAAAAAGCTTTTTAAAATTCCGTAAAATTCTAGAAATTAATTTAATTTTAAATTTTCACTTTTAAATCAAACAAAACTTTTAAAACTTCAATAAATTTTATTTTTTGACTTTTAAAACTTCATAAATTCAAATAAAGCAATCCAACTCTTTCAAATTTCAAAAAATCCAACAAATAATAACTTTAATAATTTCTAATTTGGTAATAGAACTTTGGGATGTTACACACTGCGTGTAGCATCGTAGTAACCTCCCGAAGACAATGCACACCACCTTTCACCGTCGATTGGCACCATTCGTAAAATCCACCTTGGACCCGAGGAGCTCCACCGCACTTCTCCGGCATAGCACCGCCTCCGGCCTTCACCACCACCCGGTGGCATCGCCGTTGAGAGAGGGCCCCATTTTGCCCTTGTCCTGAACCTCCCCGTGCCTGCCTCACCGCCGGTGAGCTCGCCATGGCGCTCGGCCATGCGCGCGCCCAACTCCTCTTTCTTCTTCTCTCTCTGACCAGTGGGACCCACTCGATTGAGTATTAGCTTAACGCAAATGATAGTAGTTAAGTGAAACTAATCGATGACATGTGGGACCGGCTGAAAAGATAATAAAAAATCTAATTCTAAACATTGTTAGTAAATGTGTTACTGACATGTGGGAAACCCCGAGAGACTGACATGTGGACCCCAGCCGTCAGTTAATTAAAATTAGAAATAGGTTTAATCATTAGTTAATAAATAATAAGTCTATGACATATGGGACCGTCTCTATTTTATAAATAAAATCAATAAAACAAAAAATGAGTCACTCACAAGTAGGCCCCACATGTAAGTTAATAAAAATAAGAGAAATTGGAAAAGCCGCTTTCAGTACGGAGGAGAATACACTTTCTCTGTTGGAAAGCGTAAACCTCGGTAGAACTCAGAGAAAAATACACTTTCTCTGCTAGAAAGCGTAAACCTCAGATAATACGCTTTCGACATCAGCACTTTTACAATTTCTGGAATTTTCAAACCGAAGCAAATTAAAATGTTAATAACTTTTGCATACAAATTCCAAATGGGATGAATATTTTTCATAAATTCATATATAATCATGATCTACCTTAATATGCAAAAAATATTTGGATTTTGTTGCTGTTAAAATTAATTTTCTTCTAGCTCTATTAGACGTCAATCGTCGAATGATTTTTGCAATGATACTCCATCTTCATATTCAGAGCAACGAGAGCAAAGCAAGCATCTCCTTTGACCATGTTGATCCTACTACTTTAATTATTATACTTCTTTTTGCAAAATCTATTATGCATGCGTGTATATTTGATTCAAAATTGCTAAATTTGGGGTTAATAGTAATCGTAATCCTATTTGATGTATGAACCTCCTTGAAATATCGATGTCCTTACTGTTGTAGCCATCAGGTTATGGTATATGCAATAAATGATGCCAATTTGGGAAATTTTGAGTGCGAGCATCGCACAGTTGTTTAGTCAAGCTATAGGCTTTACTAAAATTTGCTAAAAGGATGATATGATGAATATGAGTTTGGGAGATTTTGAAATGGTCCAGAGGGGTTACTTCTATTATTTTATACAAAAATGAAAATGAAAAACTTAGTTTGTGATGCGGGCGAGTTATATTATATTCTGAGAAGTGTGAGATGTGTATCTCATAAGTAGATAGGGGGAGATCCTCACCCAGGTCAATTAAGGACCGCCATCAAGCCCTATCTAAGTCTAATTGTACAACCACATGTGCCAGTATGGGATGTCATTAGCTAATTATGTCATCGAAAACTAGCCTTGCGCATTGGTAGGCCGTAGTAGTGCTAGCATGACTGGTGTAGGCATGTTCAAAGGGGCTCTCTTCACCGAGGCATTGGGAACAAAGCCTTCCGACACAACGGTGAATGCCTCACTAAGACGGGGTGTATCTGGGTGAAGTTGGGGTGTTCATTCACCAGGCTAGTGCAAGGATAGGACTAGGTGATGTAAAGGCTTCGACGTGTGCTCTAGACTGCTAACTAAGGGTAGTGAGCGGTGGTATCGACAGATACCAAACAAACTAGAGAATTCGTGTGCTGTGGGTAAAGTTGTACACCTCTGTAGAGTATAAATCTATTTAAATAGCCGTGCTCGTGGTCATGAGCATGCTTAGTGCAGCCTTAATGGGTATAGTCTTGGTTTTCATAAAAATTGTTTGGTTGGAAAATGTGGGAAATGGTTTGTTGGTTATATTTGAGTTGAGTGCCATGTCTATGGCTGAAAATAAAATATTGCTCGCAGCCGAGGAGGGTTGCGAGTTGTTATCTATTCACTTACTTGTTGTCCTTTATCTATTTAATTGCTCTTTAAAATTTTCATTGCAAAATACTACACATTGATATTGCAAATAAAATTTGCTTAATACTGAAAACAACTTGTAGCATAGAGCATCATCTCTTTTTAGCCTTCCATGTATACAAATTTTGCGATACACTGCAAGTCTTACTGAGTACGCAATATAATCAATATTGCTTAAATTGTTGTTCAGACTTAGAGGATGAGCCTACGCCAAACGATGCTCTCTTCGTCTTGCTGAGTACGCAATATAATCAATCTTGCTTAAATTGTTGTTCAGACTTAGAGGATGAGCCTACGCCGAACGATGCTCTCTTTGCACCTGGAATCGGTGGGTTCGGTGACGGGTCTTTCTAGGACTTGTCTCTAGTCGGTTGCCTGAGGGTTCGAATGGGCATGCCGCTGGAATTTTGGCCTTATTACACATTTTGCTTCCGCTATTACATTTTCTACTTCTGATACTTAAACTTTTATTTGGCAGGTCGGTCCTTGTGTTGTAAATAATGTAGTCGCTTAAGTTATGTACCATATGTTACTTTATTCTAACTGTATGAATGTATGGATGTGATTATCGATATTGTGGATGTGTGTACTAGCCACTGATCATGGGACTAGTACGGTACACACACGAGGGCTTGGGGTATAACCTGGGGTCTGACAATTACGTAATACGTAAGAGTCGAAATATCTGGAAAAAGATATTTAAGTTCGAAAGACTTCGTAATTTAATTGTGAAATACATGGCACGCTCGATTTAGTTACGTACATTAGAAATGACAACATGCACGAATGAGCAAACTGAAATACACCTACAATACATGCACACCTTTTTGGAATCCAAAAAAATATTCATTGGAACAAAATCGATCAGTCCTGGTGCCCCACCGCTCCCTTCCCCTTGTCTCAGGACTCTCCGCGGTGTTGGCCAGTCTCGAAGTCAGCCATGTTCTGCGAGACGAGCTGGACGATTGACTGATGTTAGGATAGCACAGCGTAGGGCCAAGTTAATGTTGAGGATGCGTACAGAATATAACTTACCTCTTCGATCCGTACTACGCCTGGGCTACGGGGAGTGCTAGGACGGCCATCGGTCTCAGTAGCAGGAGCCTTCCCCTTGTGCGACGCGTGCTCGGCCTTGGTACGTAGGGTTTCCAACGTTTGAAGGTGTCGGCTCGCATCGCATAATTCAACATGTACTTCTGCTAGATGAACGCTTTGTCGTACATGTCCGAACCATCGATCCATTGAAAGAAGTTGCATCGCATCTCCGGCTGCCATTATGCATAGATGTAGTTAGGGATTTGTGGAATGGAACGTTAGATGTGGAAAATCTATGTATATGCAAGATTCGCTTACGAGGTGATGACCGCATATGTAGTACGCCCGAGCGGCCGTCGCCAGGTGTGTGGATTGGATGATCTTTTTCGGTTCTTTGCACACACATTGCATGCGTGGGAACTCCAGTAGTACCGACGCATCCTTCATAGAACAATCTGGGTAGGGTTTAGCCCTCTCGGCAAGTCACTTCCGCTTCCGCATGATCTTCGCGTAGAAGTTCGCCGACGAGTCCGACATCTCCTTCCTCGTAGTTGTGTGAATCGAGCTTTGGTGAAGTGTTGGGTGTGGTGGTGTAGTGTTATCCTGCAACTCACTTCTCCACTTCTCTTCTCCCTCCTTTTATAATGGGCTGTTTCAACATAAAAAGGGGGCGTGGCCGAGTGTGATTTTTTGGGTTTGAAAAGGTGTTGTGGCCTATTGTGGTCTTTACGGTCTGAAAACAGGGTGTAGCCTAGTGTGGTATTTTCTGTCTGAAAAGGTAGCGTCACAGTGTGTTATCATCTCAGTTTGCAAAAATTGCAGCACGTGGCATGATAGGGTGCGGTCTCTTTCGGCCTGAAAAGGGGGTGTGTCGGAGTATGTTCTTTTCAGTCTAAAAAGGACGTTTAGCATAGTGTGGTCTTGTCGGTGTGATGACTTGTGTGTCACAGTGTGTTGTCAACTCGGTCTGCAAAAACTGTAGCGTGTGGCATAATAGGGTGCAGTCTTTTCGGTCTAAAAAGGGGACACGGCATAGTGTGGTCTTTTTGGTCTGGAAAAGGTGGTTTGTCATAGTGTGGTGTCATCTCGGTCTACAAAAGTGGTAGTGTATGCAATGACTCAGTGCAGTCCTTAAGGTCCAAAATGAAGGGGTGTCACGATGCTGACTCCCTCACGTGGTTACCCATGCACACAAGAACAAACGGTATTGGAACACAACACTATCATAATATCAGTTGCACATAAATTTATATTTACATGGTATGACTGATATTTACAACTAGTATCTACTCGCGGGCCCTCTTGGGGCGTACCCCATGCGTGGCTCCTGGCCTCGTCCGGGGCACCTGCAGGCATTGGTATGAGTAGGTCAAAGACTCAGGCGGCCGAGGCACCCTACCAACGCGAGTAGCCTGAGGGGGTATCACGAGAGGATCTTGCATTGGCTGCGTTGCTCCTCATGTCTTGTCTTGTTGTGAAGCCCCACGAAACACGGCCGCTCTCGCCGTGAAGGACCATCGCCACCCAAGTCGAAATTGTAGTGCCCCGAGCGTGACTCCTCGTGCGACACTAGCTCCTCTCAAAGGGGTGCGTGAGCTGTGAAACAATTAGTTAAGCATGTAAACATGGCGGACATACTTAGATAATATGTTGTGCATGTGTGTAAACAAGATAGACATACCCAGGTGCTTGAAGTTCACGGACCGCTCTGCGTACTAGTGTCGTGTGTACGGGTGGTACTTAGGACCTGCTAGAGAAAATTATCGTCGGTAACTACTGCAGTTCGAAATAAACAACCAGGCGTGAGTGCGTCATGCTGACCTGTGAACTGAGCTGGGGTACTCCCAGCACGGTGCCACGATCACCCGCCCGCCACATCCGGATGAGGAGCCATGGGGGCGTGACGCACCGTGGCTCACCCCCTGTCTACGCACAGGTGGGTCTTCCACCTCCCTTGGCCTACGGCAAAACACCAGCTCGATGCCTCACCTCGTCTTCTCGATGAACTGGTCGATGAGCCCTCTGATGTGCTGCGATGTCATGCTGAAGCGCTCCCCAAGAGTCATACGACACACGAAGGTCGCCAACTCATGCATTTCCCAATGTAGATTGACCTGTACACGTAATTAACAAGTTGTGAACCGAAAACTTGAGAAGCAAATAATATGTACGGACCTTTGAATATGTACCACATGATGGAATGTGGAGTCCGGCTGGGTGGGGTACGTGTCGAACGTCGTAGCCTCGTGTCGTGGTGGGTCGTCCACGACCCTGATGCAGCGAACCCTAGTCCGACAGGGGTACCACTCGATGTACTCATTGTACGTCCCGTGCTCGTAGGGAGTATCCTCCTGGACAACATCCTCCAAGGTGTGGAGCCACCTCTGAACCCAAGGGAACATCCTGTCCATCCAGGAGGTCGTAACACGGACTCCCTTCCTAGTGTACCTGTGGAAGTCCAAATGATTGTTTCGTAGGTACGTAAGGCAAATGGTACGACAGAAGTAAAACATGAACTTACCCATGGACGTTCGGCGCCACCCGCTGCCTCCAGGGGGCTAGGACCTCCTGTCATAGACCGAACTTATGCATCACCTGGTGCACATGGTACTCCTCCATGAAGACATCGTGAACCAAGCATCTCCGCGTGTACCAATACGTGTGGTCTCACGTGCAAAGGCTCGACAGGCCTCGGGGTGCGTGCGCGTACACTTTGTCAGGAGTGTACGATGTCCAGATGATGCGGTCATCCATCAACTGATCAAACATCGTAACGTAGTCCGGGTAGGATGCGTGCGTAGTGATCGGAGTGAAGGTGACCTGTCCAACGGAACAACGAAAACTTAGCACAAGAAATTGAATTACATTACGGAAAATAATAAATGTTTAGAAAACTTACCGGTCGGTGACACCACACCGTACCCATGGTCGGCCAATCGACATCGTTGTCCTCGGTGTACATGGCGACTGTGTAGGCGCCCAGGTCCACCTGTGATCGTTCGATCTGGAAACACTCGAATGACCACAGTTGAAGAAGCAGCGCGCATCCAGAGAGGACAGAGCTATCCTGAACCCGGTGGCACACGTTGCACAGTCCGCGGTACATCGCGTATAGCACTACCGGGCCCCAGGTATAGGGCTGGACGTCCTGCACCTCCCACCCCGACAGCTGGCGTGCGTACCGGATGTAGTGCTTGTCGACGCTGTCACCGTGGGACTTTAGGAACATCACCCACCCAAACAGCCACAACAAGTAGACCTCGAAGTGCCTCCTCACCTTGTGCTCGGGTGCGTCCTCTGCCATACACTCTAGCTATAAGAAGACATATATACATCAGCAAGGTGCATAAATCAATTGATGTGGGAGAACAAGAGTTGCAAAGACTTATGTAGAACTAGCAGATCCACTTCAGTACCGACCCGTGAGTGCTGCTAAACTCCCTGTAGTCGTTGTCGAGTGGTAGCACCCCCTAGAACCTTGCTAGGAACTCCGTGTGCCACGTGGCCGGGATGTCGTGCACCGCCAGGGGGAAGCCCTCACAAGGTGACCCGATCAGGAAGGTCACGTCCTGAAGCGTCGGCGTCATCTCTCCGCACTGGAGGTGAAACGTGTGCGTCTCCGACCTCCACTGGTCAACTAGTGCCGTCAGGAGGCATCGGTCGTACGGAAAGCGCCTAGACGTACAACCACCGCCCGCACGGTCCTGGTCATCCTCCCACGTCGGCTCAACCATCCTCACCAGTGGAAGGAGGCCTGCCGCCCTCAAACTACGTCGAAAAGATTAAGAACAAATGTTAGTCCACCAAAAGTAGTTAGACTACAATTGAGTATACGAAGGTCGCAACTGCACGTAACTCGGAACCCAATGTGGGTCCACCCTCCACGCCCTTATGGGCGTGTGCAGCCGTAGCGCACCAAGCTCAATCGTCGCCTCGCCCTCCTAGGGGAGGATGGTACCGAGGTGGCTACGATGATGAGCGTCAATGACAGGGTTAAGCAACTCGTACAACCACTACGCAGCGTATCATGGGTCTGCCATACCTGAAAATTCAGTGCATACATTGTTTTTTTAGTGGCCAGGTTTTGCCTGGGCTGCATTAAAGAAGAAATAGGGCCTAAGCGCCCTCGTGAGCGCGCGCCGAGCTCGGCTTGAACTTAGGCGAGCGGGGGACACTCTCGTCCCCTTTCGCCAACTGAGCTACGCTCATCTCTCTAGTGCGCACATTGTAAAAACTACTAAACATATACAAAAAGTAATAAGATGAAGCATACCCAATTAATTAAATTTAAATAGGTAACTTGCTACATTAATTGTTTAAAAAGTGTCTCGAGCATTTACGAAATATTTACCGTGTACAAATGGAAACAATAAATAAGTTCAGAATATTTTAATTCACATCTGCATACCCTATGTACTATCTCTGGATTTTTTAGAGAATTTTTTTGAGGTGTCTAGCTATTTTCCTAGTTTAAAAAGTTCTTCCGGCATTAACAGAATATTTAACGTGTACAAATGGAAAACATATTTAAGTTGGGATTATTTTAATTCAACTATGCTCTACACACCCTATTTAGTTACTTTGCAATTTTTATAAATTTTTTATAGGTATCCGACTACTTTCCTTGTTTGGAAAGTGCCTCTAGCATTTACAAAATATTTACCATGTACAAATGGAAACAAAAAAATAAGGTCACAATATTTTAATTCACTGGGTTTTTTAGAGAATTTTTAGAGGTGTCTTGCTATTTTCCTAGTTCTAAAAGTATTTTCATCACTAACAAAATATTTGCTGTGCATAAATGGAAACAAATATTAAGTTGGGATTAACGTACCATATTTAGCTACTCTGCAATTTTTACAGATTTTCAATCTGCATCTTTTTATTTTTAGAGGTGTCCTCCTATTTTCCTGGTTTAAAAAGTATTTTCGGAATTACCGAAATTATCTAATGACGTAGGGTAAATAGCTAAAATGACGTACTACATCAAACATCAATACAGCTAAAATTATCTAATACATTGAATTCTATGTAACTATTTTCATTTGCTAACCTACATGGTTTCGAATTTACGTACAAAGTTGCAAAAATATTTACCTGCTAAATGGGCGACCAGATCTGCTGCTCTGTCTGCTCCACTACGAACCGGCATGGTTTCGCTATATCTCTTCTACCCTCTCCTCCTCTCTCCTCTTTTTTTTTCAGAATTAAAATGACTTTACCCTAATTTTTGGAGG
Organism: Phyllostachys edulis; assembly: GCA_036346405.1. Classification (NCBI taxonomy): domain Eukaryota; kingdom Viridiplantae; phylum Streptophyta; class Magnoliopsida; order Poales; family Poaceae; genus Phyllostachys; species Phyllostachys edulis. The sequence goes on along the minus strand of CM070558.1, from coordinate 64,395,553 downwards.
GGGTTTATATAGCCACTTCCCTGTCGCGAGGGTGTCCACGGTTTTCTGTCGCCAGTTCAATTGATGGCAGGGAGTTGAATCGGCGACAGGTAGTAATTATATTCCTATTGCCAATTGGAATGGCGACATAAGTATATTTGTAATTTTTTCGAGGATTTATTCTTGTAATTATCTTTTAAATTAATATTATTTAAAAAAAAACAGGAGGGGGTGGGTATCTCCGTATATGTCTGCCTGACGTTCACCGGCCGTCCGCCCACCTCGAGATGTGGGATTCGGTTTCGGTAGATCATGAGGGGCCACGTGAATACTAGCCTGGAGCTGGAAGGCGACGAGGCTTAAGACCCATGGCACGTTTAATCCATCTCAATTTTGGGAGGCAAACTTCAACATTTGTGTAAATTCATCTGAAATTTGTTTTCACAAAAAAAGAAGCACAGCTCCTGTTTGTAAAACTCTAGATTTTGTAGTTGATCATGCGACGAATTTAGGAAGCAACAATGGTAGTCTCGGATGACGAGAACATAGCAATCACGTTCATATCAACCGAACATCTTACAGTTTTAAAATTGAACCCATATCCAAATTTATATGAATTCAATTGTAAAGTATGGATACATATATCTCAAATGATCACTACTGATTTATCTCCATTTCGTATGCATAGGCCCCAGAAAGACCATTCAGGCCTTGTTTGGGAAGCTCAAATTCCTGACCCATCTACCGTGGATGGCCAGGGTGGATCAGAATTTTAGTTCAAAATCCTAGTCTACCCATAGGGATGGACCAGGATTTTAGGGCTTCCAAACAAGCCCTCAATGTAACTTGGGAAAAACCCATCCCAGATCCGATTTCACCCTGACCACCGACCATTTCACTGCGAGACTTCAATCTGGTTCCTTTTTTCACGCTCATCGTTGTACAAAAATTCAGTTGGGCGAAGTGCTCCATTTCAGCATACAGAACTAGGGAGCTCAATCAAAAGCTAACAAGGTTTTGCCGTGGGTAATCTATTAGCTCTGACGGCAGAGAAAGGGAGAAAGGGATGGGGCAAAATTTAAGGCCAAAGGCATATATCATCGCTCACAAGTTGAAGATCTGAACTGGCCAGCTGCGCTTCCGGCCATCTGAGCTGATTCCCGTAATTTCAATCGATATGTCTATGCTACGGTGCTCAGAGGACCTCACAATGCTGATGCGGGATCTGATCATCACAGCTGGGCACTCAACTGTGCCAACTGATGCAGATGAGCCAACGACTGATCCCTCCTTTGCCATCGTGATGGGCTCTTCAAAGGTGAAGATTGTTTGCGACCAGTGAGTTGGCGTGGAGAAAGGAGAGGTGGAGAGGACGACTGGCTTATCCTTGCAGAATCTGTTGGTGAAGCCTGTGTCAAACCATAAGACAATGCCATAGCACCAAGTTACTCCAGGTACAACCGCACCACTTTCACTCAGCCTCAGCTCAAAGCTGGCAGTGAAATCCATATCGTTATGCTTCATAGTTGCCAGATCAAATGACTGCATAGAGAATAAATAAACCAACATGTCAGAGTACAAATCACTGCATTGGAAAAGGACATTTTAGCACAAACTATGTAACATTGTAAATCTTGAGCAAGGATTAAAAACCGGATTTTGAAATTTTACCAGAGGTAGGCCGATGGTTACTGGTCTGTTTCCGATATATTATGGTTCACATTTTTTTTTTCAATTCTACATTTTTGTCCTCAAAGCATTATGTTTGCCTGGTCTTTTTTAAACATTAACATCAATACTCCATTCAAATTAGTATGAAATCACTACTTTCCGGACCGGTGTCTTTTTACCGGTCTAGGCCTGTACAGCCAGTAACCAGTGCTAACCGGTCCCTGATCTTGAGAAACATTGATTCTATAGATAATACCATATATCACACTTGGGTTTGGGTACTGAAATATGAAATTTATATATATACCTTCTATCACAACAAAGTTTTCTATAGCTCCATGTAATTAAACAATTTCAGCAAAATGAGGCTGCTCAAGAAGTGTAATAATCTAAGTAGAAATGTAGAGTTCCCAGGACTTACATGGAGTACAGCAGTTTCTGTCACAATATCCTGAGAAGCCACTATATCAACTACAGGAAATTTAGCTGAATTCCCTGTTACTTCTTTGCCAATACATGACATATCAAAGCCATACACATCTTCCCAAAATGGCAAGCTAGTTCCACCTTTCCCGAAACCAGCGCCAAGCTAGAAAAAGGATAAGATGAAACAGGTTATCAAATGCAGAAAATGGGAGACGAAGAATATAAGCAACCGTTGCTAAAAACTTACAATTGTTGCAGTATCCGGGAGAATAGCGCCACCAGGTTTTAGGAAATGATCACGTGCATATAGAACTGAACTGAGCATGGATTCATACAATAGGCAATATCCCATCCACTCACTCACTAAGACATCAAACCCATTTGGTGGAACTCGTATTTTATGGTTTAGCTCTTCAGCCCTGGTATGCACAACACTTATCACCTGAGGACTTTGTTTTTGTTCCATTTCCATATTTTCATCATACAACAGACCATTATTTTTTGCAACCTGCATTTGTGCTGTAACTATGAGAGGGAAATCACTGTAAAAAAGAGACTAATACTTCGATAGTATATTAGTATGGTAAAAAAAGACGTACTTGGGTAGCCACAGAAGCCATCTTTGCACTCCCGTCAACAGCAATAACTCTAGATGCACCAGCCTTGGCTGCAAAAAGACTGTAGACAGGAAGCATCCATTAGCAATAGTTTTGACAAGTCATGTGCACTAAGAATATTGATTTTTATGACCATGCACTTCAATAATATGATCACTACACCATGTGCAATTAGCTCCAATCAAAGAACACAGTAAAAGAGGCAGTTTAATTTTAGATATTTCACATCTGTATCACAGAAAATCATGAAGCAGATGCACCAACGCTCTACCTACTACAACTCATAATTACTCCCTAACACAGAACCGAGTCAGAAGTCTCCCTAGTGGCCTAGCCAAGTGTTGCTCTATTTTATTTTTATATCTACATTCATTAATATCATTGCTTTTTTTTTTCCCCAAGTAGTGATGTACAGTCTATTGGCTTGTGCTGGTTCCAAGACTGCCAGCATCGAGCCTCATGGTAAGATAAGTAACTCACCAGTGAAAAAGCATTTCCACATCCTATGTTACATACCTTAGAATTCCCTAACCCGCCAGTGCAAAAGCATTTCCACATCCTATGTTACATACCTTAGAATTCCTGTACCACAACCAACATCCAGTACAGTTGCTCCAATCATGAGACTAGGATTGCCTAAAAGGGCATCTCTGTACGCATCTGTTCTTATCTGAAAAAGTTGGCCACAGAGAGTTCATTGGTCTTTTAGATCATATAAGTGCACACAGGAAATTATACCAGCAGACATATGCTATAGGAAATTAGGAAAGCATTAACCACATATGCCAAGAGTTCACCTACTTTGTCGCCGAGCATCTCTCTATGAATGCCAAATGAACTATAAGACCCAAAGTAGCTATCATCCACACTTTTAATTTCCTTAGCAGTAACAGTAGCACGTGCAATCTTCAACTGCCTATCATTCTGCCCCTGAGCAGGAGACCCACTGCTCTCCCCAGAAGTACTTTCAATAGTAAGTGCTTGCTCAAATCTAGCACTAACATCAGAATCATCATCAATAATGGTCTTCTGATGGCTCTTGCGTGGTTCAGCTAAACTCCCATTTCGTGCTGAACAGTCCCCTCTTTCCATTAGCATTCCACAATCCTCCTCCTCGTCATCATCAAAGATGGACAAACTGTGCAAAAGCGAGTCATCTTCCATGAAGGGTTTCAAGTACGCATCCTCCTCCCATGGAACTTTTCCCTCAAGTTGGGAAGTCCCTGCCGGATGCAAGTGACTGCATAGTTCGCTGTTGCAAGCGAAAGCTTGGCCACAGCTCCAACACTTATTCTCCGCAACCTACAAATCAATCATAAGGTCCATAAGTCATAGAATGCACCAAACAAGCACAGAGATTAACAAAATGGCAATCTAAATCAAGTCCAAACAACCACGAAACAGAATTAGTGTCTATGCAAGCTGTGACTTTGACTGTATTGATGTAAAGTGTGATTACTGATCACACTACGCGCACTCGGTTCCTAGCCACTTAGTTTAATACGACCATATAAAGACTAGTACAACAATTAAGTTCATACAATACGCATTTGGTTGCAAACCACCAAGCTGAGAAGCTGCTGAATCCACAGGAGAAAGAGAGAAACGTACCTTGGATCGAACAAAATTGATGAGTTTGATGCATCCGTAGAAATCCAGCCCCAACTCCTTCACGACCTTGTAGAAACCGAACCGGTGCTCGGAGCCGCAGTGCGAGAAGAGGGAGCTCTCGGAGTCGAACCGCAAGCTGCAGAACAGGCAGAGGAGGCCGCCGCCGCCGCTGGCCGCGTCGTCGTCCGAGTCCCAGTCGTCCCACCCCTCCTCCTCCTCTTGGTCATCCTCGTAGTCTTCATTGCGGAGCCGCTCTTGCTCGGGAGGGAGCTCGGGTGGCTGGGCCGCCATGGCGAATGCTTCCTCGTGGACGCACGAGCGACGAGTTGCAGCAGCAGCAGCTCGGTTAAACCCTAGACGACGACGGCTTAAGCTTAAGCCCTGGACGAAGAGGCCAGTCGATGGGCCGGGGCTAATACTCAAACGACGCTGGTGTGTGGGCCCGGCCCATAAGATGTAGAGAAGACACCAACCTCCACCAAAGCCGGCCTTTGTCTCGCCCCCTTCTCTCGCCGCTGACAGCAGGGAGCGCCGCCGCCACGGCCGCCGTTCACCGGAGACCGCCGCCACCCCCGCCAGGTAAGAGTTCTCTCTCCTCTCTCCCTCCTGTCCGAGGTGGAGGCGCTTGGAGAGGGCGGCGCGCGCTTGGAGAATGGGTCGAGGGGCGGACCTGCCATTCTGGCAAGGTCTGGCGGTCGCCAGAGCTTCCTCCCGTCCGGGAAACCCCCTACCCCCGATCTTTTCTCCCTCCTAGCACCGGCGTCGGAGAAGAAGTGAAGAAATAGCGGCGTTCAGCTGTTGGGCAGTTCGAGGCTTCCGGCTTCGGGCGTTCGGCAAAGGGCAAAGCCGCATGCGCGTTGGTGGGCCGGCCATGCGCATGCTGACAGGCCACCTAGTGACCCAGGCCAGGCACCAGCCACCATTCCACCAACGACCAAGCCACCAAGGATTGAACCAGCCCAACTGCCCGAGTGAGTGCCCTAGTCAGGAGTCACCCTTACTCAGTATCCCTCACGCTTCACGCAGTCACTCCGCCCTCACTGCCGATTGCCGAAGAGGCGAAGACCAGATCCAAATCGAGGCTAGTGAGCGCGTCCAGCGTGAGCACAGGCGGGGTGAGGCGGCGAGCGCGAGCTAGGGCGCTGGGCGAGTGGGCGGCGGACGGAGCGCGGGCACCGGGCGGGGCGAGGCGGCGAGCGACGCTGCTCCCACCTCCCACTCCCAGGCGCTGGGCGAGTGCGCTGCTGGGCCTGCGGTGCTGCCTGCTGCGGTCGGTCCTGCGGCTTGCTCCCTGCGGTCTTGCCTGCTCGCCGCTCGGCTGTCGGCTGCTCTCCTTCTCCTTGCGTTGGTGCAATGTCAGAATTACACAGTAAGTGAGTCAGTAACAGTAAGTGACTATGTGCCGGTGCCGGGTGTGGTACTGTGGTTGAGTGGTTGATGCCTTGATGGTTCATTGGTTCAGTAATCAGTCAGTAAGTGGTGTGGTAGAATATTAGATGATATGACTATTAAATAATGAATTGGTTGTTAAAATTGAATTGGACAGCATCACAGAAAGATGTTGAAGAGATTAGAGATATCTATATTGAACTGTACTGCAGTACTGCTTGAGTTCAAATTATTATATTAGATAACTTGGTAGCAAGTTGTTAATTAAGCTTCATTAGTGAGGTATTTCTCGAAGTCCTATAATATAGTTCGCATATCAGCATATGGGTTTTTTTTTTGTTTAGGGTAATACTCTTTGGTCCGGGTTTGCAACTCCGCCACACCTTAAATTTAATCCTGGATCCGCCAGGCAGGAAGAGCACTGGGGCGAGGGGAGAGGCGGCGCTTAGGCATACTCACTGTGCATGACTGCGTTAGTTCGGCTCGCTGGAATAGCAGTTTCATGGAGCAGGTGAGGCGCCACCCCGATGCTCTCGTTGACTAGAGGCTGTGTATAATTTTTGGAGCTAACATTGCGTGCGATCTTTCTTGCAGGAGTGCCAAAACCTCTCCACGTGGTCTCGGCCTGTTTCCGCAGCGTAGGAGCGCGTTCCAGGGTGTGAGAATGGAGAATGGGGGCGAGAGTGGGCGCGGTGCCCTCATAGTCCTGGAAGGGCTGGACAGGAGTGGGAAATCGTCGCAGTGTGCTCGGCTGCTGTCCTTCCTGGAAGGGAAAGGGTGCCAAGCTGAAGGGTGGCGGTTCCCCGATAGAGGTACTAGTGTCGGGCAGATGATCTCCGCGTACCTCGCGAATGAGTCGCAGCTTGATGATAGAACGATTCATTTGCTCTTCAGTGCAAATCGCTGGGAGAAAAGGTTTGTTCTTTTTGCAAATCTCAATGTATGCCATCTGTATGTCGTTGACCTCCTAGTGTTTTAGGTGGAAATTTTTCTTGGGCAATACACTATGTACTATGTAGCATGCATAGTATGCACAATGATTCAGAGATCTATATGATTCTGATTATGGAGCTGTTCGTTGGGTTTGTCATTTGCAGAGCTTTGATGGAAAGCAAGCTACTTGGTGGAACTACTCTCATCGTTGACCGCTATTCTTATTCCGGAGTTGCATTTTCCGCTGCTAAAGGACTTGACATTGAGTGGTGCAAGGTGAACCGGATGCCGGAAGATGTATAACAAGGTGTGTGCTTTCTTATGCATAAAATGCTGACAAGTAATGCCTCTTTTTTCCTATTGCAGGCTCCAGAAGTTGGAGTGTTAGCTCCAGATCTTGTAATATATCTGGATGTACAACCAGAGGTATTCCATCGGTTCTAATTCTGCTTATGGCATTCAGCGTGACAGATTTCAGGATTTTTCATTGTTTGTAATGCTTATTACATGCTTCTGTGCATCTGACTTGTTGCATTTGTTACATAGTACATACTGTAGTGATGATGGCCACCATATGGCCATAATCCAATCAAATATAGCCATATAGATAAAACTCGGTGATGGTGATGCACCTAAGGTGTTCCTCTATTGGTTTCTCCGCTGAAACACAAGAAACAATCAACTTCAATTCTGCACCATTCTGCTGAAAGGAAAAAAACATGAAAAACTGTTGTTCCATAAATTTCTTTGCTAACACGACTATAATGCTAAGTTGTTGTTGAACATAATCTATTTTTAAAGGCCACTCTTCACTTCAATGGCTTACTTGTGTTATCCAGTCTTCTTAATGGTAAATGTGAATCTACTATTTCAGAAAGCGGCTGAAAGAGGAGGTTATGGGGGTGAGAGATATGAAAGAATCGAGTTCCAAAAAAGAGTTGCTGAGCATTACCATTCACTCTGTGATTCAACATGGAAGGTAACGTATTTTTGCAAAAAGTCACCGAGATAGGGCCATTGTATTTGCTTTGCCTCTTTCCTAGCAACTCAAGTTATTGTTATGTATGAACTCAAGGAGGGAGGTGCAAGTGAAGCAATCTACATATCTATCATGTTCAATTTTCTGTGATATTTGTGATCTATTCCATGACTGCTAAGAATAGCCTGTACAAAGTAGAAACTCCCTAAAAAGTGAGAAGAAATCCATAGCATCTCTAGAATTTGATGATTTCTTTCGACAGAACCCACAATAGTTAGTTCTTTTGCCAACCAGTTCTTAAGTGAACCTGAACGACTTACTGCATTCTTTTGTTTCACGAAGGTTGTTGACGGTTCCCTTCCCATGGAGACTGTGGAACAACAGCTGAGAGAACTAGCCATGACTTGCATCCTGGAATGCCAAGGGAAGCAACTTACCAATCTGGCCTGGTAGAGTGCGACCATCCATGGTGAAATGCCACATCATAGGCTGATACATCTAGATCTTTCTTTTAGTGTGATCCACTGTTCCTCTACATGAGAGTTTGGCACCTGGCAGCACTTGCTTTGCCCATTTCTGTAATTCAGCATCGTGTGCAATACATTTATTAGTGATGTTGTAGGGAGCTTGTACATTGATGTTATGGTGACCTTGGTGTGATGTGAATCATGTGAGGTTTTGGTGTTCTGGCGACCTTGTTATATACTGATGTTCTGGTTTCTGCTGGGGCTGAACATTAGAGCCTGCCAGAGCAATATGGTTTTAAAAAGTCGTTGCAGTGACCGTAAATGTAGGATGTAACCAAATTTCGTACTTCCCAGACTGTTGCGCAAACAAGAAATCTATATACTAGAACTGCAAATCCAAATCTCACACAGCATGAGCACCATCTTCGGCAAATATACCGTAAGCTTTAACGGAACAAAGCGTAACGTGATAAAGTCATTCATTCAGAAGGCTAAGATACACCACCAGAAGTAACAACTCAGGCGGGTAGGTTTTCGCTACTGATTACACGGGTATTGTTTGCAGTTGAACTTAGCACAGCTAAATGCTAATACTTGAGAACCACACATCCGCAAGACATTAGATCTTTTACACATAACTGTCGATCAGCGACTTCCTCATGTCATCAACAATCGCAGACGGCTGCCCTTCTCTCAACTTGAAGACGCTCTCAATGACTGAAAGCTCGGTGGCCGTTGTGTCTGAGCCACAAAAGGCAGTCCAGTCATTCACCGTCATGCCTGCAGCAATTACCTCGCTGCCTCGGTTCACAGTTCCAGCAACAAGAGGGACTTGCAGGAGCGTAGACAGCTCATCAAGATCTTCAATGGATGTATGAGGATGGACCTGTTTCACCAGTGTATTGTACATTAAAAATGGAACATTTGTAGAAAAAAAAATCAGACGGAATGGAAATAAAACTAACACCATACCAAGCCACCCTTGTTAGAAAATGCACAGTAGCTCCCCACAAGGATATTTCCGGCAATCGTCTGCCGAAACACCTCAACCCCAAGCACATCTGCAATAAGCTCCTCAGTCGCCTGGAGAATTGAACAACAGGAAGGCTTTAGTTTGAACTAATTGAGGAAATGCATAGGATCAGGAAACATCAACAGAGATACATAAGCTTACCTTGTCAAGGTCAGGGTGTGTAAGCGCAACATGGTCATTGCAGGCTACGCAATTGCCAAGGGCAGACAGTCTTTCATCGATACGCTGAACAACCACTTGATCAGGCAAGCAGTTCCTCAGATGCTGAAGCTCTAGAACAATTCCAGGACACAGGGGGCCCATAAGTATACAAACTAATGAACTGTGTATCCCATGGTACAACAAAAGATAAACAAATATCTCAACCTATCATTCCACGCAGATGCACAGGAACAGATTTGCATTAAAACTGACTTCGAATACAGGTGCTGATGATAAAACAGTCCACACTATCAAGATGGGCCCTTGCAAAAGAAAATTAATACTGCACCTGACACCATAATTTCCTAAACAAACCCTGCCTACGTAGATGCAATACTTCTAGAAGTAATTTCCATATAACTTTCAGTGGTAGCTACAATCGTGAAGTTTTAAATCACCTTACAAGTGAATGCTGTAAGAAAACAAACTTCTCCTAGTTGTGCATATATAGTTTCAAACAAAACATTTACAGCATATAGCAAGATACATAAATAAAGTACCTTGATCAGTGGTAGTATGTGGCAAGAGAAGTCCATTCTTGTTTCCTGGGTAATCAAAGTGGCAAAAAAAATGAAGGCAAGTGGAGAGGATAACTCAGATAATTGAAGCCAAGCTCAAATACTAACCAACGCATAGTCGACCGATTATTCTAGTACCACCAATAGAAGTCTTGACCACAGGAATGGCATCTGCAAGCTCAGCCTCAAATGCACTGCAAAATATTTGAAAGAAAAAGTAGTCAAAGTTAGCCAGTTATGTATTCCTCTGATTCCACCAAAAGTTGCCCAACAGCTACAAAAAGGGAATATGTATCACTAACCTGTAGAAGCTCTCTGACCCTCCAATTGCAACCAAACAATAGGCATTTGTCAGCTTGGAGAAAACACCAACTTCGCAATTGTTCTCAAACTGAAGACCTACGAGTGTACACACCAGAACAAGCAGATCAAAATACATAATTTTCACACGGCATTTGAGTAGAATATCAGCCACCAGTTCAAACTAAAACAAGAACGGCTATAAAACACACCCACACCCACACACACAGAAGTGCGCTTATCTTAACCCGGCGAAGAGCCGTGCTACATTATTAAATATCAGAAATTCCAGGGGTCAACGATACCAGTTACATATAAAATAGTCACGCTACAACTAAAAACCAACCATTACCAGAGCACGCGGAGAGTAAAAATTAGTTACCACTCTTCTTCTCAAACTCAAAGCTAACCTCAGTCTTGAACTCTAAATCCTGAACATAGTGTGCTCGGCAAAAACATATCCAAACAATCAACTAATTTCCGAGACCCAGAAAACATAACCTATAACCCTACCTATAACATGCTGCTTAAATGGCAATTATTACCCATCTAGGCATCAATCTAGCCACAAAACTAGTAAAAGCCCACCGCTTTTACCAGTACTAAGAGTAATCACTATCACCGAATCTGCAACTGCAAAAGCCCACTACAACTGTTTACCGATTCATCTGATCATCAAAGTAACTAAACAAGAGGATTAGAGAACTACAAACGCCATTTCCGAAGCTACCCAGCTTCTAAGCACAAACCACGCACTAAATACTAAAAAAAAAATGGAACTTACGGGTCGCCATGGTCGATTCCTCTTTGCCGCAGCACGCACCTGCAGATCAAAACCCCCAGACGATTCACCCCAAAAAGGAATTCAAAAGAGCGGAGAAATCGCATAGGAGAGATGGATCGGGCGCTCGTTGTTATAGGAGAACGAGCGAGCGAGCCGCGATCGAACGCACCGGGAGCGGGTTGGGAGGCGGTGGGCGTTAGGGTTTCGGCGCGCGACTTCCGAGGAACCGCCGGAATAGTCGTTAGGAGGGCCTGGCACGGGTATACGAGCACTCGCCGCTTGGACTTGTGGGCCGAGCCGGCTTGGGCTCTGCTTTAGAAACCCCCGGAATTGGGCACGGGTATACGAGCACTCGCCACTTGGACTTGTGGGCCGGGCCGGCTTGGGCTCTGCTTTAGAAACCCCCGGAATTGGGTGACCGTTAGATCGAACTTAAGCGGTCCAGATTGATTGTGGTAGAGCAGCGAGGGGTGTTTGTTTTGCGAAAGAATCCCTCTTTGTCTTAAATTATCTGTTTGGTTCCCCGAGGATCGGATCGCAATTATCCATGGCGATCCATCTCGGGCCACTGATCACCGCCAGATCACATTTAAACGTCCCAGATTGGTCCTAGTGGGGTAGTGGAGGGACGTTTTCCTTGAGAGACCTCGCATGTATTTGTATTACCTGTTAGCTTCCCTGAAAATCGGATCCGCTAATCCTTCCGCAGTGAGGGCGAGTTTCTCGAAGATTTCAGAAGGTTCCAACGTAGCGGACGACGGCGCCGGCGCCTTCGCGGCGACAAGAGGTCAGTCTGAGCTCTGAACTCCCACTCCGCTATCCCGGGCTCCAGAAACTTCTAGAACGAAACTGCCATCTAAAGGGTACGGAAATTTTGCTTTGTGCTTGCCTCGAGACATGCTGCGAGGTATGCGAATGTACTGAGGATTTTGTTCGTAGTTTCCATGCCGCGAAGTAGCCCTTTTGCTTGATGTTACCCTGTAAGTTGGCGTACATGAGAATTGTAGGTTCGATATCTGCAAAAAAATAAGTAGAAAACATCTGTTCATGGGTCTACTGACCTGCGGTGGATTCGAGGATGCAAATTCTTTCTTTATGTCATGGTTCGGCGAAACAGACAGAGAAGATGCAAAACACAACGATTAATACAGTAAACAAGAGGACAAGATGGGTGTTCAGGGATAATTGGGTGGTCGAACACCATCACAAAGTAGCCAGCTTTCTTTCTTTTCTTTTTTAGATAGGATAGGGACCAGCTTGATTAGGTTGAAGATAAGTGTTGGGTTCGTCGATGTGTACGACTAAAAAGCTAGTTTATTTGATTGGGTTGTGTTAACTCATGACTCATGAGTGGTTTCTTGTGACTAGTTTATAGGAAAATCGTATCTGGAATTAAACATCGTTCTCTGTTTTAGCTTGTTCTAGTAGAGTTGGTCATGATCAAATCTGAAAAGTATGAATTGAATTAGCCCTTATGTGTCAGTGTTGACGACGAGCCTACTTATTTGCAGGGTACACAAGACATCCACAATGGTTGTCGATTTCGCTTCCACAATCGGATGGATGCAATGTGCGTCTGTGCGTACGTTTAGATAAGATAACGACACCAAAACAAAAGCATTTGGAGACACGGCGGCGCCTGCCGCCGGTCTTCCGCTCCTGTTTCGGTTTCTGCTGGATTTCCAACGAAGATGTGGCTCCACTCTGACCTTCCAGGTGAAAGCGATGGTCTCATTCTCTGATATTTCTATAAAATAATGCATATGCATCTCTCTCATGGCATCAATGCATCAAGCATACATATTTCAGTCTAGATTCTAGAAGCTGGAAATCCCATCCACGATTATATTCTACTTGCTTGCTTCATCTGCAAAGAATAAAACGGGCTGCCTGCCTATTACTTGTATGTTACTTGGCCCCTCTTGTTACCTGCCTCTTTTCCAGCCTTTGGCACATTTAAGATATTTAATTGGTCACTTGTATTAGTGAGGTGGCCTTGGAAGGACATCACAGATTAGTTTAGTGGTGTGTTCCTATATATTGTGTTTACTTGTTAATATCAGTAGTTGAATAATTCTAGGTACCAACACTTTGCCTAACTTATTACCAATTCGTTTGCAGAATTGGAAGGACATAAACCACCAGTGGTTGGAGCAAAAGAAGCAAGATGTACGGTTGGTATTAGCAGGTATAACCAAAATAATTTTTTGGGCTCCTGTAGACTGTAGTGAATTTCCAGGAGTATTCAATCGCCTCTTAGCGCGGACCGGTGGCGATTAAACATGCACAATTAGACATGATCAGTTAAAAACTAAAAGTTTTCAATGGATCTAAGTGCATTCCGATAGTTACTCGTGTGTAATGAACTGTCGGTTTAACAATATTTTCGCTTCTGCACATGGAGTTTTATAGATGATTCGATTAGGTATTTAGGTGGCAATGTATGAATCTAGCCTGATAAACAATCCCAGAAGGGGATAAGGCTGTGTTGTGACTCATATTGGGGGACTCATTATCAGAGACACTCGTTCACATGCACAAGCTGCAGCTTCGGGAGGAAGTCCAGGAACCAGCGCAATGACACAAACAGAGAACCTGTAACGTATACAAAAAAGGCAATTGAATACGCCAGACTTCGGAATTGTATACCGAATCGTATTACATTACAGTTTGTATACAACTCGGTTGAGTTGGTTAGCCTTTAAATATTCCTAGCAATCCTGTAACCAAAGACAAGCAAGAAATAATATATTATCTTCCATTTGCTATTCTCGCATCCTCTGAACTTCTTTATTCTTTATTCCTTTGTGCTTCGTTCACGACGGCACCTTCTCGTCACGCCCGAAGGTCTCGTTGGTCGCTGACTCACCCGTATAACCTGCGTAGCCGAAGTAGGATACATCATTTGGTATCAGAGCTGACCATCATGTCTTCCGGTGTGGAGAAGAACGGCGAGCCATCCGAGGTGATGGCAGCAATCGCCGAATTGAAGCTGGAACTGAGCAAACAAATACGTGATAGTTTTTCTTCCCTTGAAGCTCGGGTGATTGCTCTGGAGGAGCGTCCATCTAATGTGGACGAGTGTATCAGAAGATTAGAAGATCAAATGGGGTACTCCAGTATACTGGGAAGCTTCCAGCCACAATTGGGGACATCAACATCCAAAGCCAAATTAGAACCCTGGAGCATATCAGCAACTAAGACAAATCCTTCGGCACCGTTGCAGATTGGAGCGCTCCCAAAGGCTTCGACCATCCCAAATTTGGGTACAATATTGTTTGCCAGGACGATGCCAACTGGCCAGGCACCCTTGACGTTCATGCCACAAAAAATTCCACTGCGTGTGGTTGTTCCACCGATGTCAACCGTCGTGCCTCATCTCGCAGACACAATAGGGGTTCCTCGGTTTCACAAGCTTGAGTTTCTGACATACGATGGCAAAGACGATCCCCTCGGATGGATAAACTGCTGTGAGCGGTTCTTCTGGGGACAATGCACCGAGGAAGGATACAAAGTGTGGCTTTCGGCGTATCACATGGTGGGAGTTGCACAACAATGGTGTATCCAATTGGAACGAGACAAAGAAACGCCATCTTGGCCTTGTTTCAAGGATCGCTGCTACCTTCGATTTGGACCACCCATCCGCTCAAAACCCTCTGGGGGGAAATAGCAAAGTTGCGGATGACTAGCATGGTGGCAGATTATCAGGATAAATTCTTGGCTTTGCTTTGTTGAGCCGGGCCGTTATCTAGCGAGCAACAAGTGCAATTATTTACGTCCGGACTGACAGAAATCTTGCGCATTGATGTCGAATTACAGAGCTTACCCGATTTGCAGATCGCCATGAGCTTTGCAAGGGCATACGAATAGAGAGTAGTGCCGTCCGCCACGATAAACCAGCGGATGGACGCACAATACTCAGCTGGCCAAAGGAGCACCGTCATCTGATCGAGGAATTCCACCTTTGGCATCTCCTTCTGGCGGAGGTCCTAGCCCGTCCGGTACCGGCTGGAGGCAATTACGATGTTTAACTGCCGCCGAGATGGCCGAACGTCGGGAATAGGGTTTATGCTTTAATTGTGATGAAAAGTTCATCAGGGGACATCGATGTGTGTATTGTCTAGAGGTAGTGCAAGACAAGGACGAGGTAGCCCTGGAGGAACACAGCGACGGGGAGGATCCTCATGTGTCGCTGCATGCTCTCATAGGGATTTGCACCGGCAAAATGATGCAAGTGCGAGTTCGCGTCGGAGACACTGAATTGCTAGCTCTGATTGACTCCAGATCAACACATAATTTTTTGCAGGACAAGGCGGTCGATCGGTTGGGACTTACAGTGCATTCCTAATGCGATTTGCAAGTCTTGGTGGCAAACGGGGAATGCATATCTAGTAAAGGGGTGATCCGCGGGCTTCCGATTGTAATCAGTCATGAGAAGTTCTACATCGATTTTTATGATCTTCCGTTGGATGGGTTTGATATGGTCCTTGGCATTCAATGGATTTGCGGTCTCGGACCGATCATGTGGGATTTTAATTTATTAACCATGTCCTTTCGGCATGATGATCATCACGTATTGTGGCACGGGCTGCACGGGAAACGACCGAGGATGCAAGTCCAGAGCAGCACAGGGCAAGATTTGATAGCGACCTTACTTACAGAATTTATGGATCTTTTTGCTGAGCCGACGGCATTGCCACCCTCTCATCCTTGTGATCATAGGATTCATCTGTTACCAGGTTCACCTCCGATGGTGGTTAGGCCATACCAATACCCGATGTTGCAAAAGGAGGAGCTAGAAAAACAGTGCCAAGCAATGCTCAAACAAGGAATAATCCGCCATAGCACCTCGGCGTATTCGTCTCCGGTCTTATTGGTGAAGAAGCAAGATGGTTCATGGCGGTTTTGTGCCGACTATCGGGCACTCAATTCGAAGACTGTCAAAGACAAGTTTCAAATTCCAGTTATTGATGAACTCCTTGATGAACTGAAAGGAGCTCATTTTTTCTCGAAATTGGATCTTCGTTCTGGCTATCATCAGGTCTGTATGCACTTGGAGGACGTTGAAAAAATAGCTTTTCGGACTCACAAAGGCCTTATCGAGTTTCTTGTGATGCCGTTCGGATTGACAAATGCTCCGGCCACTTTTCAAGCCTTGATGGATGAGGTTCTACGATTATATCTCCATAAATTTGTGCTCGTATTTTTGACGACATCTTGATTTATAGTAG
This sequence comes from Phyllostachys edulis, assembly GCA_036346405.1. Taxonomy (NCBI): domain Eukaryota; kingdom Viridiplantae; phylum Streptophyta; class Magnoliopsida; order Poales; family Poaceae; genus Phyllostachys; species Phyllostachys edulis. Next base: position 64,379,414 of record CM070558.1, on the reverse strand, counting down.
GACATGGTCAGAACATCTCAAACATGTGTGCATAGTTCTTCGTTTATTACAAGACAATCAAGTGTACCTCAAACAGTCCAAGTGTTCTTTCGATAAGGACTCCATCTCGTATTTGGGTCACATGATTTCGGCTAAGGGAGTTGCCATGGACACTAGCAAAGTGTGTGCGGTAATGGATTGGCCTATTCCATGTTTGGTACGGGCTTTACGTGGTTTTATGGGTTTGGTGGGGTATTACCAGAAGTTCATCCAGAATTATGGTATCATCGCATCACCTCTTACTCGTCTTTTGAAGAAATAGGCATTCTCTTGGTCAACCGAGGCTTCCCAAGCTTTCGATGCCCTCAAGCATGCTCTCGTTGTTGGTCCCATTTTGCAACTGCCAGATTTTTCGTAGCCCTTCATGGTGGGCTGTGATGCGTTCGACATCGGTTTTGGGGCGGTTTTGCATTAGGGAGAAAGGCCAATTGCTTTCATTAGTCGACCGGTTGCCCAACGACATGCCAAGCTAGCTGCATACGAAAGGGAGCTAATTGGGTTGGTGAAAGCAGTCCGCCATTGGCGGCCTCATCTTTGGGGAAGACAATCTGTCATCCGGACCGATCATTACAATCTAAAATTTCTTTTGGATCAACGTCTATCTACGATTCCACAACACCAATGGGTAAGCAAATTATTTGGTTTTGATTTCGTGGTGGAATATCGGTGGGAGAGACAGAACCGCGTTGTTGATGCATTATCCCAAAGAGAATAAGTACCGATGGCTTTGTCAGCACTCTCGGGTCCTCATTTTCATCTTATTGATGATATTCGTCAGGAGCTCTAGGACGACAATGAGTTCTCACATTACACCAATAGATTATGACAAGAGTGTTAGGATCTCCTTAGGCGATTATTGATGGCCTGGTCACCAAGGTGGGTCGTATATACATTCCTATGTCTTCGGTATTAGTCTAGAAAATTCTTGAGGCTATCCATAGTATGGGTCATGAGGGCCAACAGAAAACGCTTCATCGTCTTCAAGCGGATTTCAGCATAGCCGGTGATCGCAAATTGGTTGCTGATTGGGTTCGTAATTGAGCAATTTGTGAGTGAAATAAAATTGAGCATTTGCATTCAGCAGGACTCCTTCAACCTTTGGAGGTTTCTGGGCAAATCTGGACAGATGTTTCCATAGATTTTATTGTAGGCCTTCCAAAAATTGGTAGACAATCGGTGTTTCCATAGATTTTATTGTAGTCCTTCCAAAAATTGGTGGACAATCTGTCGTCGATAGGTTTTCAAAGTACGCTCATTTCATCCCATTGTCCCATCCTTATACGCCAGTTCAGTTGCTCATAAGTTCTTTGCGGAAATAGTGAGATTTCATGGATTGCCATCATCCATTGTTAGTGATCGCGACCCTGCTTTTACAAGTAAATTTTGGAAAGAGCTTTTCAATTTTTCTAGAGTCAAACTCAGTTTCAGTTCTGCATTTCATCCACAAACTGATGGTCAAACCGAGATAATAAATAGAATCATTGTCATGTATCTTCAGTGTTTGGTGGGTGATCGGCCGCAGGATTGGGTCAAATGGTTCCGACAATGAAATCATATGAGCCTGGATTGGCTAAGGTTGAAGCCGTGGACCAATCTTTGATAGATCGGGATGAGTTCTTGATTGAAATTCAAGAGCGTTTACGACTTGCACAACAGACCATGAAGGAACAGCATGACAGTCATCATCGGGAACTGACGTTTCAAATTCATGACTGGGTTTACAACATAGACAAGCACTCTCTCTTGCTGCCCACAAATATTCCAAGCTCGCTCCACGATATTTTGGACCGTTTCAGATTATCGAACGCATTGGTAATGTGGCCTATCGATTGAAACTATTGGCGGGTGCACAGATTCATGATGTATTTCATGTTGGGTTGTTGAAACATTTCCATGGTGATCCTCCCACGGAGACTCTGGTGTTACCTCCTATTTGCATGACAGAGTTGTTCCAATTCCATAAAAAATCATACAAACGCGTCGCCGACGGGATCAGTGGGAATTACTTGTGTATTGGCAAGGATTGGCTGCAGCTGAGGCAACATGGGAGTTCTTAGATCAATTTAAAACTTTGTATCTAGAGTTCCAGCGAAGGGGGGGGGGGAGGGAGAAATGTTGTGGACTCATATGGGGACTCATTATCAGAGACGGAGTCGTTCACACGCACAAGCTGTAGCTTCGGGAGGAAGTCCAGGAACCAGCGCAGTGACACAAACAAAGAACCTGTAGCGTATACGAAAAGGCAATTGAATACGGCAGACTTCGGAATTGTTTACCGGATCGCATTACATTATAGTTTGTATAAAACTCGGTTGAGTTGGTTAGCCTTTAAATATTGATAGCAATCCTGTAACCAAAGACAAGCAAGAAATAATCTATTATCTTCCGGTTGCTATTCTCGCATCCTCTGAACTTCTCTGTTCTTTTTTCCTCTGCTATCCTGCTTCGTTCATGACGGCGCCTTCTCGTCACGCCCGAAGGTCTTGTTCGTCGTCGACTCACCCGTATAACCTGCGCAGCTGAAGCAGGATACATCTAGCTGATGATCTAATGAAAGAATATGACACCTACCGCTCTTTACACGGTATAATATTGATTTAAACTAAGGGAACTTCAGCAAATGCATCTTTTATTAATGGTGATCGAGCTAACAATCAGTAGTAAAACATGTCGCCTTGTTCGAGCTAATTAAGCAAACGAATCTCCCATCTAGTGATCATTAGTGCTACCTTTTATGGAGGAACTTTTTTTTTTCATTTCAAGACAGAGAATCTTACAGAAGTGGTTACAGTACTACAAAATCGCTAGTTGTCACTTTAAAAGGGCCAAACCAAAAGGTCCACGCTGATAAATGGCAAAAAAATCACATATATTCGTCAGGGGCCTTCTTGAGCATTCATATTCCATGCAGCCACCAACGAGGCCATTTTTTCGCTGTAAGTTTGTACTATGACATCATGATCTTTGTGAAAACAATTGTAGCAAAACTGTGATCATTATGATTCTTAAGTTGTTAGAGAACATTATGATCCTTACATTATTAGCTGACACTTGTTTTCCAGGGTGAGACACTTGTAAAAAAAATGAAAAAAAAGAGGGTAAAGAGAGATCATGTGCTGGAAATCTGAATACATGTATACTGCCCCTCGTTGCATTTCAGACTTCAGTATCACCGTCTGAAGTCTTTATCGAATTTTTTTAGCTCTGTTCCTATTTCATTTAGAATTGACAATTGTTTTTTTTGCACACGTAGAGTTGTATTACTTGTGTATCTCGTTGAGATTTTTTTAGAGCAAATTCCCTGTATTTGAAAGTGGTTCTACCTAATACAAATGTTAGCATTTTCATCTAAGTTGTAGTATGTCTCATAGTCACCAGGAACATAGGTCTACCGGGTCAAAGAACAGGGTCACGAGACGTGTACGTCATTTTTCCTTCTAAATTACATAAGAGTGATGTACTATATCCCACAAATCATATACCGTCGATAAATCTAGTACGTGGAACACGTCATCGACCTGTGATTCTTGTGACTATGGTCTGTCCTGTTCTTTCCTCCGTCCTCTCTCTTTTGTGCCGTCACAGTAAGTGGTTTCTTTGAGAACTTGATCCAAGCTACTTTGCCTTTTTCCAATTTGATTATGTCTTCACATCGACGTCAGAAGAAAACAAGTTGGATGAGTACACGGTTATTCTTATCTGCACAAACGATTTAAGCATTCAGAACAATCCAACTCAGAAGCTGCAAAAGATGGGAGAAAAATTCTATCGGGTGAGGTCCCGCTCATTCACCGTCCACTCTCTCCCTCCTCCCTGATCCAAGGGCCCGGAGGGAGTGCCTCACGGAGGACGTGCCTCAGAGAAATATTTGCCCAAAAGATGTTATAGGGCTGTTAATGATCTGTCTTTAGTTTATTATTATTAGTACATTTTAAGGGTACACTAGTTTGTCTCGTAGTTGGTTGATTCTTCGTAATCATTCAATATTTCTTGTTCGGAGAGTCTAAGGGCATTGTATACAATGGTATAGACAGTAGGTGTCTATATCAGTCATTCAGGTTATCTATAGGCAGCACTAAAGACAGATCATATAATGAGTTGTCTACTAAGTTGTCTATATAAGATCCCACAATCTTTTAGTTTTTGCTTGGAAAAAAATATTTGTTATAGACAACAACTCATACAATGGTGTTTTGTGTTATCTATAAGGGTTTATAAACTGTGTGTTGCATGCTAGATGGCTTCATTCTCTCTCCTTGTTCTCTCTCATCCACGTCATTAAAAATCTTACGTGGCAAATATTATAGACTGCTGATGTCACCCACTGTACATGCCCTAAGAGCATGTATAATGGGTTTATGTTAGCCGTCTATAGTCATTGCCATGTAGGATTTTGTTGACGTGGATGAAAAAGAATGAAGAGAGAGAGAAAGATGCTGTCTACAATCCTGTAGCCGATTATAGCATAAGAAACAAGAAAATTATTAAAAGAATGTGTGTTCTATAAAAACAACTAAAAAGACAGCAGTTGTCTGTACCATTGTATAAGCTGTCTACGGGTGACATATAGTGTTACTACAGATAGCAACTTGTACATGTCCTAAAACGCATTCATGCTTGGTAGTTGCGCTGCCCGATTGGGAAAACTATGTTCAGATCCAGTGTTCTTCTAAACTGAAGATGATTTGGCAACGGATTTCTTCTCCTGGCTCAGTCTCAAATCAATTCCTACCTGATTGATCGCCTTATCAGTTGCTTGTCGATAAGTACGCAACTGCTGCGCGGCGATCATTGAAGATTTCAGCGGACGCGCTTGCGAAAGCAGATTGAGTCGTGAGCTCACTCTGTCACGCCCGTACGTTGCTTCTGAATCCATCTTTTCGAGGGAAACGCTGCAGGTCTTAACTCTTAAGCTACAAACTGAACGTACTCTGTCTCCATCTCTGGTGCTCTGGTCGGAAAGCAATTCGGTAGAGGTTTCATACCTCCGGAGAATTAATACGGTTTTCTGCAAAATGCGTGTAAAATTTCTACGACATTTATACGTTCCAAATACAATTTTGGCCGTGTTGTACATGGCATCTTCATCCTCGCGTGTCCGCTCCACGTTCATCAAGCAGCGCTATGCGCCGAGTCCACGAAGCATAATTAATTACCCGACCGCAGTGTGGGCCCCGTCTAGCCGGTCACTGCCGTGCGGGACCCACCACCCCTCTGATTGCTTGTGCAGTTCTACACTTGTACTCATCCCGTGTGCGGTGCGCTTTAAAAGGACGGACTCCCCTGGCTCGCATGATCCCATCCACCTCTCTCTCTCTCTCTCTCTCTCTCTCTCCGTTTCTTTCAACGAAAATTCCTGCGAGAGACGTACAGGGAGTTGGGCTCCTCGCTTCCTTGCAGCAGCCCTGCCGTCTATCCACTCCCAAGGTGAGAATTTTGTATGCTCGGTTGGTATTGTGTTGAATTGTTGATGGCTGTGGTTGGTGCGGTTGATGTGTCCGTGCGCAATTCCGCCCCCCTTTTCTCGGCTCCTGAGGCAGGCGAAGATTTCTTGCTCGTTGCGAAATTTGGGCTTGTTTTGCTGGATTTGGGGGGTTTGTGGGGAATTTTGAGGTGATCGGGCCCAAAGGTGGTGGCTTTTGTTGGATTAGTTTCTGGGTTCTCCTGAATTTCTTGTTAATTCAGCTGCAATCAGTGTCTGGGCTCATGCCTGGTGTTTGTTTGCCATGGAATAATGGAGAATTCGAATTTCCGAGTCTGTTTGGCTCACTGAGCTGCTGGGTTAGGGTGATTTTGACGTTTATGCTGCGCAGAGTTGACTAATAAGCATTAAGCACAGTATGCTTAGAAAACAGTTGCCTTTTATGTTACTTTGTGTGTGTGTTTTCTATAGGTGTACATCGATTTCAGCATGCTTGATTATGCTCGTGTGTCTGTCGACGCAAATATAGAATAGCTGTTGATTCTTACTTCTTAGTTGATGTTTGTTCTATGTGAGCTCTAATGTCGATGTACTGTGGCGGAGTTAGATTGAAAGGCGGCTTCTTTGAAGGATGCTTGCTAGTTTCCTGTGTGAAGGAGCTTCGCTTTTTAGAAGATATTTGTTCTTGTTCAGTTGTTCTTGTGGTCAAGCTTGCTTTTGCGGAGACAAACATCAGATATATTTTATAGCTTTCAGTCTGGTACTGTGGTGTGTTTGTTTGGAGTTAGTAGTTCGGAATTCGCGTGGTTAGCGATTCATCTGGAAAACATCTGCGCCACCTGGCTAGCGATTCAACTGGAAAACATCTGCGCCACCTAAATGCAAACAATTCGCATGGCTAGCGATTCAAAACAGACTTTGGACATCTGGCAGACTACAAGCACGGGTCTGGCCAAATCAGGCCCTTTGCCCCCTCTGCAGACCGGCCTTAGAATCGGTTATGCATCTATTGGCGGAGTGCAGGTTCTCTCGTCGACTTTGGCAATCAATGGTAGACTGGGTGGGTTGTGCACCGCTAAGGCCACTCTACTGGCCGGTCTGTCATGACATAGAGGAATGGTGGAGGACAGTTTGCCAGAGTGGTCATCTGCCAAGAAGGGCAACAGCCTCAATGGTTATCCTAATCACTTGGTAGATCTGGATAGAGCGCAATGCTAGGATCTTCAAACGTCGATTCTCCTCGCCTATAGAGCTGGTCTCCAAGATCAGGGAAGAAGGAAGAGCTTTGACCCTGGCAGGGGGAAATGTTGGGAGCATTTAATACCGCTGTAATTAGAATTTAATCGTTCTCCAGGGTCTCGGCCCTAGATTTTTGTTTCCTTGTTCTACTTTATTAATCGAAAAGGCAGCTCTCCTGCCAGTTTCAAAAAGTAGTTCGGAATTTGGATAAGGTTCTCATCACTTCAATCAAGAATTGGTTTCTAGTTCCTACTTCCTTTGCTTTCTGTGAGATGCTAATGTTTGGTGGGTTGTTCACTTGCTAATAAAATACTGAGAAGAATTATTGCTTCATCATTTCGAAGATTGTGCTCGAGAGTGTATTCTAGCTAGGTGGCTGTTCTGATTATTAAAAAAAAAACCGATTCTTGTTTAAATTTACTTGTTCATTAACTCAGGAGTGCTTATATTATTACTTTTACTGCATTGTGTTCCCTATTGCAAACATTTTTACTTCCTTGACTTGCATGTTGTATGCATGAGTACCCTTCCTGGGGGCAGTTGGAACTGTCTGCAGTAGATTCTGCTCCATGTCTTAGGAATTGATAAGTTCATACTGATGGACTGACACATTGCTTTGTGTCTGGTAAATTGTGTGCCTTTCTAATATATATCCATTTGTGATCTTTGTTCAATTCAGGTTTGTGGAGTAAGAGTCTTTGTTGGTTGGTGTTTCTCAGAAGGGTAAATGGGATCAGAAGGACCTTCAGTTGTGACTGTCCACGTTACTGGATTTAAGAAGTTTCATGGGGTTGCTGAGAACCCAACTGAGAAAATTGTGAGTAATCTTAGATCATTTATGGAAAACAGAGGGTTGCCAAAAAATCTTGTACTTGGAAGCTGCACAGTTCTCGAAGCTGCGGGGCAGGGAGCACTTGGCACACTATATAAAGTTTTAGAATCTGCGATTGCAGACAGAGAGAACGGGTCATCAGCTCAGGGGCAAGTAATTTGGGTTAGTGCTCACCTTATTCTTGACTTGATAATGTGTTTCTAGGATCATGCTGGATGAAGCAGCATAACTAACTTTTAGCTAAAATGTCTGCATTATATTGTTCACTGCATTCTTAATTTCCTATTCTCTCAGCCAAGAGTTTAACATTAAAGCTATCTTAGTTCAACTGGAAAGCTTCTTCATGCATTGCCAATTGGAACTATGAATTCTGTCAGATTTCATGGATATAGAAATTGATATTTTCTCCATTTGGATGAGTTTGCATAAATTTTGTCCTCCTAGATTATTCAAGAAACCTCCCAATTCGGAACAACCACCATTTGCAACCATCACTTCCCAGGCTTCTGGAGTTGTGACTGATAGTAATTTAGGATTACATATAACTCAGTGAGTACCTAGTGCTGGAGGTCCACTTTTGGATGCAGGCTGCAGCTGATGCCAGTGGCAATTTCTAGTTGATATAATTGTCTTAAAGTGAAGCTCCACTTATAAATTAAAATACAAAAAAAAAATATTCTCTCCTATTTGATAGTGTAATGTGGTCAACTTACAGCATTCAAGATTGAGAAAAGCCATAAACTTTGGAACATGGGAATTGGAAACTAATGCTTGAGTTTTATTTGATCATATAGATTGTTCATTAATCATTTACATGTTGCCATACACCCACCATATTGTGTATTGTGATGTTTGTTACTCTCTGGAAAGAAAAGAAAAGTTTCTAGTTTGTCTTAAGTGTCACTCAATTCAATTTTGGTATGGAACATTTTTCAGATCCACTTTGGAGTCAATAGTGGCGCAACAAGGTTTGCTCTTGAGAATCAAGCTGTTAATGAAGCCACCTTCCGTTGTCCAGATGAGCTAGGATGGAAACCTCAGGTTGCGTTGTTGTCCAATTGCGCACTTTTTTATCTCCACCTACAAAAATATCTTGTCATTGCATTTTATAAACTTCATTGTTCCCTTGCAGAGGGTCCCTATTGTGCCATCTGATGGAAGCATCTCACGGACAATAGAGGTAAAAGTCAAAATGTCTATATATGATGGGTGCTTGTTGAAATATAGCTAGAAACTGTAGTCCTAGTGTGTTCTCAAAAAATAAATTGCAGTTGTAGTTTATTTGGTGTTTTACTTGTGTATTTAATTATGTTTCTACGAATCCTCTTTATCAACACTTTATTTACCTAAATTGCAGTTGTAGTTTACTTGGTGTTTTACTTATGTATTTAATTATGTTTCTACGAATCCTCTTTATCAACACTTTATTTACCTTCAATGTATCAGGACCAAATTAGTTGATAAATATGTTTGATTGTAGCTGCCAAATTCCTTGAGTTGTAGAAGTACCATCGAAGAATTCCTCCCTTTCTATTACTTCTATTTCGAACACAAAGCATCAGTCTCTGAGGAATTGATAAAATATGGTTGTTTTATGCTACACCTGATTACAGCAAGGAACCATCTTTTCTACAGCAAATAATTGGTTTCAGCGGTGGAATAGAAAAGATTATCCTTGTCGTTTTCTCCCTATCATAAAAAGAGCACCTTGTGTTCGCCAAATGAAAGGAAAGAAAATAAGGTTCAGTTTGGATATGTTCTACATATGAATCAAAATGCTGTTCCTTGTAACAAATAACGATTCCTGCTGGAGCTACAGACTTTACATGCACACTATTACATGATTACAAGTTCAATCTTTAGGGCATTCGAGTTTTTTTACGGGAAGAATTCTTAATCTTGAGATTAATCACGTTTCTATGAACCTTTCATGATCAACCAGACTACCCTGCCAGTGAATGAATTAACCAAGTCACTCCGAAAGATAGGCTATGATGCGATGCCTTCAGATGACGCTGGTCGATTTGTATGCAACTATGTGTACTACATTTCTCTTCGGTTTGCAGAGCAACATGGCATCAAATCTCTGTTTGTACATGTGCCCCTCTTCTTGACGATTGATGAGGAGGTCCAGATGCATTTTGTTGCTTCCCTCCTTGAAGTTCTTGCTTGCTTGAACTAGGAACAAGAATTGAAAGGTGGGTTTACTTAGTTCTTCGGTCTCATTTTATTAGGCAGAGCTAAGCGTGATCATTTACCGTTTTATTGGTTTCTTGCTTGTAGGTCAGCGGTTCTACCTTGAAGATTGTAAAGTTGGAGGCGAGCTGAATAAAAGTGTGGTCATTGATGATATTGATCTTGCTCCAAAGGGTGTATTTAAGGAGAAAAGGCTGCTTAGAGTGTCTTCCAGTGGTCAAATGCGGCTTATATGCCATTACATGTTCTAAACATGCCAGCAAACTTGGTTTTAATAAAATTGACAAATTGTCGTAAACTCGGAATGGATGCATTGCATGCAATACAATTGTTGATGCTGCGTTTTCCTTGCGTTTGCGCTTCTGATGTCAATGCATTTGTGAATGGTGATTTCCATTTCTGATGGCAATGCATTGGTGAATGGCGATGCATTTCTGATGTCAACGCCGGCCTCCACTCTTACAGTCTTACTCTTCAGATGTAGTATTTGTGCTCCCCTTTTTACTTGTACCAGCATTCTATCTCCTAAGTAGCATAGCGTCTTTTCTTCTCTTTAATTTATTTATATGAGCAGCAAGTATTTTATAAATTTTGTGATATGTTAGCTGAGGTGCTTACCTAAAATGCAGACGTAAGGTGGCAAAGCGTCTCCTCGCATGGAGCTCAGAGTTCAGACATCAGAATCTTCAGATCATTGATACTACAACCGTTTGATGCTAGCTGGAATCTGAAACTCGTTGGAAGTCCCATATGGGCCCCTAGTTCAATGCGCGAAGAGCCGGCCGCCAGTTTGAACACACAATAGAATGCGTCCTCCTGCTTAGTGAGCACGTTTTGGCTTGATTCAGTTGCTCGTTAGCTAGACATCTGTTAGTTTCTCAGCATGCAGCACTTGCCGTCGTGAACTTGAACTCGGACTGTTGAAGCCGCTGAAGGCAATCGGGCCATCTGGAGGGATTTCCTTCGAAACAAGGAAGGTCATAGAGCTAATAATTGGACAGTACGTTCGACATCTTGCTGATCAATGACTCGGTACGTACGGCTTGATTACAAAATCTACTACTCCCTCCGTTCTTTTTTTACTTGACTTCCTAGAATCCGTGTAGTCAAACTTTCTAAAGTTTAACTACCAATAGATTTAAAAGTAACAGTCAAAGTTACATATCGAAAACCGTAAAAAGTCAAAAACGTCAAGTAAAAAAGAACAGAGGGAGTATTATATATACTGGTCATATATATATATATATATATATATATATATATATATATATATATATATATATATGTGTGTGTGTGTGTGTGTGTGTGTGTGTGTGTGTGTGTGAGAGAGAGAGAGAGAATGGTCTTGGGATTATGTACTACCTCTCATATACACTTAAATCATACTGTGATACCTCTATTAATTTGAGCGTACTCAATAGCGATTATAAGATACCCCAAAGTGAGTTTTATGAAAAAGTCCATTAAATCCCACCTTTTATAACTAAATTATAGTTGGTTCAAATTATAACAGTACGGATTAATAAGATATATAGAAATTGTTGCATTTGTATAAGGAATATAACTATATTTCCATCGTAAGTATTAGAGTTGTCCAACAAACACAACTCTATATTTTGATATAAACCATATACATTGTAGTATTTAGCTACGCGGTCGTGGGAACCGAAGACTTCAAGACATATCAGCGTTAGAGTTGTCTAACAAACACAACTCTATATTTCAATATAAACTACATTGTAGTATTTAGCTGTGCGGCAGTGGAAACTGAAGACTTCAAGACATCATTGTACTTGCACAAGCCGACTGGGGTTAAGGCGCCACCGAGGGGTAGGATCATAACTTCACATGGCTGATAATGAGGGGCGAATAAAAAACGGGGATAAATGCGATAATGGCAAAAGAATAATTGTTGTTTCTATAAAATAGCAAATCACGAATTGCATTCTACACAAAATAACAAATCGTAGAACGTGGTTCTATTGAGTGGCATATTCTTAATTATCCCCAATAAAAAGAGCCTTCCTTACCAGCAATAGCTCCCGACGCAATACAGGTGCAATTGCTAAGGGACAGGGGCATGGACACCAATTTCAAGCTTGCGGTTCTGATCTCATGCGCGCTGCTCTTAGCCGCGGCGTGCCATGGCCTCGAGCTCGGCTACTACAAGAAGACGTGCCCCAGGGTGGAGGCCATCGTGAAGGCCGAGGTGAGGAAGGCAGTGAGCAAGAATGCCGGCGTCGGCGCCGGTCTCATCCGCCTCCTGTTCCACGACTGCTTCGTCGAGGTACGTATACTCTCACGACACGCATATACACGCATCACGTTTGCATGGCTAATCTGCTAGTACGTTGTGTGCGTAGGGTTGCGACGCTTCCGTGCTGCTCGACCCGACGCCGGAGAACCCGCAGCCGGAGAAGCGCGGGCCGCCGAACAACCACAGCCTGCGCGGATTCGAGGTGATCGATGCGGCCAAGGACGCCCTCGAGGAGGCCTGCCCCGGCACGGTCTCCTGCGCAGACATCGTGGCCTTCGCCGCGCGCGACGCGTCCTACGTCCTCAGCAACTCCCGGGTCGACTTCACGATGCCTGCGGGCCGCCTCGACGGCCGGCGCTCGACCGCCTCCGACACGATCCTGTTCCTCCCCCCACCGTTCTTTAACATTACACAGCTCATCGGCAGCTTCGCCGCCAAGGGGCTCGGCGTCGAGGACATGGTCGTGCTCTCCGGCGCCCACTCCGTCGGCCGGTCCCACTGCTCGTTCTTCGTCCGGGATCGCCTCGCCGCACCGTCCGACATCGACGGGGAGTTCGCGAGGTCTCTGCGCCGGCAGTGCCCGGCCGACCCAAGAAAGACCGACGTCAACCCGACGGTGAACCAGGACGCGGTGACCGCGGCCGCGCTGGACAGACAGTACTACAAGAACGTGCTAGACCGCAGGGTGCTGTTCACGTCGGACGCCACGCTGCTGTCGACGCGGGAGACGGCGAGGATGGTGCGCGACAACGCGAACACCGACGGGCGGTGGGAGCGGAAGTTCGAGAAGGCGATGGTGAAGATGGCCGGCATCGACGTGAAGGCCCCCGGCCACGGCGAGATCAGGAAGAACTGCAGGGTCGTCAACTAGTTAGGATAGGATCGTCAGTGCGTCTGATCAAATGCAGACATAAACGGATTGTTCGAACCCTTCCGTTCGATTATTTGATCGATTTAACTTTGCAGAGTTGTTAGCGAACTCGTGACTCCCGTGTCGCTCCTCTAGGGCGACCCGGGAGGCGACGCCGCCACCCTAGTGTTCCCCGCCACCAGCCCCCCGCCGGCAGCCGCTGGCGCTCCGGCACCAGCGGCGGGCCCCCGAACTTCCTCCCGAGCCTACTCCTTCCCCCCTCTCTTCCGTTCTCGTTGAGGGAGCTTTCTTGGCGGCGTCACCGCCCTCGGCCGTTGCGGTGGCGGAGCGCCTCCGGTGGACTTCTGGTGTCACGGCAAACCCTTCCCCCTTGGTCGGAGCTCACGGGTCGCTAGCGTCCCCCTTGAAGGCTGGATCTAGATCCCCCCCCCCCCCCGGTCACCGACAATCTTGGGCTACCTACACCACCCGCTGAGCCAGCCACCGTACGTGGGCTCAGGAGTGCAACGCTGTGCGGGGAGCCGCCATCTTCGCTCGCGTCGGGAAGACCCTTGTCGCGCAGGGTGCGGCCGTCGCCTTCGCTTGTGTAGGTCGGCGTTGCTGAAGGAGACGTAGACCAGCGCCACGTCGGAGATGAGGCCCAGGGTGTGGTATAGGAAGAGGCCGTCGCCGATCGCCGTTGTGACAAATCGATGCTCTTGTGTGTGAGCGAAGATGAAGGCTTCTTATTGTTTGAAGAGTTCTTGCTTGATCAATGATGAAGCGCCAAGCCGGGAGAGCTCCACCAGAGAGGTCCACCGAGCCGGAGACGCTTGCACGCCCCTTCCCCGGTGGTGCCGGGTCATGGCGTCCCTCTTGGAGGTCAGATCCAGATCTGGATCTGCCCGTCGTCGTCTTCAATCGCGCCGTGGAGGCTCACCCGAGAGAAAGAACTACTTCCTCACCCAATTCATGTGAAGCTCCTCCCTGGTGGGCCTGTTAGCGTGTGGATCATCTTGCATCTACTTCCTCTTCTCTCTCAAGTCGATGCTAGGGCGGTCTTCTATGCTATCCGGTTCTTTCAGTTTGTAGCTCCTATGGGTTAGTTTGGGAGGCGTTGTCTTTTCCTTAGCTTTGATGTGTTTGTGCGGCAGAGTTGGCTAGTGTGTGTTCAGAGCTGGCTAGTTGGCGTCCCTAGCTCTGGTGTTGTTGTTGTCTGGCGTGTCTCTGTTGCGGTTTCCCTCCCGCAAAGGGCAGTGCTCCTGTCGGGCTGTATCTTTTTTTTACCTGTTTTCTCCTACTTTATCAATGCAAAGAGCAGTGCTCCTGCCTTTCATTCAAAAACTTTGTAGAGTTACATAAGTGTCAACTTTCCGACTTTGCTGTATAATGCGTTCTGCTGTATAATGCCCAGAGGGGTGCGCCCTTGCGGCCTCCCCCTCCTCCTCCACGACCCCTCTTCCCCCCTCTCAGACGCCCCCCCCCCCGTGCCGGCCTCGATAATCCGGATCGACACCTCACCTCCGCCCCCACCCCCACCTGGTAGGCCCACCGTCGGGGGCACAGGGAGGATGCCGGAGTACTCAAGCAGCGCGGAGAGTGGGGCCTGGATGAAGCTAGAGGCGGAGAAGTGCACGCCGTACCTCCTGGAGGCCGCTGCCACAGGGGGATGGGCGGGAGTGGTGGGGGAAGGAGGCCACTGTTGTTGGGGCGGTATGTCCATCTGGTGTGGGGGACAGGGTGACAGCTTCCAAAGGCAACGGTGGCAAAGGGGACAACGTTAGGGAGGTGCAGAGGCATGTGGCGATGCAGAGGAGGAGGCGATGGAGGGGGTCCTGTGCTCGTCATCGTTGTTGTCGTGATTGCAATAGGGGGGAATTTTTGGAGGCTTTTAGGATATTTTTCTGCCCGTCTTTTTTTATCTTGGTTTCGTTTCGTGGGGAGTAAATAAATGAGCATCGTGGTTGAGCTAGACAGAGATATCTGCTTATCTATCGCCCTTTGCTTGCTTGTTTGTGTTTGGTTTTTGGTTGGTTGTGTGTAGGGGTGCTAATGGTTTGGGTTAGAAACGGGTCAAATCCATGGGTTGAACCCATACATGTGACATGGGTTGGGTTGGGCTGAAAGTGCACGTGGGTTGGGTTGGATTGGATTGGTTTGGGTTCCAGAATTTTATTTGTGGGTTATGTATGTTCGGGTGGGTTTAAGCCCATTAACAGACATACACGTGACATTGTGACAGTTCACGATTTTATTTCGTGTGCTGCTGCGCTTTGCATGCGCTCGCGGCTTGCGCGTTCGTGTTTCGGCGGATTGCGCCGTGCGTCTGGGCTAGCGAGCGTTGGACGTATGCGCAGCCCGGAACCATGGCAACGAGTTCGGCCCGCGCGGTACGTCGTCGCAGCAAAATGAGTCCAGATTTCCAGCCATGGATTCGTATCCAGGTTCCAGGTAAGCGGCACTCAACCCTCTCGCGTGGTTGGTGCATCGCCCACCTGTTCAATCGTGTTCTCTAATCCTTTTCATTACACGGCAACCAAAGCAAAAGAGGAAGGAGTACGCTTTATTTTGCCTTCCCGATAGAGCGCAGCCAGATAATATTTCAGTGTGAGCTGCAAAAGGAAAGAGAAAATGAGTAGTCTAATAGCATGTACAATGGCACGACGCGAGGTGTGTGCAAGGTTTGATACATATGATACAAGATGATGTGAAGAAGAGATAGGGGTATAGAGAATTATGTTGTCTCTCATGCAGTAGTAGACTTTAATATTAAAAACAAAATACATTGTACATGGAGTAGCTGTCTATAAAGACATATAAAAAGATAATTCATTGTAAAAGCCATCTTTAACGCTGTCTATAGATGACATAAATAGATACTATGAATAACAATTGTCTATACTATTGTACATACACTAAGACTTAAAAAAGAAGAAGAATCGTACTTAATTGGGTCAACAAGTGCATCAGCATGCAGCTGGCTGTGTCGTGTTGCTCACTAGCCGCCCTGGTAAAGCTGAGCAACAGTATTATATCTGCCGTGAAAAAGTAATTAATGGATAGCGTAAACAATGGTAAAAGTACATGACATGCATCAATGCATGTTACTATGCATCAATTCACTCGCACACCTATCGATCTCCCTTCTATAAATACCCACTGTATCTGTGAACACTTCGCAGTCACCTCTCAGCTGGGTTCATCTGATCTGTCCTTGCACCCTTACACGCACGTCCAACTGCTGAGTGCTGGAGAGACATGGCCGCCAAGCTTCCCATTCTGATCTCATGCGTTGTGCTCCTAGCCGCGGCGTGCGACGGCCTCGAGGTGGGCTACTACAAGAGGACGTGCCCCAACGCCGAGGCCCTTGTGAGGGCCGAGGTGAAGAAGGCCGTGCGCAAGAACGCCGGCATCGGCGCCGGCCTCATCCGTATGCTCTTCCACGACTGCTTCGTCGAGGTATGCATGAGACGGTATGACAAGTGATGGCACGTACATTCGTGTACATGACAGAGTCGCTAATTAACCATGCATTTAATTGCGCGTCACGATATGCATGTATGATGTACGTAGGGCTGTGATGCTTCCGTTCTCCTCGACCCGACGCCGGCGAACCCGCAGCCGGAGAAGCTGGGGGTGCCGAACAACCCCAGCCTGCGCGGCTACGAGGTGGTCGACGCGGCCAAGGGCGCCGTCGAGAAGGCCTGCCCGGGCGTCGTGTCCTGCGCCGACGTCGTCGCTTTCGCCGCGCGCGACGCGTCCTACCTCCTCAGCCACTCCAGGGTCAGCTTCCGGATGCCGGCGGGTCGGCTCGACGGGCGCAAGTCCCTAGCCAGCGACACCCTCCAGTTCCTGCCGGGGCCGTCCTCCAACCTGACCAGCCTCATCTCCGGCTTCGCTGACAAGGGGCTAGGCGTCGAGGACATGGTCGTGCTCTCCGGCGCGCACTCCATCGGCCGGTCCCACTGCTCGTCCTTCGTGCCGGACCGCCTGGCCGCCCCCTCTGACATCGGCGTGCAGCTGGCGAACTTCCTGAGGAGTAGGTGCCCGGCCAGCGCCAACGACCCGACGGTGGTCCAGGACGTAGTCACCCCGAACGCGCTGGACAACCAGTACTACAAGAACGTGCTCGCGCACAGGGTGCTGCTCACGTCGGACGCCGCGCTGCTGTCGGCGCCGGAGACGGGGAGGATGGTGCGCGCCAACGCGAGGTTCCCCGCGTCGTGGGAGAAGAAGTTCGCCAAGGCGATGGTGAAGATGGCCAGCATCGGCGTAAAGAGCAGCAACCTCGGTGAGATCAGGAAGCAGTGCCGGATCGTCAACTAGCAAACTACGGAGCTAGCTTCTCGAGCAAAGTAGCAAGCCAGGAATTTTCATAGTTTTGGTTTCATTCGATCCAATTTTCGATTGCCTGCGGAGGATTTTAAAAATTGCTGTTAGTCGCGTCCCATCTGTACTGTGCAGTGGTGTCTGTCTGTCTGTCTGTCTGTCGGTTCTTCCCTCATGTTGATTCTTTTTGTTTGTTTGTTTGCTATTGTTGTCTGGACTCTGGCATACACTGCCCTTAAAGAAACGTAGCAATGCCTCTTCGCTAGTCGATTTGTATGTGAGATTTGCAATAACAATGGAGTACTAAACAGTCACAGATCCAACAAAGTATTGTCATCAAATCCAAACGAAACATTTTTGCTTCAGCACTAACAGTTTCGTGTGTCCATTTAATTTGTAATCGAACGGAGATATTCGATCTCTCGCCTCTCTTGGTCTCGAATTTGTAGCGGAAGCAGCCAGGAAATTTGGCCATACAATACATGTAGACCGCACATTTCTCTCAGGCCTGGAAAGGCCTTGCTTTTTTTTTCGGCGGATTGGATGGGCCTGTAGAGTGTAGACGCCGAGCCACATCCGGGGCTACGCCGTACGGGGAGGCAAAAACCTGGGCTGAGTCCCGCGTCAGAATGTTACTTTTGCCCCGGCCGTGTGGCCGGTGGAAGGCGCACGGACGGTGGGGGTGGGTAGGAGGCAGGTACGTGGGGGTGGGTAGGAGCCACGTACTCTCCAAATAGTTTGATTTAATATTATTTTATTTATAATTTAGGAGTATTTTTAGATCCCAGCTAATGAGTGAAGCTATAGGAAATTCTAATTTTATTTAAAATTGACTTATTTCAATGTTTAACCAATTAATGAGTGTAATTGAAGCAATTTTAGACAAAACCAATGAGCCCCAAGTTTTTTTTCCCCAACTCTAGCTGCAGGCCGGTGTGAGGCAGGCGGCCGCCAAGGTTGCACACCAGAAAGTTGGGACTTGGGAGCTGGCCACGTGGGACGGCGGGGCGCACTAGGCCGCAGGCCTAAGGAATGCCCACGCGGCTCGTCAGAAGTTTGTTGCTGGCTGCGTGTGACGATTAGGGGCGCGCTGAACAACCGTGGGTAGCAATAGGAATGCAAGTGGGGCGGGCCTGTCCACTAAGCCGCTAGCCGCCCTGCAAAAACAACCCACGTATCTGTTCGCAAAAACCCACTTAGTGCTAGTAGTTCAAAGCAGTCTGGCCCACGTAGCCCGTCAAGCACCGCATAGTGCAAACCTCGTGTGGCAACTATCGCTGGGTCAGGCACTGTCGTTGCTGCAGACTAGAATGTCCTCGTCGGCCACCTTGTGCGGTGGAGCAATTCCGCAGCTGGCACCTGCCGGTTGTGGGCGGTGGCGACTAGGGAGTCGTCTACGGTGGTGCTACGCCCGCCAGCAGAGCGCCAAGCGATGGAGGAAAAGCGTGTGATAGCACTAGGGGTCCCGATCTTTCGATGAGAGGGGTAGATTCGATTGGGGAATGAGATGGCGTTGGCGACCCGACTACAACCATCCAGGGCGTTGCGCCTTAGCGATCGATACACCAACTCAGAGATTGTTCGTGACCTTGTTTCAAGACGCGATCAACCTAACCACGAGGGTTCTTGTTCCGCAAGCAATCGAAGAACAAGCAAGAACAAGATGAACAGCAACTCAATGGCAAATAACGATGTAAGATTCAATCGAAAAGCGAAAACGGTGGAGTTCGAAGACAAGTATTGGGCGGTCTAGCCGAACAGCGAGTACAAGGCAAAGTAGCAAAAGCTAACTTAGTCTAAACAAAACCCAAACCCTAGAAGAGGTGCGGCTGCCTATTTAAGGGACACGGAAGGTGGAGGGTCGGCCAAAACACAAGGAAGCGAAAAGGACTCGAATTACAAGGCCCAAGGCCCACTTTGACTCGGACTGGAAAAGTGATGTGACTTGTTTTGCAGTTTCTGACCGACTCGGATGGAAATTGGGGTGAGGCCGGATCCATCTGAAAGTAGATTTCAAGAGCTTTCCAACAGTACTCACGGGCCCCGAGAAACCTTCTGGATCAAAAGTTATGGCCATTTGAAATAGACGCTGTCAACAAGGCCGAATCCGAGTCAAACTCGTGAACAGGACTTGGTTTGCGCTGGATGGCTCCACTTCTATACTTGAGCTCATGTGGTTCTTCCCTATGGTTCCTAAGGACAATTAAATCATCACAAGAATTAAGTAGTATTCCATTCTTTGAAACATTTGTATGCAAACTTAGGAGCGCATTCACCGATGGTTAAGTTGGCGTGCTCGCGCTCTAGTCATTGGTCCTTGTATCATAGTTTCAGTTTGATGTGGAGTCGGCATGGTTGTATGCATGGAAAGGATGTCCTCATCAGCGCGTCCACGGAGTCGATAGAAAACTCGACGGTGTCCACGTGTGGGGACAGGTCGAGGCCGGCGGCGGCAAGTAGGGAGTGGAGGGCGTCGACGGTGCCGTGGTGGAGGATGGAGCTGCCGGCGAGCAGAAGAACGGAGTCAAACATCTTGACGATGTGCGCGCCAGGCTCACCACCGTGCAACCACGCGACTCGGCCATGGCGTGAAGCACGCCCACGATCTGGAGTGCAGGCGCACTGTTGAGGCCGGAGGTGGGCTCGTTGAGGATGAGCACCGTGGGGGTCGTGCACAGCCTCCACGCCGATGGATACGCTGTCGGCGGTGGTGCCGTTGACGAGGAGGTCCGGCGGCGGGGAGGGCTGGAGGTGGCCAGCGAGGATCTCGAGCAGAGTGGACTTGCCGGCGCCGCAGGGGCCGACGATGGCGAGGAGCTCACTTGGAGATGGTGGTGTGGTAGTTGATGCCCCTCACCTTGATCTCACACCCTCCCCCCCCCCTCTTCTCTTCATCGCCGTTAGTTGCTCCTGCTGCTGCTAGTAATCTTCTTAATTTGCTGGTAGCTGGTGGCCGTGGAAGCTTGAGCTTGCTTGACGCTGGCTTCTTCTCTAAAGCTCCTTCCTTACCTTGCGTGTCGGCGCCATCTCCACAACCTTGGGCTTGGAGCTTGCTTCTTCTCTAAAGCTCCTTCCTTACCTTGCGTGGTAGCGTCGTCTCCACAACCTTGGGCTTGGAGCTTGGACATTGTTGCCTAGCTAGCTTTGCTTACTGCTTAGGCCTTTACTTGCCAGCGGGAGTGTGCATCGCATAACATGGGCAACCGCCAAACCCACCAATCGATCGTGTATATATGCATTGTGGGCTCAGCTACCCCGCAACTCTGAAGCGGACTGCTTGAGATGGGCACGGGCTGTCCACAGCCCGCCCCACTTGCACCACTAGGTAGCAGATGGGAAGAGACTAGAGAGGCAATGAGAAGTTGGACGGCGGCCGCGTAAGAACGTGGGAGGTGCGGGGGGCATCTCGCTTTATTTCTCTATAATTTCTAATGGGCTTCTCCCTTGTTATGTAGTATTATTTTGCTAGACCGACTCACCTAGATAAGTCAACCGGATAGACATCGTGCCACATTGGTTAGAAATAAATCTCATATATTTTCCTTCTGAAGAACAATAGTGTAAATGATGTGCATACAAGAAGGGCGGCGCTGTCTACCGGAAGGATTGTTTGGCTTTGACAGTGATTTATCAGGCAATTCCGGAGAGCCTCATGTCAACACAAGCTGGAAAGGACTCGGCCAAATCAGCATGGGTAGCAATTGACACTGCAAATCTTGGACACGAGCGTGCCTGAGAAGCTAAATTGTAGACTCTCCAAAGAAACTTTGAGGGACTGAAGATGTAGGAAGATGAACCTGTAGAAGAATTTGCCGGCCGAGTCTCATCTTTGGTCAGTGGCATCCAAGAATTCAGAGAGAAGGCATTGGAGGAAATTGAAGTTGTACGACACTTTCTCCAAGCAACGCTACACGCAACTGGTAATCTCAATTGAGCAATGTGTTGACTTGAAAACTCTTACAGTTAAAGATCTTGTTAGACGGTATAAAGCTTATGATGCAAGGATTTGGAGCAGTTTTGGTGATTTGAAAGATCGTGAACATTTGATGCTATCTCGTTTTTAATGGGAGGCATTGTCTACTCAAGGCAAGAAATCTGGTGAAAATTATAACAACACTGTCAAGAAGGGAAATTGGCAGAGAAATAACCGAGGCGACAAAGGAGGACATGGAGACTGGGCTAGGAAAGGCAATGGTGATAGATCACGTGATAAGTCACATGTTAAGCGTTTTGAATATGAAAAATTCGGTCACTACGCGTCAGAGTGCCGTAGCCATATAAAGTGGTTCAACTGCGACAAGTACGGGCACTACGCTTTGGATTGCCGAAACTAGAAAAAGAATGAGGAGGTAAACCTCACCCGAGTTAGTGAAGACGACGAGCCGACACTGCTTCTCTCCTTATGTGTTAAAGAGACGTCGGTCATGGTGATATTGAACGAGGAGAAAGTAGTTCCTGAACTACGCACGGAGGGAGGCAACTACGATCACACTGCTCTATGGTACTTGGACAATGGAGCTAGCACTCACATGACGGGAGATCGCTCCATGTTTCATGAGCTTGACGATAAGATTTTGGGCAAAGTAAAGTTTGGCAATAGCTCCACGGTGCAGATAAGAGGCAAATGTACAATGTTGCTGCAATACAAGAACGACGATCAGAAGATGTTGTCTGAAATTTACTTTATACCGAGTTTGTGTAACAACATACTCAGTCTGGGCAGTTGGCGGAACGAGGGTGCATGGTGGAGCTGTAAGATGAGTTCTTGCGTGTCTATGACAAAAATAAGATCTGTTGATGAAGGTGAAAAGATCCCCGAACTGGTTGTACAAAGTTTCCCTGAATACTTGTAAGACGGTTTGTCCGAAGGACAGCCTGGAGGAGCCAAAGTAGAATTGAGGTATCGAACGAGGTATGGAACGAGAAAACAAAACTGGGTTCATTTTTTCAGTTTTAGACGGAAGTGCAGACACAGCTAGTTCTCTTGACGAACCTATTGCTACCACTGGATAGGAGGTCTCGGGCATTGTTGATCTCACTTGCCAAAGACATGGCGGGACCCAGGGGCGACACGCAGTTGGTGTAGGAGGTGCAGCATGCAGAGCTTTAAGAGGTCCAGACAACGCGATGGACGCTGCAGGGGGCGGCGAGTCCCATGCGCATAAAGGACATGGCGTGCACGCAACTGGCACAGGAGGCGCAAGAGGCGCCAGGTCGGGCGATCAAAGCGGCCGGTCCCTTCGTGATGGAAGTAGGCTCCACATGTAGGCAGTTGGCGCACAAGGCAGTGGCTTGGGAACACATGCAAGCGCACGAGGCACGCACGTCGCTTGACTCTCAAGTGTAGCGTGCAGCAGCGTGGTTGGTCAAATTGGTGGGACCCATGCACGTGCAGGAGTAGTTGACAGCGCTTCAGGAGGCGTGCATGCGGGTGGCATGTTCCTTCGACATCAACCCCATATGCATGCAATCACTGCCTCGGGTGGTCCCCACGGACATGTAGATGATGCAGGAGGCGTTGCCTCGGGAGGTTCAGGTAGCAAGTGCAGTTCTTTTTGGTAGTAGGGGCCGCTTGCTGCTGAGGCAGGAGGCGGGATGGCACTGGCTTTAGGGCCCTTCGGTGGCGGCAGCAGGTACCGGCTGGAGCTTTTGGCGCTGGGTCCCACGTGTATGCAACACCAATTGGGGATGGTAGTGAAGCTGAGAAAAGCGAGAAGAAAAAGGAGGACACGGGTGAATCAGCATCTACTAATGTAGAGGAAGTTAAGGTGAAGAGTGAATTGTCTGATGGGGATAAGGATGGTAGTGAGAAGAAGAAAAAGAAGACTAAGAAAGGTGGTGCTAAAGCTCATGAACCCAAAGGTAACACAAGTGAGCTTTTAGGTGGTCTTTCTGTCCCAGAAAAGTTCAGTGAAAATGTGGATGGTGAGACTAAAGTAAAGAAACAGAAGAATGATACTCTTCTATTGGGAATGATGGTGGTGGTGAAGCAATCACTGGAGAATATAAATTTTTTCTTGATGCTGATGATGGAGATGAAGATGCCACGTCTTGCTGAAACAAGCACAAAGATACTTGCTATGACTTCATTTGGGAGTGTGTCGAAAAAGGGAAGATAATAGTTGTTCACATCAGAACAGAAGATCTACACATTGATATTTTGACAAAGTCGCAAGGGCGGATCAAGTTCTTGGAAATTAGAGAGAAGATTGACGTGATCAAGGTGAAGAAACAAGATTAAGGGGGTGATTGATATAATTAATCTTGTTTATTAACTTGAATCTGAGTAGAAGAAGGATGTAGTAACCGAGTTAGTTGTTGAGTCCGTATACGAGTGTATGAACTCAGCCTTTATAAGGCTTGTAACCGTGTAAGAAAAATCTATGAGTTGAGAAGAAATAGAAATACCAAAAAGAGGAGCAACGGTTTTTTATGCAGGCGAGGTGTCCGATCTTTCGATAAGATTGATAAATATCGATTTTGGTGGAGGTGACTCTCGCGATCTGATTACAACCGTACGACGACGCTTGCGCCTTAGCAATCGTTGAACCAACTCCGAGATGTTATTGACCTTGCTGGAAGCGCGATCAACCTGAATACGAGGTTCAATTCCTGTGAGCAATCGAAGAACTAGCAAGAATAAGATGTAGTCAATCTGATATTGCGGATAAGATTGTAGTGTATATGGTATTAAAAAATAAAGATGTGATCCCAAAGGTTGTCTTGACAGGTGGTCGTCCGACACAACTGAAGAACAGAAGTTTGCACAATGGCTAAACCTAAACTCAACGAAATCCCATCTGTTTGTGACAGCTAAGGGGTGAATTTAAAGGGGTATAGGATATCCTCTAACCCTAGGGACATGCCCCAATTGGGCTTGACTTAATACAAGGCCCGTTGGCCCAAGTTGAGGTGGTGTAGCACCGTTCTCAGAAATAGATACGGATTGTTTTGATTATTGTGACCAGTTCGAATGAAATTTGAAGATGTAGTTAGATCTGTTGGAAAGTAGACTTGATAAGCTTTCCATGAAGTCCAAGAACGACCCAAACGGAGTCTGTATGAAGAAGTTACGGCCGTTTAAACTTAGTGTTGTCGTAGTAGTCAGAATCCGAATTCAGAACGAGCCAAACTCGAACTCTTGCTTGACTGGACCCAAAGTGACATGGTGACCTCTATTATACCTTCCATGCATGCCCATGACTCCCCATGCCTCTTCTTGGTCCTTTCACATGTTCCTAAGCACCATTAAATCACTTGTATTAGGTAGCGGTCTATTCTCAGCAATATCTAAACCTAGGAACAAATTCACCTGGTAATTAAGTTGGCGAGCACGAGCTCGAGTAAGTGGTTTTTGTAACACTTGTTGTGGATGAGATGTGTGTGTAGGCGTGGTTGTATCCATGGTAGGGATGTCCTCATCATCCTCTCCTGCTTGCATTTGAGTCGTCCTCGACTCAAGCTCATCCTCTTCTCCCAAGTATGGCTTCAAATCTGCAATGTTAAATATGGGACTAACCCCAAAATCTGCAGACAGTTCAAACTTGTATGCATTATCATTAATCTTTGCTAACACTTTGAAAGGACTATTAGTTCTAGGCATCAATTTTGACTTTCTCAATTCAGAGAACCTATCTTTTCTCAAGTGCATCATGCACATATTTCTCTTTAATAGTTTCTAATCCAAAAATTTTGAAGTCAAGTTGTGAAAGTATGGTATATCTCCTAGACAACGCATCAGCAATAACATTCTCCTTTCCCTTCTTGTGTTGTATGACATAAGGAAAAGACCCAATAAATTCAACCCACTTTGTATGTCTACAGTTCAATTTACCTTGACCTCCAATATGCTTTAAAGATTCACGATCAGAATGTATAACAAATTCTTTGGGCCATAAATAATGTTACTAAGTTTCTAAAGTTCAGAATAGTGCATATAATTCCTTATCATAAGTAGAATAGTTTAAACTAGGCCCACTCAATTTCTCACTGAAGTATGCTATAGGTTTACCTTCTTGTAACAACACGCCACCTAAACCAATTCTACTGGCATCACATTCTAGTTCAAAAGTCTTATTAAAATCAGGGAGTTGGAGTAGTGGTGCATGTGTTAACTTATCTTTCAACGTGGTGAAGGTGTTCTCTTGTGCGGCGCTCCAAACAAATGACACGTCCTTCTTGGTGAGCTCATTCAATGGTGCAGCGATAGTACTGAAATCCTTCACGAAGCGGCGATAGAATCCAAAGAAGTCTTAAAAGCTTCGCTTTGTGTGGCCGTGTTAGAGTCGGCCAACTCGCATTGCTTCAACCTTGGCTTGATCAACTTCAATTCCCTGTAGAGTAATAGCATAGCCAAGAAACGCAACTCGATCGGTGCAAAAGGTGCACTTTTCAAAGCTACCAAATAAACATGCACCACGTAAAGCATTAAAAACAACACGTAAATGGTCAAGATGTTCCTCTAATAATTTGCTATATACAATATATCATCAAAATAAACCACCACAAATCTACCAATGAAAGCACGTAAAACTTCGTTCATTAGTCTCATGAAGGTGCTAGGTGCATTAGTTAAACCAAAAGACATTACTAACCACTCATATAACCCGAACTTAGTTTTAAATGTTGTTTTCTATTCATCGCCTAATTTCATACGAATTTGATGATATCCAATACACAAATCAACATTCGAGAAAACAACAGAGCCACTCAATTCATCAAGCATATCATCTAACTTAGGAATAGGATGACGATACCTAATGGAGATATTATTGATTGCTCTACAATCTACACATATGTGCCATGATCCATCTTTCTTAGACACTAAAATGACCGGAACAGCACAAGGACTAAGAGATTCGCGCACATACCTTTTATCAAGCAATTCTTGAACTTAGCACCTAATTTGTTTAGTTTCTGCCGGATTGGTCCTGTATGGTTCGCGGTTGGGCAATGGTGCACCAGGAATTAAATCAGTTTGATGCTCAATCCCTCAAAGCGGTGGCAACCCCGGTGGTATGTCCTTCGGAAACACGTCTTTGTACTCCTGCAAAATGTTAGTGATAGCAGGAGGCAAAGAAGAAGGTATATCCTTAAATGAAAACAAAGCTTCTTTGCAAACTAATGCATAGTAAACAGAATTACTAGCATCCAATTCAGTCATATCAGATTTGGTAGCAAGAAATCTAGCACCTTTGAATTTAATTTCTTTATTCTTCACATGAGTAGATTTACGTTCTTTCTTCTTATGTTGCTCAAGCTCTCTTGTTACAATTTGATTTTTGCTCTTAACATTCTCCTGATTCTTCTCTCTACTAGCTCTAGCAAGTTCATCTTTAACAATTTGTTCAAGAGTCATAAGATGCAGCATAAATTTTTTCCTTTGAACATGAGAGAGTATTGATTATTCCTACCATGATGCACACAATCAGTATCGTATTGCCAAGGTCTTCCTAATAACAATGAATAAGCTTGCATAGGAACAACGTCGCAATCAACATAATCATGGTATGAACCCATAGAAAAGTTTACTCTGACCATTCGTGTTACCTTCAACTTACCACTGTTGTTGAACCATTGAATATGGCATGTGTGGGGATGAGGGCTGGTCGGCAAAGCAGGCTTCTCCACCATATCTATACTCGCCAAATTGTTGCAACTCCCACCATCAACAATTATGCGAATTGAGCGTTCCTTGATAATGCCCTTGATTTGGAACAAATTATGGCGCTGATTTTACTCGGCACGAGAAACTTAAGCACTTAGTACTCGTTGCACTATAATGCTCTAATACTTGTCGGCATCTTTGGCGCCAACATGCTTCTCATGATTAGATTCATCATCATGTCCTGCAGGGTCAGTTGTAAGCATAACATATGTTTCATCATCAAAATCACTAGCAGAGGAATACTCACCATCATCGCGTATAATCAGTACACGTTTGTTTGGACAGTCCCGCATCATGTGTCTACAGCCTTTGCAATGATGGCATTGAACGTCCTTAGTTTGTCTTGTCAAAGCAACCGAAGAAGAGGTTTTTGCAGAAGCTTGTGGTGTTGAATTTGAAGTAGCAGGGCGGTGCTTGTTGTTAGAGGATGACAGTGGGGGTGCAATAGTGGACATGGCAGTAGAGGTGCGTGGTGTCTATGAGTTTGTGTGACTTGCAGAAGAGTTAGATCGTATCCTCGTCTGTGTCCCTACAATTCACATTCAGCTTTACAAGCAAGATGAAACAATCTGCCAATGGAGTTGTAATCTTTATAATCAAGGATGTCTTGAATTTCTCGATTCAACCCTCCCAAAAACCTAGCCATTGATACCTCCTCATTCTCAACTAAACCACAACGCAACATACCAATTTGCAATTCTTGATAGTAGTCTTCTATCAAATTCTTACCAAGCAAACAGGAGTGATCAGCAACCAGTGGTGTCAACATATCTCCGAAGATTGGATGGAGCGATTGCCAGGTGAAGTTCAGCCTGTACGGTGTAGAAAAGGTGTAGTTGGGAAGGCTTGAGTATGGTAGCAAGGATTAGCAACAATCAATTCAGCAAATGCAAGTTGAATAAATGTTCAAAGTACTAGTCAATATTGTTGATCCTCACCTAGACCGGGGAATAGTTAAACCATCAATGGAAGCAAGCAGAGGATATAAATGAAGCAGCAAAAGAAAGAGGTGCCAACAGCCCTAGAAGATAGGATTTTTTTTGCTCCTGTATTTTTTTGCGAATGTGCACCTGACTCAAATCTCTTCAAAATCCTCTTCCGGGCCTAGGGAGGTATATGTGTCACAAACTTTTTATAGAAGGCAGGGGTATAAAGGTAATTAAAAGATACTCTCTCTCTCGCGCTCTCTCTCTCTCTCTCTCTCTAAAACTCTCTCGCTCGCTCTCTCTCTCTAAACTCTAATTTCTTTTATCACGTTGCCGAAGTTGGATGAATCTTAGGTTTCCTTCTGGCAGCATGAAAACAACCTCTTTTTTTTTTCCTCGTTTTTCCCCTCAGATATTCGAACCCAACTAGGGCTTACCTTCTTGCTCAAGATACGACGGTAGGCGTTTTGGTACTAGATGACAGGTCTTCGCGGCAACAAGATGGCTGCCATGGCAGGAGCTTTGGTTGCCTCGGCAGTGAATGGTGGCAGAGCGTGTTGGTGCCACAGCAGCGATTAGCAATGGTGGCAGCCGCTGTGGTGGCCGATTTGTTGCTGCGGCAGGCGTTTTGGTGGCTACAGCAAAGATCGGTGGGCAGTGCTGCGGCAGCGAAGGCAGCGGCATAGTAGGAGGTGATGAGTGCCACGACAGCGAAGGTAGCGGCGGAAGGCGACAAGGTATGAACTAAACACCGACCTTAGCTAAGACCAACAACATGACACGACGATGCAACACAAACTCAACAATACAAATTACTGAAAAGAAAGATGCAATGGCGCAATCGGTCTTGGACAGAAAGGTGATCTAATGCTATATTTTTTTTTGTTTTTTTTGGACTTTCGGAATTAAGCAATCTAACTATGAAAGACAGTAAATTCTCACCGAGCAACCTTGAGCTCTAATACCACTTAATGCAGGCGAGATGCCTGATCTTTCGATGAGATTGATAAATATCGATTTTGGTGGAGGTGATTCTCGCGATCTGACTACAACCGTACGACGACGCTTGCGCTTTAGCAATTGTTGAACCAACTCCGAGATGTTATTGACCTTGCTGGAAGCATGATCAATCTAAACACGAGGTTCAATTCTTGCGAGCAATCGAAGAACTAGCAAGAATAAGATATAGTCAATCTGATATTGCGAATAAGATTGTAGTATAGATGGTATTGAAAAACAAATGGGGGATCCCGAAGGCTGTCTTGATAGGTGGTCGTCCAACACAGTTGAAAAACAAAAGTTTGCACAATGGCTAAACATAAACTCAACAAAATCCCATCTATTTGTGATGGCTAAGGGGTGAATTTAAAGAGATAGAGGATGTCCTCTAATCCTAGGGACACTCCCCAGTTGGGCTCGACTTAATACAAGGCCTGTTGGCCCAAGTTGAGGTGGTGCAGCACCGTTCCCAGAAATAGATGCAAACTATTTTGATGACTGTGGCCGGTTTGTATGGAATTTGAAGATGAGATTGGATCCGTTGGAAATTAGACTTGATAAGCTTTCCAGGAAGTCCAAGAATGACACAAACGGAGTCCGTATGAAGAAGTTACGGCCGTTTAAACTTAGTGTTGTCGTAGTAGTCAAAATCCGAATCCAGAACGAGCCCAACTCGAACTCTTCCTTGACTTGGACCCAAAATGACATGGTGACCTCTATTATGACTTCCATGCATGTCCATGACTCCCCATGCCTCTCCTTGGTCCTTTCCTATGTTCCTAAGCACAATTAAATCATTTGCATTAGGTAGCGGTCTATTCTCAGTAATATCTAAACCTAGGAATGAATTCACCTAGTAATTAAATTGGTGAACACGAGCTCGAGTAAGTGGTCCTTGTAACACTTGTTGTAGATGGGATGTGTGTGTAGGCGCGGTTGTATCTATGGTAGGGATGTTCTCATCAGTTTTGGCTCTCCCGAAAGAAATCCCAGTGTGTTGTTTCATTTGTCTCGACGTTTCTTAGGCGCTACTTTTCCAGGCATGAAGACAATAGAAGCAACAGAGGTTGCTTCGGGGGAGGTGCTACTTTACATGCGTCAAGGAAGGAAAGAGGTGCTGCTATGCAACATCATGTGAAGACATAGGCAACAAAGCAAAATCACTTGGCACATCACGTGAAGGATAGAGAGCAGGGGCCAGCGGGAGACGTTGCTTCGTGTTGTTCTGTTGTCGGTCAAGTCGAGTCAAAGACCGAGCGTCTCACGGAGAAAAGAAGGATCGAGTGCTTCTCTGGAAAAAACCGAAGTAGTAACAGTGCAAGGATCTTAGGAAAATTCCAACATGGAGGGCCTCGTTGGCGAGGGGCACACTGCACACGACAGGATTTGGGCCTAGAAGAAGAAAACCGCCTCTGGACGCCCTTGCCTTTTTCCACTTGGGTCGGCCCAAAATAGATGTGTTTCACGGCTTCACATCCCCCCCTCGGATTTGCTAAGCAACACTCAACTGACTCTTTTTTTGTGGAAATTTCAGCTCAAAAAAATATGGGAATTGCTACTTAACTTTCGACAGTTTTTTGATGAAAAAACTGTCACTTTTCTGTTCGTTAGATGTGCTATAAGATTTGTGTTGTTGATGTGGTTTTCATTCATCTTAATATTTCACAGTACATATATGCACGCATGGATCGATGGATGGATGGATCCAAAGCAACAAGCTATACAGGTACAACCGCCTCGACCAACGAGTACTAAGTGCAAAGACATTTTTGTAGCTCGTACGCCCTTATGTACCTAAGAGATGACATTGAGGATACTTAGGGAGACCTTGGCTGCGTCCAGGTTCGGGTGGTCGGCGCCGAGCTCCCTCACCATGGAACATAACGGGTTTACCACATTGCCTTATTTTGTTTATATATAATTTTTGTTTTTGTCTTTGTTTTTGCTCAACCTCTCAAAGTACATGTGAAGAACATAATATGTTCACCACATTGTCGTATTTTGTTGGTATATAATTTTTTTATCTTTATTTTTGCTCAACCTCTCAAAGTACATATGAGATTTCGAATCATGTGATGGAAATATGAGTTATTAAGACTTTCAAGAATAATTATAGTGACCAAGAACCAAAATTACAGAAATAATTTACTGTAATTTATGTATAATGGAGTTGTAATTTTTTCTATCTTTGTTTTTGCTCAACCTCTCAGAGTACATGTGAGATTTTGAATCATGTGATGGAAATATGAGTTATTAAGACTTTCAAGAATAATTACAGTGACCAAGAACTAAAATTACATAAATAATTTACTGCAATTTATGTATAATGGAGTTGTAAATGAACTTTCAGAATATGACAGTGTTTTATAGAGAAAACTTGAGAATTCTGTATAGACAAACCCAAAAAAATATATTTTTGGAAAGAGTAAATTGCACTGTGGGTTACTAAATTTGTCACGTTAGTTCAAGTAGGTTGTTGATCCCCCAAATTGCACTAATCAGTTCTATAATGTGAATTGTGACCTAAACATGGGAGGTGGAGGCAGAGCAGGAAGGGAGGCCGAGGGACTTGTCGGTGCCGATTACAATTAGGGTTGGGTGGAGACAGTGGTGGAACTAGGATTTCATCATGCCCTAGGCTGTGAAGGGCTGGAGACCACTACTACTTAGGTTGGAAGAGAAGGTTGCGGCCCTGACTTACCTGGACTTTGCATTGGTAAGTATTCCACGCCCCAGGATGGAGCCTAGGTTACCATGGGCCTGGATCTACCCCTAGATGGAGATGGTAAATGGAGTTTATATATTGAGAGGAGGAGGTATTTCGTCCACAATATTTAGATCCAATGGTAAAAAACTAAAAACCCAAAAAACTTTAATGTTTTATAAAGGCACTCCCTCTTTTCTAAGCATATCAATGCAACAACTAAAGCCTGTTGTATTTTTGGGACAAACTACATGGAAGAACATACTAGCGCAGACCAGTTTAGTTTGTTACTGCCTTTTCTCCTCTCAAGCCCAAAAGTTCTTCTTAAGATATCCATCGGAGTGTAAGAGCAGACAATGGTCAAGAAAAGAGGCATGTATATGTATGTCCAGCTGTATACAATATGGTTGATCAATTGTCATACTTCCTCTGTTAGCATTTACTTGTCAGTATTGACTTTGACTGATCGAGTTTTGTCGGTTACTCTTTAAGCAACACAAAAACAAATATCTCTAGATATATAATATTAGTAAGTAATTTTGATTATAAATCTAACAATACCACTTCTATCTTACATAATTAGATATTAAAAAAAAATTAGTTGGTCAAAACTTGATGAGTCAAAGATAAAACTGATAGGTAAACACGAAAGAAGTAGTACAATTTTCTTGTCTTAGGACAAGGTAAATAATGGAATAGTCGTACGAGTGGTGGCACACTCGAGGTTACACTTTGCGGCCAGAGCAATCGAATTTCTGAAATTATTTTTCTAGACTAATATAAAAGGATGGAGTTTTTCTTTGCTACATCCACTCCATGTTTGTGTAGAAAAACAATTCTAACCTTTGGATCAACTGCATCGAATGGCTTAGATCCGTTTCGTATCCTGTCATTATTTAATGCCATAATAACCAATTAATTACCTACTAATTACCATAAATGACACTGCCTTATATTGTTCAATTTAACATGACTATATGAGGTATCTTTTTAACATGCAAGACGAAATTATTTGTGTAGGTTAAAAATTATGCCCTATTCACTTTGCCTGACATTTCCAAGCAGGATGTTTGAAATTTGGATGATATTATACTACAACATATATGATTTATATGTTTCTTATGCTTGAAATATATTTAGTTTAATTTATATTAGTCGAGACGTGCTTTGCACGCCCACGATTAGATAACGAAAGTTTGACTGAAAAACAGAAAATATATTAGTTTGAGTGACAAATAGCACAACATTAGAAATGGAGTAACAAGCACGACGTACGGTTGCATAATGGCAAAACCACAATGTACATGCAACAAAAGAATCAATAATTAATACCACTGTCTTCGCGGACGCACTCGGAAACACACACAAAAAGAAAAGAATCAATAATACTCCTCGCCAACAAGAAGAAATACAGTGGGAAATTCGAATAAAACTGGGAAAACACTAGCTTATTCGCAGACATGGATCATTCATCTTGTCGCCCAAATACACACACTAGTTAACGACCCGACAGTTCCTCCTGATCTCACCGTTGAAGCCGGTCTTCACCTCGATGCTCGCCATCTTCACCATGGCGGCATGGCCGCCTCGAAACTCTGCTCCCACAGCCCGGAGACGACAGCGTTAAAGACCACCATCAGCTTCGTCTGGAACGAGGTCAGCAGCGAAGCATCCGAGTCGAACAACACCTTGTGGTTGAGCACATTCCGGTAGTACTGTCTGTCCATCTTGTTCGGCGTCACGACGTCCTGCATCACCGTGGGGTCGACGGTCGAGTTCGGGCTGTTCCCGCACTGCCTCCGCAGCGAGGCGGCCAACGCGGGGTTCATGTCGGAGCTCGGCATGGACAGGCGGTCCGAGAAGGACGAGCAGTGCGACCGGCCGATGGTGTGCGCGCCGGAGAGGACGACGAGGTCGTTGACGTCGAGCCCCTTGACCCTGAAGCTGTCGACGAGCTGGGAGAGGTTGAAGGACGGCGGGGGCAGGAAGTCGAGGGCCTCGCTGGCGAGGGACACGCGCCCGTCGCGGCTGCCCGCCGGCATCCTGAAGTTGATCCTGGCGTTGCTGAGGAAGAAGGACACGTCGCGGGCGGCGAAGGCGATGGTATCGGCGCAGGAGGCCTTGCCGGGGCAGGCCTTCTCGAGCGCCGCCTTGGATGCATGCATGTCATGACGCAGTAATGTCAACCAGGAACATGGATGAACAACTCATCAGCGGTTGACCTGTGCCATCTCTGCTCTGTTAAACCGTGTGGCGCCGAGCGTCACATCGGTTCAAATGGACTAGTATATCAGAATTCAGAAATGTTTCAGGGAGGGTAGTATATCAGGAATGTCTACTGGTTGAAATGAAAGATGTTAAGATTCTCTGGAGCAATAATTCCATGTGTTTTAAGTAGGGGTTCCAAGTTCCAACTTTGTGATTACAACCAGTAGATATGAAGCTTCCTGCAATCCTGCAGGCGTATGTACGATGCATAAGTAGTGACAATATACGCGATAACAGAACGAACAACCGGTTGGTGTACGCTAGCGAGGTGAACATTCCCCCTTGCCGCGTTTGCCCAGTCTAAAACTCGCTCTGGCAGCTCACTTCACCAGTCAGCAGATACATACTCTGTGATAGGAGTACGTAGGAAGTGTTTAGCTCCAAAATTAAGGATGGGCGCAGAGAGGAGAAGATTGGTTGATCGGTTTGCGCTGGTGGACGGTGGATAATATAGCGGTCGTCTGGTTGAGACTTTTGCGTGCAACGGTAATCTCGCCGACGGCAGTTAGTGGTTACCAACCGGCAGAAAATTGGCTCCAGCGACAGGCCGAGTGTAATCTGCCTATCACTGCTTACGGTGAGCTCGTGGCCGTGGCGGCCAACGTCCAGTGGCGCCTTCACAACTCGCGGCGTACAGTAGGATGTGCACCAGAACTGGATGTGACCGAGGAGGACGCCGGGGTACTCTCGTACGCTGTTTGGGCCTATATCTCGCCTGGTGATGCCGTGATGGGTGGGCTACGTGTGATGGTTTGTAGACGTGCTGTATATATTCCGACTTAAGCAGTGATCCTAGGCACTGATGTACGTACGATTAATTCCTCATGGGACATGACTAGGGATCGAACGTTCGATGGATCGAAACAGATCGGATGCTCGTCATAGCAATAAAGTTAGTCCATATGTACAACAAATGAGGTTCGACCATAAGAAAAAAATTCTTTATTCGACAAGGGCGGCACAAGGAGGAGGAGGTTGCGGAAGCGGCCACGCCACCTCGCTCCTCTTGCCACTGGCCATCATGCCACCGGCCCGCCATGACACCCTATCCTTGCCGGTCTAGAGAGAGAGAGAGAGAGAGAGAGAGAGGGGTGGGAGGAGCATGGCTGCGATGGTGCCTGGCTCCAGCCGTCAGAGATTGGCGAGCCACTGGAGGAGAGACGTAGGGATGTGATAATAGGTATTGGGAGGCATAGGCTCGGTTGGTGAATGAATGAGGATGAAGTAACTAATTCGATCCAGTGGAACAAAAACATTCTAGAAACACAACAATGAGTTCCCAAGCTTGCCACAAATCTTTGGTCCCGATGCAACACACACAAAATCGGTAAACAAAAATGTGCAACAAGTTTGAACTATTGGGGCAACAAATACAAGAACATATAAACCTTGTTGAAACAATAAAGAAACCATCTAAACATCTTCAACATTTGAGTGTGGCATATTGCAACATCTAGAAATAATAACCGCAGCAACATAACTTGTCAATTGCAACATTTTTTTATTGTGATCTCGAAGAGGGGGTGGTAGCCAGCCCACACCATCGTCTTCGTCACCGGAGAGCTCAGATCCCATAGGGGCGACGCCAGCCCACACTATGACCTCCTAGCTGAGCTCGGGGAGGCCTCGTCGCCGCCGCTGCACCACCTCGTGTCCCCTCCCTTCCCCCACAAAGTTCCTAAAAATGTAGCACCTTGTAGGTTAGCGCCTTGCATGTGCTGGTAGATACGACCACCAGAGTGGCGTGATTCCGGAGCTGCCTTGAGACCGGAGCTGTGTGGGATGGGCAAGCATGGAGGGTGCACGTGGCCAGAGGTATAGGAGGCATGGGTTTTTTAATCGGCCGATTATCAGTTGTATCGGCTCTACCCGCCCCCCCTCCCGCTGTAGAGAAGCAAATCGGATCCGAATTTGGTAGTTTAGATGAATTTTGTTAAAAAAAATCAAATTAGCTTGAATTTTATTCAGTTGATGAATGAGTGAAGTAATACAAGCCCACCTGAATCTTGCTACCATGCTAACTAGCTCAGTTGATGATTTTTGTTTGAATTTGATTTTTTTTAAATTTAAAATCCAAATAAATTTTTTTTTTTTTTGAAAATTTCGTCCGAAATTGGCCAAAAAAAAAATCTGATTT
This sequence comes from Phyllostachys edulis, assembly GCA_036346405.1. Lineage (NCBI taxonomy): Eukaryota > Viridiplantae > Streptophyta > Magnoliopsida > Poales > Poaceae > Phyllostachys > Phyllostachys edulis. Next base: position 64,343,549 of record CM070558.1, on the reverse strand, counting down.
TCGGCCTTATCGGAACCCCTCGGTAAAAAAAAAGTTCCAATACAAAAAACCCTGAGAGGAGGCATGTGAGGATGGCATCGGCCAACATCGTAGGGAAGAGGGGAGCAACAGTGTGAAGGAATAGGAATATTTGGGGGAGGAAAGCAAGGAGGAGCTAGATGCAGAGGCAATCAAAGAGCAAGGAACGAGGAGTCAGGTGAGGGAAGGGCAGTGTCCGACTTTTTTCTCTCGTATCGTACGTATGCATGGTATCATTACCCTTTATCATGTGACTGGGATTGCCGTATCAATCAAACCGAATACCAAGTTCTGCTTATTTAGATCAAGCAGGTGAGTGAGGATCATGGGCGGACCCTCTTGAGGTCATGGGTGTTCAGCCAAACACCTATTTTTTTCTTCAAAATATCTGATATATAATAGGTATATTAGATGTATATGTTATTAGTTAGGTCAAAACTATATATTTGTGACCACAAATGAATTTAGCTTGCACTCCCCATATAACACATTAGGCTCATTTTCCTTCTTACTTTAGCCCACCAAACCCTAACCTCTATTATCTCCAGCCTCCAAGTGGCGAACGAGTGGAGGCGTGGGCTACGAAGGCGAGCGACGGTTGGTGGACACGACGCTATGACGCGACGGCAAGCAGGCATGAGGCGGCGCAGGGCGAGCGTGCGGCAGCACATCTGTGCGGGCGAACAGAGATGCGACGCGACCAAATAGGTGGTAGCGCGACAAACAGGGAGGAAGGGAGCGGACGACACCAAGGGAGCAACGCGGTGGCCGGGAGGGAGCGTGGCGGCTGGAAGAGAGCAGTATATCTAGCTCACCGTCATTGTCCTCTCTCCAGATCTAAGTGTGTTCTGCGCACTCCAATTCTTCTTCCTGGTTCTGCTCCGCTCTAGCTCCGGTTCTTTTTGGAGTCTAAGCTTCTTCCTCTACTTTCTAGGTTCTTTCCAATGGATGTTGTACAAAAATACAATCTTTGCCTTGGGCAATGAACAGATAGTTGGGCCATTGTTACATATGTTTGCATGCTAATTTTTGCTCTATGGAAGGAACATTCTTAGATGGGGTTCTTACTGATGGAGAAAAAAAACAAAAAAAGGATCAACAAGGTATGTATCTGTCAAAAAATTTTTGAAAAAGAAGGCAAGAGTTCTACCGATCACTATTAGAGGAAGAAAATAAGTTTTAGTAGTCTAGCTGCTATAATATGAAACAAAAAAAAGTGAGAAAACAACAACAACCAAGACTAAGCACAAGTTTTTTTTTTTTTTGAAAAAGAAGACATGACATCTACCGATCACTATTAGCGGAAGAAAATAAGATTTAGTGGTATAGTTAGTACAGCCCAGAACAGAAAAATAGAGAAAACAACAACGGTCAAGCACTAAGCACAAATCTTAGTCGCATGCTGCAACAACAACATAACTCAGCAAAATAAGAAGTCTAGAGCAAAAATAGCTCTATTCCTAGTTTCCACCTCCTCAACTGTCATTGATATCTATAATTTGTTGTTTAATTCATGTCATTATGCTTGCCTTATATCGCCCAATTCCTCGTATGAAATCATTAATTTCTATATTTTTTGTATTTTGTTATATATACGCGTATCGTCGGGAAATGACATCTCACGGTATCGGCGTATTGATATCAGCATATCTGAACAACTTAGCTTCGAAGTCCGAACACCTATCCTAAAAATTCTAGGTCCGTCACTGGAGAGGATCAAAGTAGTTTGAAATTGTTTCTTCCTCCGGCATACGCTGTGTTAGTGCCATATATTAGACGGGTGAGTACATCCTCCATAAAAAAGAAAAAAGAGCAGTAAATAACTTGAAGAACCCACCCATCACACGTACTGGCGTACTACTAGTTGTAAGCACAATCTGATAAGAAGAAAATGTTGAGCAAAAAATCGAAATTTTATTCATTCATACCGGCCTCTAACCGAGTACTACAGTTCTGGCGATTGCGCGCAATACAACAATCTGATCAGCTAGAACGAGGTGAAATAAGATGCTGCAACATGAACGGTGTCGAAAAACCCAAAAACACGGTGAAAGGTGGTTAACTGCAAACAGCAACTTCTCGGTCGTTGAACCGGCCGACCAAACTGTCCTAGTTGACGACCCTGCACATCCTCCTGATCTCGCCGTTGGCGGCGGTCTTGACCTGGATGCCGGCCATCTTCACCATCGCCCCGGCGAACTTTCTCTCCCACCTCCCGGGGATGAACGCGTTCTTCAAGACCTTCCCCGACGTCGCCCACGACGTCAGCAGCGACGCGTCGGAATCGAACAACACGTTGTGCTTGAGCACGTTCTTGTAGTACTGGTTGTCGAGCGTGTTGGGCGTCACGATGTCCTGCGGCACCGTGGGGTCGTTGTTGAAGTTGGGGTTCGCCGGGCACTGCGTCCTCATTAGTGCGGCGAGGGCGGGGTTCATGTCGGACGGCGGGGAGAGGCGGCCGGAGAAGGACGAGCAGTGGGACCGGCCGATGGTGTGCGCGCCGGAGAGGATGACGAGGTCGTCGACGTCGAGCCCCTTGACCTGGAAGCTGTCGATGAGCTGCGAGAGGTTGAAGAACGGCGGGGGCAGGAAGTTGAGTGTCTCGCTGGCGAGGGACACGCGCCCGTCGAAACGACCGGCTGGGATCTGGTAGTTAACCCTGTAGTTGCTGAGGAAGAAGGCGGAGTCGCGGGCGGCGAAGGCGATGATGTCGGCGCAGGATACGACGCCGGGGCAGGCGTTCTCGAGCGCCGCCTTGGCCGCGTCGATCACCTCGAAGCCGCGCAGGCTCGGGAAGTTTGGCGGGCCGAGCTTCTCCGGCTGGGGGTTCGCCGGGGTCGGGTCTAGCAGGACGGACGCGTCACAGCCCTGCAGGTACAATCCCATCAATGCCAAGAACAACGTGTCAACACTCATGCACAGTTCATTTGATCATAAGTGCGTACCTGGACGAAGCAGTCGTGGAAAGCCATACGGATGATGCCGGCGCCGATGCCGGGGTTCTGGTAGATGGCATTGCCGACGACTTCTCTGACGATGTACTCCGCCTGGGGGCACTTGTGGTTGTAGTACCCGACCTCGAGCCCCTGGCATGCCGCGGCCAGGAGCAGCACGCACGAGATCCAAATCGCAACCCTAGCCATCGTTCTGTACACGATAGGCTTAATTACTTGCGCTCTCCGACTATGTGGCAAGACTACTCTGGAAGTGGAAGCTGCAGTAGTGAGTTGGAGACGCTCCTTTGCACGTCTATTTATATGTCTGGAAGTCAGAGGGCTCGGAGGAATGGCAGGGTTTGTCTGCATTTCTTAATCAGGTAGTGCATGTTCTCTCTTGTCCGTTGCAAGATCCAGATCGATGCAGGGAACACAACTCAGCATGCATCTGAGCTCTGAGCTCTGACTTGGTGCTTTGCGAGAGGAAATTAAACCAGGTTTATAAGGATGTAGCATGTGGACGTACATCTGACTGACTGGGACGAGTGGTTTTTTGAGCTCAGATGTTTGCAGGCAGCGTGGATGGATAAGCTTTTCTTTTGCAAGTGAAGTTATTTTAGCATCTTCAGTGGAGGTTGGGAACATTCCGAACAACAACTCCGGTATTAATTAGGCGCCACTGCCGCGAGTCAAAATGCTTTCGTTCTGTTATTCTGAACTTCTGACAGACGAACTGACGAAGTCCCGTTTAGTTAACCACATGTCTTCAGTGTTCATTCCGAAGCTTCTGCCAACGAAATGTTTATTTACTGTTTAGCCTCATAACATGGGTGGAAGTGCAGCTAGTATAGCCGGGCATTCAATCCGTACATGGTAAATGACAACTCCATCGTTTCAATCCGTACATGTATACGGCTGCTGAAAAATCGCTGGACTTTGGAACGGTGGCGTACTTAATGCCTAATGCCATTGTGCATTTGTGCTAGCTCAAAAAATCCAAACAAAACTGCATATCCTTCGTCTGACTGAACAAATGGAGAGCGACCATATGCCTCCTCCGCGCCCTAATAGTGCAAAAGCATCAATCGATCGCCAGTTGTTCCTGAAAAAGGAAAACAAAAAGAAAGCCAACGATGCATGGAACGTGCACCAACTTGAAGGATGCATGGCTGAATGGGCTAGATCTGAACGCTCTGCGCGCGAGGGCAGAAAATTGGTCGAGAATAAGTTGCATTGTGTACCAACCGGTAGTTCGCCTACGTGCGATACCTGTATATTGGCATTCTTTTACCGGCTATTATGGCTATACATTCGCACGATGCATACAGTGGGGAAGCTTCCATCTTCTAATTGGCGAGTCGCGTTCTTGCCACCGCCTTCAGCTAGATCGGAATCGGATCAACTAGCTAACCGCCATGCATGCATGTGTTGGAAGCTCGAAATAGGACCCGGTCACTTCCTTCTCAATTCGGAGTATGCTCTCGATCCAGCGCTGCATTATTGCTCCTAACTAAGAATCTCCAGGCTGCAGTCATGCATATTCAAGAAACGAAAAAACTTATCCACGCAAAATGGAATAGGAGCTGCATTTTGTACATGTGGAGCTCCAAGAATTTTTTGGCAGATACGGCAACTTTACAAACCGTATTTGCAGTATTGACTACCGCGGACATGTATTTGCAAATATGGCTCCGTTGCCACACGGCCAGCGTGCGGAGTGCCTCTCCGCCCGACACGCAGCATGTTGCCGCACGACCACCGTGCGGCAACGGCTCCCCCGCCGCCACGTGGCCCTCCCTCCCCGCGGCCAACTTAGCCGTTGCCGCACGGCGGCCGTACAGCAACGGGCCACGCGCCGCCACGTCCCATTCCCTCCTGCCACGAGCCCCCTCTGGCCCTCCCTCCCGCCCGGCCCTCCCTCCTACCAGCCACCCCCCTCGCCACTCACCCGGACTGTTCTGCGGAGAATTAAAAAACCGCACGGTGGCCATCTTTCCCACCGTCCCTCTTCCCTCCTTTGCACATCTGTTGTCTCATCCAGAAATTCTGGCGCCAACGCTTACGGAATTCCCAACGCCAACGCCGCGACTCCTCCTTCGCTCGGCTATATACCGAACTCTGGCACTCGCTCTTCGCTCATCTCATTTGCGTTTCAATTCTCATTTTTGCGCTCGTCGCTCGTAACATAATTATTTTTATTAGGAGGTTAACTGTTCGCATTCCCCGGCCAATTTCCAAGTTGTACCCGTGTATGTAAATTTTTCTTTTTTACTCATGGTTTATCAATATAATGAGTAGCTCTCCGTTCGTTCATATATATAAAAAAACCCGAAAAACTGCTGGTACAAGAAAAGGAGAAAAGTGGGCGGAAAAAAACAGAGCGCTATTAGCCTATCACATACTAAGCGAAGCAACTACTGGCTGGGATAACGTGCCGCAAACCAGTATTAGAAACAAGGAGAGCTATTAGCCTATAACTTGGTTGACATCCTCTGTTTACGTGACGTATCCTCTCTCTCTTTTTTTGGTTAAAAAAAATGCTAACACACCGTCACCGACACCATTTTTCTCTCGAACACACCGACACCAATTTCGTTAGTTCATTCGTGGATTCTAGATGAATGTGAAACAAACCTGGCCAAGTGTAACCAATTTGCACATATAAATATCCTAAATGCATTTGTACATATCCCATGTGACAACTGCAATTAAGGCGTGATTCCCTCTCATTTTCTCTCAAAAATCATGCATAATCAGTGCGTTCTGACCAGTTTAACAGAGCTATTAAACATGAGCAGGTCAACTGTTTGAGCTGGGCACTTGTGCCTCTTCCATGTTCCCCTGCTTGACTTCACATCCGTCACAACGTGCAACCCCCACATCGCGCGGAAACATTCGAAAAAACATCCTCGTCCCGGAGCTATAAATCGGCAATGCATAGCTAGCAGCAACTCTAAGAAAATAAGTTAAATCACACATTAGCAATACCAACAGCCGAGCAAAGATGGTTAAGCTCGCCGTTCTTACCTTGCTTGCGTTGCTCGGGTATGTGTCGTGCCAAGGTTACCCACCAACGTATCCTCCGAGCCCAAGCCCCGCGAGCCTGAGCCCACCTACTTATCCTCCGAGCCAGAGTCAACCCGCTTATCCTCCGCCTAGCCCAAGCTCGCCTAGCTCGGTCCTCAGCCCACCTACTTATCCTCCCAATCCAAACCTATTGAACCCGAGCTCGATAGCTTATCCTCCAAGCTCGAGCCCGAGCCAACCCGCTTATCCTCCGTCTAGCCCAAGCTCGCCTAGCCCGGTCCTAAGCCCACCTACTTATAGTCCTAGCCCAATCCCACCCACTTATCCTCCGCCTAGCCCAAGCCCACAAAGCGCAACTCCTGCCACTTATCCTCCTAGCCCAAACTCGTCCAGCTCGGTCCTAAGCCCACCTACTTATCCTCCTAGCCCAAGCCAACCCACTTATCCTCCGCCTAGCCCAAGCCCACAAAGCCCAACTCCTGCTGCTTATCCTCCTAGCCCAAGCCCCGCGAGCCTGAGCCCACCTACTTATCCTCCGAGTCCAAGCCCCACGAGCGTGAGACCACCAACTTATCCTCCAAGACAGAGTCAACCCGCTTATCCTCCAAGCCCGAGCCCACTCACTTATCCTTTTCCTAGCCCAAGCTCGCCTAGCTCGGTCCTCAGCCCACCTACTTATCCTCCCAGTCCAAACCTATTGAGCCCGAGCCCGATAGCTTATCCTCCAAGCTCGAGTCCGAGTCAACCCACTTATCCTCCGTCTAACCCAAGCTCGCCTAGGCCGGTCCTAAACCCACCTACGCATAGTCCTAGCCCAATCCCACCTACGTATAGTCCTAACCCAATCCCACCCACTTATCCTCCGCCTAGCCCAAGCCCACAAAGCCCGACTCCTGCCGCTTACCCTCCTAGCCCAGACTCGTCCAGCCCGGTCCTAAGCCCTCCTACTTATCTTCCTAGCCCAAGCCAACCCACTTATCCTCCGCCTAGTCCTAGCCCAGAAAGCCCAACTCCAGCTGCCTCTCCTCCTAGCCCAAGCCCAAGCCTTCCTGCCTCAGGGCTCAGTGTCGGCTACTACAAGTATTCCTGCCCAAACGCGGAAAAGATGGTGAGGGAGGCCGTGAAGAACGCCACGAGCAACGACCGCGGCACCGGTGCAGGGCTCATCCGTTTGTTCTTCCACGACTGCTTCGTCAGGGTACACACCTAACTCATCATATATCCCTTCCAATCTGATCGATCGAAACTTGTGCATCATCATACATGCATGTAGGTATATGCATGTACAGTTCGATCAAATCAGGATAACGCGCGGATCAGATGCATATGCATATGCGTACCTTCACCTACGTAGAGTATTAGTACGATGTTAATTAGCACTCCGTTTTCACCTACTGTGATGCACGATCCAGGGGTGCGATGCTTCCGTTCTGCTCAACACGACCGACTCCGGCGACCCGACGGAGAAGGTCGGCATACCGAACTTGAGCCTTCGCGGCTTCGAGGTGATCGACGCGGCCAAGGTGGCCCTCGAGGCAGCCTGCCCCGGCGTGGTCTCATGCGCGGACGTCGTCGCCTTCGCCGGCCGTGACGCCACCTACTTCCTCAGCAACAACACGGTCGACTTCGACATGCCGGCCGGCCGCTACGACGGGCGCGTGTCCCTCGCCAGCGAGACCCTCCCCAACCTGCCCGCGCCCTTCTTCAGCCTCCAGCAGCTCAACGACAGCTTCGCCGCCAAGGGGCTCAGCGTGGAGGAGATGGTGACCCTCTCCGGCGCGCACACCGTCGGCCGCTCCCACTGCTCGTCCTTCGCCGACCGCGTCCCGCCGAATACCTCGGACATGGACCCCGCATTAGCCACCACGCTGGAGAAGCAGTGCAACAGTAGCGGTGACCCCACGGTGATGCAGGACCTGAAGACGCCCAACGACCTGGACAGCCAGTACTACCGGAACGTGATCAGCCACGACGTGCTGTTCGATTCGGACGCGGCGCTTATGGCGTCCAACCAGACGGCAAGAATGGTGTTCGCCAACGCGTTCGTCCCGGGGCTGTGGGCGAGGAGGTTCAAGGCGGCGATGGTGAAGATGGGTGGCATCGAGATCAAGACCAGCGCCAATGGCGAGATCAGGAGGAAATGCTGGATCGGCAACTAGCGTGTGAATGGTCATTGGTCAAGCGCGCGGTTGATCAACCATGAGACGATTTCATGAATTGGTCGATGCCACCTTTCGGTACCTACCTGCATGCGTGCATGTGATCGAGAATAACGTCGCGCGCGTACAATTGTTTATTCGTTGATCGCTCTCTTTTGTTGCATTTGCCTAGTCATTTTGTTGTACGAAGACTTGGAATTTTGGCATTCCATTTGCTGACATAGAAACTTGAAATTTTGCCGAGACTCTTAGACCTCACGTGTACGATGCTTTACCACTGAATGCACACTCGTGTCAGTATAACGTGATTAAAAAGCATACCGTGCTACCGAGACGGGTAGGAATCATCAATGCATCGTGGCCTCATGGCCCATGGGAGTAGGTTAGTCTTCCGGGCCGAGACAACTAGGAGAGAAGCTTGGGCTATTGGGTTTTGCTTTTTTGCGTAGAAGAACAATGTTACTTTCAAGATGGATTGCGTTGTCAGGAATTCTACCTTGGAACTAAAAAACCAGCCCAGAGGAGTTGAAAGAATTTTCTTCTTCTTCTTTTCTAAACCAGAGGAGCATCGAAGAATTTAGATATCTTGGTTTCAAATCTCAGCATAATCTAGTTGCAACCTGTAACGATCACAGGTTGGTTCTCTCAAAACAAAAAAAAGAGAAGGAAAAGAAAAGATCAAAAGTTGCATCTGCATTCACTTGCCTGGGTACGGACAACATGGCCCAAGGCACGGTGCAGACACGTGCAGACTGGGCCGGCAAGACACGCTTGGAAGGGCCGTGCCGGGCCTGCCGAGTAGGCACGATGGGCGACATAGCATGGTACACCTGCTTGGGTCGTGCGTAGGGCGGCACAACACAGAAACATGACCATTGGTCGTAATCAGGCACATCACGACAGAGGCATGGCACGGCGGAACACGATAGGGCGCCCTACCACAGCAGTGTGGCGTGTCGTGCCTTGCCCTGTGGCCGGCGGTGACGTGGTCCTCATGGAGAGAGAAAGTGGAGGCAACAAAGAATACTTGTGCCAGTGAGTGCCGCCGCCCCATGCCGCGTCGATGCCGCGGGAAACCGAGGCCACCTCACGGGCACCATCCCATGCCACAGCGAGGCCACCACAGCTACCGACGCCGCATGCATGACACCGATAGGCTGCAGGTGCACGCACGGCACCACCTCCATCGCTGTACCCACCCCCAATCCGCCGCCAACCTCTGCTCATCATCCATGGTCGTGGCGTCGCCGGCCACACCCCTACCTCACCATCGCCGCTCGACTTTGATCTCTTCCTTCTGTACACAGTCCCGAATAAAATGATACTTGCTGTCTTTTGTAATAGTCTAGGTCACTGGTCGGCGTTAGCATCGGCTCTTTCGTTAGCCTCTTTCCAACTTAATGAAATATGTGCAAGCCTTTTGCGTGTTCTCAAAAAAAAAAAAATACTTGTTGTTAATGTGCTTGCTTCTGTCATGGTGTACATGGTTCGTCACGGAGAAATTTTACGGTACATTCTACTGGTTGTATATGGTAGTAGTATAAATCGAATATGACTATTGATTTATTAAGGGCATAATAGACTTTTCTTTGTATTTATAATTTTTTTCGTGTGGGTATTGTGGATTTTGCAACTAGGATTCAAAATAAAAATCTTGTGCCATGTGATATCCACATGGGAAATTACAATCCTACCCCTCTTATAATTCTACTACTCATACTATCAGGTGTAGCATAACTAAGTCCTAACTAATATGAACCACTGGATAAAAAATTAACGACCCGTATTAAATTGAGTGTACCGTAAAAGAGCTCTCTTCGCTAGGGCTATGACAGACTTGTTATCTATGTTGAGAAGTGCTTTACAAGGCTCTCCACTCAATTCCTTCAACAGGCGACCTAGCCAAATCCCTTGCCACATAACCAGCCTGACATGATCAAAGTGCCACGACTTTCTACTTCTGTGACATCCAAGTGACCAGATTCCCATAGAGAAAGAAGACAGCTCCGGTAGTACTGTTTCGATCATCGATGTCTCCGGCAAGATCCCTCTCACTGTACTTGACTAAGCAGTTTCGGTAATTTCGAATTCAATTCGGGCAAATGGCCGAAATTGACATTCAAATTTGACTGAATCTCATCAAAAAAATTGACGAATTTTGACCAAATTTTGAATTTAGTTTGAATTTGGCCTGAATTCATGTGCAACCGATTTTTTTTTACCGAAAGGGAAAAAATTCGAGCTCCAGCGAAATGGCCGAAATTTCGCGAAATTTCGTCGAAATTTGAAACCCTGTTGTTGCCTCGCCAGCACCACCACCGCGTGCACTAATGATGGGCCGCCACTACGCTGACGATGGATGGGACAACGACGCATGGGTCCAGGAGGTGAAGGCGACGCAGATCTAGCCTGCACTGGCACCCTCAGCGTCGTGTCCCTCACACCGTGATTTGGGCGGTGGGGATGCAGTGGGGAGGACACAGCCAGCGGCTGTGTTGATGAATGTGACCCAAATGACTTTGGCGTGTTAGGGAGTGGGCGAAGGCGGGCGACTAGCCGAAACCCTAGCCTCCACCGAGCCACCTCGAGCACCGTACACCACATCCTCCCTCTCTCGTGCAGATCCAAAGCCACACCACTTCTCTTCCTTCTCCTCTCACAGTGGATCTCGACCAAATCCATTGTCACCTGTTACGTCGCACCGAAGGAACCTCACCGTGCCGTGGCTAACTCCAATTCATCGTTGCGTAGCAGATCAGGGGAGAGGAAGACAGTGGGAAGGAAGGTGATCCTTGGCAACCTTCCTGTCACAGTCTCCCGCACCACTGCTCACGCACCACTGCTCACGCGAGGGTGAGAAAAACGAAGGTAGTGATTTGGGGAGGACGATCACACCGGATGTGGCCGGGAGTGGCGGAAGGGGCCGAAGCCACAGCGACGGCGGGGGAGTGGCCGGGGATGCAGTCTCGAGAGGGGAGAGGGGGAATCACGAGAGGGAGAGAGACGTACTTGTCAATACCATTCTGAAGGCCTTGTTTGGCTCTTGGAATGGTACATTCAGGTACTGGGTCATATCGGTGTACTATTCCTGAGTTTAATATAATAATATTTATTTATAAGTATATATATGTTTAATTGTATGCACACTAAATTTCACTTCTATTATTACTCCAAATACATAGTAGTAGGATCGAATATAACATATAATTCAACGAGTTCAATAGACGGTATTATCAATTCCGCTGGTATGGCTGGTATTGACCAGTATCGAGGCCGGTATGGAACACAGTACTGCTATGTACCATTTTATGTGGTGGAATTGTACATACTGGCCATACCAAAATAATATTGATAAGTTTGGAGAGAGAGGAGCGAGAGAGGGAGACGGCGACTTAGTGGTGTTAGGGGCTAGGGTTTCGATGTGTGTGTGGGGGGGGGGGAGGCGCTGAGCACGGGGATATAGGGTTCCACACCCTTTAGATAATATGGGCCTGCTCGTCCTCCGCGTTGTGTGATCCAACAGCTGGAGATGGAAGAGCGCGATGTGGGTAGCACCGGAAGCGACCATGCCATCCCTGAAAACGCCTGAGCCCTCTCGTTGCAGCACCATAGGTGGAGATTGTATATACCTAATGCGTCATCTTTAAATCTTCCTCTGTCCATTAGATCTACTTTGAGATGGTGTGTTTCATTTTTGTTGGATGAAGAAATGATAAGCGAAAATTTTGACTTATTTTATTTTTTAAATAAAAGTCAAATGCATGATGTACAAAGATCCCCTTGTATTATCTTTTCTGCACGTTGTGCTTTCTTGGAATTTTTGGCTAATCTAGCACGTTTTCATCGCGTATTTGCAGATCTGACCACGACAAAACGATATTTGCAAAAATAGCACCGCTCAATGCCGGAGCCGCTGCCACCTAGCACCGGCCACCGTGCGCCAACACCAGACACTACTACAAAAAGGCTAATGCTGGACGCCTCATTACAGACGGTTCACCAAAACCATCTGTATTAAATACAATCACAGACGGTTTTGGTTTAGCGACCATCTGTGTTACTGGCTGTGCTAAAAACCATCTCTGAAGAAGTAATATCACAGACGGTTCATGTTGAATACCGTTTGTGAAGTACCACAGACGGTTCTAAACAAGAATCGTCTGTGATACTACTAAATATCACAGACGGTTTTTGTTAAGAACCGTCTGTGATATTATGGTCAACACAGACATTTTTTGTTTGAAACCGTCTGTGATGCGCAATGCGGGCTGGTGGAAATTTTTAGACGCGTGCGCAGGAGGCGAAATGTTTTGGACGCGTGCACGGGAGGCGAAATGTTTTGGTACTGTCCTTATATATTATAGCCACCCCTGCCTTGTCTTCCATTAGTCTCTCCCTCTGCCCTCCCCACGCCGAGCTCCGACTACCACCGACTACCGTCGTGAGCTCCTCCGCCTCCGGTTGTGATGCCATGGTGATGCTGCTACCGCCTCTCCTTCATTGCCGGTGATATCCCCCATCTGACCCCCTCCCCTCTCTTCCTGGTTGATATCCAACATGCCAGTAAGTGATCAATCGCTTGTCGTCTCCCCCTGCCTTGTTGCTTTTGGTGGCTCTCAATTGTGACCGCGGTTTTCTTGTGAATGAATAGATCAAGATAAGATTGCGAACATCGACAGCGAGCACCTCGGCATCCCTGACTTCGAGTACCAGGCCATCGTTCACCTCTTTGTCCCGGACTCATTTTCGCGCACTGTTCGGTAAAACAGTCATAACTTTTGCATACGAACTTGGATTGCGGCGTTCTTTGGCTCATTGGAAAGCTAACGAAAAGCTCAATCCGAAAATCTATAAGTCAAGGTTAGATTCTCTTCGCGAGGTCTTGAAAAAGTAAAAACCCCAAAAAGGTTGTTTAGGACCTCAAAACGGCCTCTGAAGTTTCAGAATTCAAAAAAAAATTTTGCAATAGAAAATACTATCACAGACGGTTCTAAACAATAACCGTCTGTGATAGTCTATTTTCACAGACGGTTCTGAACAAGAACCATCTCTGATAACAATTATCACAGATGGTTCTTGTTCAGAACCGTCTGTGAAAATAGACTATCACACACGGTTATTGTTTAGAACCGTGTGTGATAGCTTTTTCACAGACGGTTTAAAAACCGTCTGTGATAACCTCGTAGTATCACTGACCCATAAACTCAGACGGTTCAAAAAACCGTCTATGATGACGATTTTGAACCGTCTGTGATTACCTTTTCTGTAGTAGTGAGACCCACCGCCGCGTGCCCACGCTCGGCTGCCACGCGCCACGTCGGCCGCCCGTTAGCGCATGGTGGCCGTGCGCCAATGAGCTTCCAGTCGCCACGTGTCGCATTAGTTAGGGGTTAGAGTTAATCAGGGTTAGTGTTAGGTTGAAATTTGGAAGAGTTTTAAAATATAGCAAATGAGTCTAAAAAATTATGAAATTTTTGGTGGAGCCTCCCGACACCGTGTACTTGCTTGTGTAAATTTTCGATAATTTTATTCATTCAGAATTTTTATCGCTATTTCGTATAAGTATCCTGTTCGTACGAATCAATAAATGTAGAAAATGAGCTCCAAAAATTATGAATTTTATTTTGAAGGTTCCTCACGCAGTGGACTTGATTGTGTAATATTTCAGCAATTTTATATATGTTCTACCATTATCTCAAAAATTTAGGATTTAGGTTGCGAAAATTTCGATTTTAGGTTTCGGAAATTAGGGTTTCATGATTTCATGTGACTTGGAATGTATAGAAAAAAAAGCTGCATTGTAACTCCATTGGAGATGTCGATATACAATATGGCAACACACATAACAACCAAAATACACGTACAAATATAGCAAAATAAAATCGCATAACACGCGATACGATATGTCTCACTCGTTTGGACCACTACTCTCTGCTTGCTGCAGCTACGTCCGCGTGCGCGGTCTTGTTTTGCGCCGAACATGACCCGTGGAATACGTCCACTGGTCCGGAGAGCGCGTGTCAGTTCGGAGGGGGTACGGAGACCGTTGAGGTGGAGGTGGACCAGTAGGCTGACTCTAGAGCAATGTCTGGTAGGCGTACATGTCGTCGTGATGAGCCATGCCTACCTGGGGGACACCTTTGAAGAATTCATCCACATCGAAGGCTATAAAATCACTCTGGGGGTACGATGCCTGCAACTCCGGTTGCGTAGATGAGCTCTGGCGTTGGACGTACGGTGGGGCAGCGAACCCAGAGGAGCTCTGCCCTTGAACATACGATGGGGCAGCAAACCCGGAGGAGCTCAGCCTTGCGTATGCTAGAAACCCTGGCTGCCATTGTTCGTGCCCTAGCACCGTGTACTGCTCCCTGGCAGGAGCTGGGAGGCCCGTATCATCATCATCAGTCGACGTGAACTGGCCTTCACCCCCACGGCCAATTGAAGGCTGCAAGACGGAATGATGTTAGTACAAATAAACACTATGCACGTAAACTAAGAACCTCGTACCTCTCGGATGTGCAGTGTAGATGACCGTGGGTGTAACAGCCCGAAATTGGGCTTAATTTTCAAAAATATGAAAACGTGATCTTTTTAAAACTTTTGATGGATTTTATTTACAATTACTTTTCTAGATTTTATTTGCCAGGCTTTTTGTCTGAATAGAGAAATTGAGAATCAAATTCTAGAAATTCGAAACTCATTAAGATAGAAATTCGAAACTCATTAAGAAATTAAAATGAATTGAAATAAGAGATGATAAATCCAAACCTAATTGATAATTAAAATAACCTGAAACAAATTATGATAATACAAACTTGGTATAGTTATAGTGTCCATAAGATAAGCAATAAATTAAAACATGATTTGAAACTCTCTCCACAACAAATAATAAAAATACAAACAAAGAGAAGCTTGACAGAATTTTAGAAAAATATCCAGAGCACATAAAATTCTGAAATAATTACTCAATAATCTACATTATGTCAAGAGCCTCCCCTAAAATTTGCATAATTTTCATAGCTATACTACCCCATCGATACTCAACCTTTTTAGGAAAATTCTGGAAATCCATTTTCTCTTCTCTCCCACCGACCTGTTAGGCCCACCCGACAGGGTTCTTCCTCCACCGCACCATGCCCAGCTCAGCTGGTCATGGCCATGAACCTGTGCGCATGGCCACGTGGCCACTCATCTCTACGCACGCTGCCAAAAGCCACCCCTGATTTTCTTCCCTAGGTAGCAGTTTTGCTCACCCATGCTCGCCTGCCTCCTCCTCGCCCGCCACTCATTGCGGCCGCCATCAGAGGATCAAGGATAACCGACTAGAGGGGGGGGGGTGAATAGGAGGTTTTTAAATTTTTAACAATTTTAGCCAATTAATAACCTAGTCTAAACAAGTTATACTTCTAGCTAAGCAATTCAATCACAATAAACAAGCTAGAAATATAAATGTGGAAAGTAAAGGCAAGAGATAACCACAATGACACAACGATGTTTTTCCTGTGGTATCGAAGACTTGCCGGTCTTCACTAGTCCACGTTGAGGAAGCTTGACACCTCAAGCCGGCTCCACGAATTAAGCCTTCCCTCGATTCACTATGGTTGTTCTTCCTCCGCTTCGGAGATGGTGAACACCGAACCACTCACAAGCTTGCACCGGGCCTCTTCACAATCTTCTTTGAAGAGATCACCGTGCTCCACCACCAATCCGTATAGGAGTGCGGCAACACTCCAAGAGTAATAGACCAACGATATTCACTTGACGACACTCAAGTGCAAATGGATCAACTAGGAGTATGAATGCACTTGAATGAATCTCAACAAGCTCACAATGAATGCACAAGAGTGTTTTTAAGTGTTGAGTGAATGCACAAAGCTCTCAAGGATCTATAGATGTTAAATGGGCACTAGCAGCCTTTACTAGAGCAGTTGGGGGGGTATTTATAACCACCACCAACTATTATGACCGTTGGGGACCAAACCCCAACTTTTAGGGAAAATCGAACCATCACAGTAAATGGGCGATGACGACCGCACATCGATCGAAACACGATCCAACGGCTAGAATAGTTACCAAAAATAAACAATATAGCCGTTAGAAATCCCAGTCGGAATGACCGCAGGCTAACGAGCGGTACGTCCGAAACTCCCCGGTCGTTCCGCATTTACGAGCGGTACGACCGATTGTAGGGTTTCACAAATCACCGAAGGATGAAAGCGTTATGGAATTTTCATACCGCTATGTGAAAATCGGAATGACCACAGAGCGGTACAACTGTTTCTAAGCGCGGAACGTCCGATTTCCAGAAAGAGTTTTTGAGCAGATTTACACTTGTTCTGTTTTTATTGAACCACCTCATAAAATTCGGTACGACCGATTCTCACGAGCGGTACGATCGATTTCCATGATCAGTTCTGAGGAAAAATGCATCGCTTCTGGTTTTCTTGAACCGCTAACTAAAAAATGGAATGACCACAATGCGGTAGTACCGCCAAAGAGCCGGCTGTTCGCGATAAAGCGCCATTGGTGTTCCTACAAAATACGGTACTTACCGCCAAGTAAAGTCCGATCATATCAAGACTAAGCGACGACCGCAATTATAATCAAGCAGATTACCGATTTTGGACGAAGCACTTAAAGCTTTCAAATTTAATTTTAAGTTCAAATTCAAATGCATGCATGATCCTAAATTGATCCATATGGCACAAGAACATGCTATCAAGCTACTAGCCATGATCCCTCTTAATAGTACGGCATTTATCCTATAATCCAGTCTTCCAACCAAAACTCCTAAGACCGGTAAAATAGAAAAAGGAACCTAGACTACTTGTACCTTGTCTTTGAGCTAAAAGATCTTCATGTAGTCCATTTGCATGCCATTTTGCATCAATAAGTTCACCAATGGGATTTAACCTTATAAATACTCAATAAACACGTTAATCCCATATTCACATATTATCATTAATTACCAAAACAATTTTTAGGGGCCTAGATGCTTTCAATCTCCCCCTTTTTGGTAATTGATGACAACACTATTAATATGTGAGAAAGATTGGTTTGAATATACTGTGAGTGTATATTCTTTTGATATCTTAATAATAAAATAAGTCTTGCAATAAGCACAAATGAATGTATGAGAATTATTTTCTTGTTAAGTCTAATTTAAAGAAAGCTCCCCCTAAACATGTGCATAAAGGATAGAAAAATTTTGCAAGCACATGTAGAAATTTTGTGAAACTTTGGCGGAGTTTCTTTAGCATATTCGAACTTGAGAAAATGCAATATTAAGATAAGACAGTAATTGAAATTGCATTTAAGATAATAACAAGAACATAAACAACATCCAACAAGTTCAACAAGATAATAAACAAAGATTCAAACTATTACAAGCACATAAGTAGCACATGGATACATAACACATATAAGTCCATATATAATAGTAGCAAAAGCTTGCACTTGCTCCCCTTAAAGCTATGTCTTCTCACTTCTCTCCCCCTTTGGCATCAAGGTACCAAAAACAACTCAGACGATGGGGTCCTGAGGAGGAGGGACGAGGTCCTGGGAAGCCGGGTCTGGCCGGAGCAGAGCCGAAATGGATCTCGAGGCTCGGGGCCGCATGAGCTGAATCCTGAGAAGTGGAGGCTCGCTCGAGGAGGAGGAGCTGATGGCGGATCTCGAGAAATCAAGCAATAGGTGCCGAATCTGAGCTGCCGACTCAGAGGCTGGGCCGGATCTGAGCCACTGCCTCGAGGCCGGTGCCGGAGGAGGGAGACCGAGCCGGAGCCAAACGGAGCAACAGAGCTGAAACAGAGCTGCTGCCCGAGAGGTTGGCACTACAGCAGGAGCTAGAGGAGGTACAGGTGTTGCAGAAGATGTCCTGGAAGGATGAGGAGGACGACGAGTATATCGCTGAGGAGTCCTCAAACTTTCCTCTAAGTCACTAATGCTCTCCATCAGGGCTGACATCCTGTTATGAGTCTCCTCAAAGAAATCATTCTGAATAGATGCCATCTCAACTAGCCTATTGCGAGTCTCAGTTTCAAATTCAGTTTGCTCAGCCTTCATTTCTTGCAAGGTGTTAAGAATAAGCTGCTGATTTTGTAGAAACTGTGCAAGAACACCCTCAGAAGGAGCATCAGCAGGAGCATGTGCCTCATCAGTATCAATCTCAACACTGGCACGACTAGGAGGAGCACCATTTCGAGGCTTATAGGACTTATGGACTGAACCCAATCCACCATGATACTCGATCTTCTGTGAAATTAATGCCATGATATATGGTGCATAATAAATCCTCTTAATTCTATCATTCTTGGAGGAAACTATGCCATGAAGAATTACATCCACAACATCAAATTTTATGCCCCTCATAATGTGATCTATAATGTTCCAAGCATGTCCCCTGACTGCATCAAAATTACCACTCTTGGGGTAAAAGGTATGATTAATTATCCTATTAATAATGCCTGGTAAGGGACTAAGTCCAGTGATGGTCCCTAGCTTACACTTGACCGTGGAGTCATAATAGTCATTCCAAGCAGGAGCTAGTAAAGCAGGACTATCAAAAATCTTCTCCCAAGTGCTGGACCGAACTCTTAGAACTTGCTCAAATTCTTCTTTTGTGCTCTACAAGTCTCTAGTGACTGATGGTTTGTGCACATGGATACATAACACATATAAGTCCATATATAATGGTTTGTGTTTCAAATGTATAAAAATGAGGAGAAATTAAAACTTTTGATGCATCATCATGTCATTTGAAATTTTCTGGGAATTTTTCCCAAGGGTTTCCTATTTTCAAAGACCAATGTTTCAATTAATGGAAGCATAGTCCTTGAAAACTCCTTAAGCAAATCTTGTGATTCATCCTCTGGAAATATTTTTCCTAGCTTCTAGATCACCCTGGTGATCTCTATGAGAAATTTAATAATTTTTAGAAATTATTTACCATTTCTAAGACGCTAGTCAAACCAGTTGGTCCCTTAGTCAAACCCCTAGGGAAGCACCTTGTGATTTTTCTAGAGAGAAATTCAGTGCATAAAAACCTCTGAAAATTTTATAAAAGGTTAATCTTGGAGTCAGGAACCTCCAGTAAAAATTTCGGAACTTTTGGAATTATGCAACTCTATCTAAAAATTCCCTAACCATCTCAGTCTTATCTTTCCAAAAATCAGAATTCACTGTTCCTTGGGCTTAGACCCAACCACGGCTCGAGCCACTTGATTTGGTTGAACCATCTAACTGCACCGGTGCACCCAACTCGAGCCAACCTCCGCGTGAGCCGTCCGATCTAAATCGGACCGTCCAAATCGGGTGGAATGTTCGGACGGTCCGAACGTCCACTTTAATCCAGACCACCCAATCTCCATCGAACCGTCCACGTCGCTTGGTCTGTTCGGACGGTCCGAACGTTCATCTCAATCAGGGCCGTCCATTTTCAATCCAACGGTCCAAACTTACCGACCGAGCCACACACTGTTGCACCGCACCGAGTCAAAACCGCCTTGTGCCATCGGGTCATGGGCCCCCATGTCGTGGTCTTCCTCCTCTCGTGACTTTCATTCAGGGCCATGCGTGCACGCTACTGTCGGCTCTTCAGATGCCGTCTCACAGATTTGCCGCACCGCCCTAGCTGACCACTCCTTGGCCTTCGCCATCTCACGCCATGACCATTTTCATCCTCATCCGAGGATAATACTCCCCCTTCGCCTCCATCTCTTCTCATCCTTCCTCTCGAGTCTGAGGAAGGAGGCGCTCACCATTGCTCAACTCTTTGGTAAAAGCCTCACCTCTATTTCCCTGGCTTACTCCTTGCATGCTGATCACGTCTAAGCCAAATGCAACCTTTGACCTTGCTTGTAGGTCCCAAACCGAGTTCGCGCTCTCGGTGGCCTCAGCGCGCTTCGAAGGCCACCCTTGCGCAAGCTTGGTCTCCGGTGAGTTTCTTTCTTGCTTAAGTGCGCCACCGGGTGCCTCTATACATAAGTTCGACTTCCCCTCAGTTAATTTCTTTAATCGCTCGCAGGAGCCCGTGGATTTTGAGCTTTCCCATTTTCCAGCCATGAGCACCCCCTTCTTCCCCGGTGACGTTCCGGTGAGGCATTCTTCAATTGCTTGCAATGTCACCATCTTCTTAGCCCCCTTGAGTCTCCCCGACATTTCATGTCTCTTTCTTTTGCTCAAGACGCTCCCTCCACAGTGAAGCCCCAAACCGCCGTCATCGTCTTCGATGCCGGCGAGCCTCCGACCAGCTGGTCCTCCCCTTGGCACCCAGGTAGTTTCCCTGGACCTTTTCGTTGCTTATGCGCGCGAGGAATGGCCGTTTTAGTCGTCGGGTTCCGAATTGCACCGTAGCCGTGGATGCACCTCCACCTCTCACCGTTGCACCACCGCTGTAGGCCACCTTAGTCCTCACTGCTAGTCTCTTTAGCTTCACATAGCTTCTAAGAACCCGTTTTGAGCTTTCACTCGGGCCGCCATGGCGCGTAGCACCGGTGAGCCGGCGAGCAAGCTCGCGGCCACTTGAGCTTGCGCGTGGCACGTTCCGACTGCCACTGTAGCCAAGTGATTAGGACATTAATCCGGTCCATTTAAAAGCTAATGATTGATTAGTTATTAAATGGTTGTCTTAAGGATTCGATGAGTCTATTACATGCGGGCCCATGCATATAAATCCCAGTCTTTGTGCTCTGATTTTAGCGCAGAGACACTGACGTGTAGGACCCACCTGTCAGTACGCTTAAGGCAGAGTTCGAACTTGTTCCTTCGTTTGGACCGTATGATTTTGATTCAACGGTCCAGATCCATTGGGCTATTCGGACCATCCGAACGTCCCTTTTCATTTGGGTCGTCCGATTTCGATTCAATCGTCTGGATTGGTTGTGCTGTTCGGACCGTCCGAACGTACCGTTCACGTGTACCGTTCGATTAGATCTCAACGGCCTAGGACATTTCCAGCTCAGGGGTTATGAGGGAAATCCTTATATCAATTATTTTTGTACTATTAATTGCTTCAAACTTCAAAAATACATAAGTTTTTCTCTGTAACTCCAAATTTAGCGAAATAAATTTTGTTGGAATCCTTTGTTAGTGTACTTTATTATAGAATAGGTTTGAGTATGTTGCTATTTCTAAAAATCTTGTTTTACATATGTTTTGTGCACTATTTTCTTGAATTTGAAAAATCATAAGAAATTCATTTTAGCTCCAAATGAGGTGAATCAAATTTTATTATTCATCTCATGAGGTGCTCTGTCTACCATAAAACTTTCATGTTCACCACTTGTAGGACCGGAAAGGCGACTAGAGGGGGGGGGGTGAATAGGAGCTCAAATTCTTTTTCACTTTGAATGGATTCAACTTGTAAATCACTTCAATAGCTATGAGAGTTATGAAGATCAATGATTAAGCACAGAGAAAGTCTTATGTTGAATCACTCCTAACCCCCAAAGCTTAGCAAACAAAATCGAGGAAGTGCTGAAGAAATCAGGGAAATCGGTACAATTGTAGAAAGCGGCGGTCGTATCAATGTTCGGTACAACCATGAGTAAACGAAGCAATCGTACCAATGTTCGGTACAACCACAGTTATAAGGGCGGTTGTACCGATTGTCCTGGAACAGCCCGACGATGAAAACTAAAATTGGCACAACTTTTGAACCACTTGGCCAAACTCTATGAGATTTGAAACATAACTTCTCTAAGAGGTTAGGAACCTATTCTAATCAAAGATTGAGAAGATCCACAACAAAATTCCAACCTTTTTCTATTTGAACGAAGAATGTTTCAAAACCGAGTTTCAAACCTAAACATGATCTAAACCTTGCTCGTGGGTAACGAATGAACAAGATGGTCTTAGATGCACTCCCACAAGACACAGCAAGGTAGATCACAGCAAGAAACCAAAGAGAAACTCGCTGATCAAGAAAAGCCCCAAAATCATCAAATAGAGAGGATGAACGCAAAGAAACTCATCTCAAGAAATCAGATTGGATTGATCGGAGATGGATGATTTGGTTACAGCTACTCCTACCAAGGAGGACAAAACTCTCTTCCAGAGCACACACTCTCCATCCAAACCCTAGAACCCTAGCTCTCCATCTTCTCTTTCAAAACCCTAAAACACAATAGGGCAACACTTGGGTTTGGCTAGCTCTCCCTTGCGGCTGGCTCTCTCCAAAACTCAGCACCAACAACAGCAGCCACCAACCCCTATTTGTATGGAGGCTAAGCATCTAGAGAATATTCCATTAGGGCACCCATTAAACCCTAACACACAATGGGTTAACACACGCACGTATTTCAAAGCGCCGTCTTCATCATCATCTTCGATTGGCCTAAACCACTTCACCATGCGCCGACTCGCGCCTCGGTTTAGCCAAAGACCACCAAGGCGGTATTTGGTGAAATTACCAAAATACCCCTTCTCGATCCTTCTCCAAGAATCGAGTCCACAGATCATGAAGCAATCCCATGCTTTACCACGTGTAGGTTGATCAATGGCTCCATGTCGTCAAGTCTCTCCCGTCCGAATCCCATCGGCACCACTGAGCACTTGCAACGACTCCCACGCCGCTTGATCCAACCAGTCGCATCGAACTGCTCGTTCGGTCATCCATGTCCATTCTGCGCCCCGCTTGAGTCCTCTGACCTCACCCGGCATCCTTGATCGTTCTGGACCTCAGCTCTCCAAGCTTAGTCCCGATCCTCCTCATCGTTGACCGTCATTGACCTGCAAGCCACCTGCACAGCAATAGACCAAGAAACCATTTTCGGGAACAAGTTCTTCACAACTTGACCCACGTTAGCCAAAACATGCTTCATGTAACATCTATGCAATGAAACCCATGAACTTGACCTAACCCAAAACAAATCCCAAGCTAAAACAACAATTCAGCTCAATTCATTCCACAAGCGGTACTACCGCCAAGTATCTATCGGTATTACCGCACTGCGGTCATACCGCTCAAGCAACTGCGGTCGTACCGCAATCTGGAGAAATCCCAAAATCTCCAAACACAACTCCTCTGGAAATTCCATACCGCACACACGCGGTCATTCCACCATGCGGTACTACCGGCAACCAAAGCACGGTTGTACCGCTCCTCAAGAAAACCAGAGCTCAAAAACACCTTCTCTGGAAAATAGCAACCACCATGTAACAATCGGTACAACCACACTACGGTCGTACTGCCATTGAACTTGCGGTCGTACTGTTCTGCGGTCGTGCCGTGCTTTAAACGCCGGTACTACCGATTCTCCTGATACTTCACTGAAAACTCCAGATTTCAACAAACTCTCAATGCAATTGCCAATTGTTTCATCACCTAAGATCATGAGCATGTCCCCATGACACCCACAGTGTCCTCATGACATCCACACCACTTCTCTGAAAATTGTCGCCAAAAATTTAATTTCGGATGAACAGTACCTGAGAGGAATTTTCCCGCATTTGTTTAAAAAGCTGATTTTGTTTTGACTCTAACTTTTGCATGCAAACTCCAAATCATTGATTTTGTTGTTAAATTCATTTAAAATCATGCTCTACCTTCTGTGAAATTTTCATGATTTTTGGACGACTTTAAAATTTTGAGTCTTTTCGGTGTTATTCGTTCTTATTGTTTCTTTTCGATTCTTTCGATAGGTTCCGACGAATTCGTTGAGTACGAGAGTGATCCTCTGCAGCAAGAAAGTCATCTCCAGCAAGGCAAACAGTTTTCCATTGATGCACATTGATCCTATTATTTGCGCATGTTAATATTTTAAATGTTTCAACTGTATGTATGCATGCTATGTTGTCAAGTTGTTTCTTAGTTCACGATAGTTTACCTGCTTAGTTAAATGAACTGTAGGTAAACATCCATCCTCTACTACTGAGCTTAGGTTTATATTCGTTGTGATTTAGAGCTCGATGGATGGGCTCTAGTCACTTTAGTTGTATTAGACGAGTTGGTGTCGCTTAGCAATGCTTAGAACGGTAGAATGGAGATCATTGCTTCGGCAATGGTTATTATATCATCAATTTAATTACTTGGGTCAGGGTACCCATGTATGTATTGTATTTGAAAAACTAAAACTAAAAATAAAATATTTTAGACTTGGGCACATTAGTTGGATGGTGTGCTTTTGGGTGTGTGCTTAGTGCCCGAGTCAACAAGGACCGAATTACTTGTGCCATTGATCCAAGCACCTTTACGTGCAACCACATGAGGGCATATGGGAACCCTCTTGACTCAGTACTTTGGGAGGTGTTAATTAATGAGTCGCCGGTGGTAGAGTAGGAGAAAAATGTTATGATGTTCTGTTATTATGGGAATGTGCGGGGTGGGTTCTAGCTTTAGGTTCCCTCACCCGAGGAGCATTGGTAGTTGCTGAGGCTAAGCCGATGTGTCCGACACAATATGTGGGTCCTCCGTGGGAGCCCGGGATGGGCGGTTCGTGGAAGGGTTAACCCCCATACGTGCGACTCTTAATTAATTCATTCCATTGGAAAACATCTCGTAGGACTTAGCTCTGCCGCATACCTTCGGAAGTGTGCTTTATCGTGTGGCAAAAGGAGCGGTCTGACATGTGGGTAAAGTTGTACACCCCTGCAGGGTATAAACTATTCGAATAGCCTTGTCCTAGGTTATGGACATGCTTGGTTATTTCCGTCAAGAATTAGACTATAACCTTTTCAATAAAACTTGACTTTGGGTGGTACGAATGAGTAATTCGTGCTATGTTGTGGTGGCTGTTAGTAAGTCACCTCTAGGTTGTTATTTATTCTTATAAATGTTGTCTCGCTGTTATTGTAAACAAATAAAAAAAGATTTGATAAAATTGCCTTCAATCTATTGTACTATTGCAAATGAAATATTGCTTTGCGCTTAAAATGAACCCTACAGCTTCCTCCTTTGTTTCAGCTTGCATGTAGCTATGTATAGGTTTGTTATATGTAAGTCTTGCGAGTACATTTTTGTACTCAAATGCATTGCTTAATTGTTGTAGAGGAGGTTGACCCCCAAGGGGGTAATGTTTGTGATACCGACTTCGACTTTGACTTCGACGACTAGCTTGGCGTTTCCGGTCGGTTGCCTTGTGGGTAATGGTAAACCGGTTGGCTTTTGTTTCAGCCATCTTATGGCAAGTGTTTCCACTGCAACTTAGTCTCTTTTGTCATTTGGATTGTCAGCCACTTTTTGTATTATGAACTTGTTGTTTTGGATATTGTAACTTTGCCGCTACCAGTAATGTAATCTTGTATGGAATGGATGTATAATTTTTGTACGGGGTATGTGAACTACAATTCTGGGAAGTACATGTACGCTGAGGCGCGGGATATTTGGTTTGTGATGCTAGGACCAAATGGATGGTTAAGTATTACAAGCTATATACCTCGGCGGCTCTCACAACTAGCCCTTTTTGCTAAGTGTTATGATAAATGGATCTCTCAAAAATCTGCTTAACAATTGGGTAGTTGATTTAGTAAGAAGATCAGTTAGATGATACTTTAAATGGCAGAGTTCAACTCATTGTTAGAATGTCTGAACAGAGAAGGTAGTTAGAGACCAAATGCAATTGCCAATAAGCCTTTGTAATGATTATTGAATGGATAATTGAATTTATAAGAAGCTTAGTTAACAAACTCTCTTAAATACATGAAAGAACAGAGAAGATGATCTATTGAAACTGAAACAACAGAGAACTAATGACCTTGCTGATGCTAGTACTTAGAAGGGTTATTGATTCCTTTAGCTAATTTGAAAGGAATTCAGTTAGTGAGAAGCTTAGCTAAACAATACCCCCACTAGGCAAGTCCTTCTCATTGTCCAGAAAATCTGAACCTGGACAGTAAGATGATGTGAGGATAAATATAAATATCAGTAAGACTAATGACCTTGCTAATACCAATAGTTAGAACTTTCGTTGATTCAAATAGCCATTTGAACATTTGTCTAACAGTAGCACTTCAATTCAGAAAGGATTCCTTTTGTAAGTTATATGAACAGAAAAGAGAACTCGGAGATAATTAGAGATGACATCAGGAATTCTAATACAAGTGGTTAGTGATTATGATGTTTTGATTAACCCTTAAGGATTTATCTAAAGAGAACACCTTAATCTAAAAAACAGTCCATGTAACTGTTTAACAACCAACCTTAATTTATTAGTAAGCTAAGTAGTTAAGTGATTAGTAAATGATATAAGATGAATAGTAGAAACAACTAGAGGCTCAGTCAGGAGAATAGTGAACAAGATTAACAACTAGTGAGAGCTTCATATTTGTAAACCACATGATGATAGCTAAAGCCCAATAGTTAAATAGGTTTGACAAGTGCTCAGTAGCCAGTTAACAACCAAGTGAATAGTAGACTACGATATGGATAAAAGAATTGATTAGTGAACTAAATAATCTAGAGAATACCTTAACTAGGCAAAGGCTTAATAAGATGAATGTACAGTAGGAAAGACTTGATTAGGTCAGTGAGACATTGTCATGGCAATTGCCAAAATAATTGTTTAGAAGATATAAAGATGATAAGTAACTTAAAGGAGTAAAGCTAATTAGGAATTGAGTCTTGGCATGTGGTCAGCTAAACAATAGTAGGCCTTATGTCATGGTTATGATAACAACAATGGTAGCACTAAGTCAATGGGCTAGTTCATAAAAAAAGGGTTGGTAAAGCAATTAGAGACTATAATTCATCAGTATGTACTCAGGACAAAATCCATACGATGACGCTCCAAGTTAAAAATAAAGTAAAACTTGTCAATAACCCTAATGTCTAGGATAAAAATTGAGATCAACTAGAAAAAGCCCTTAATACATATTTTAGTTAAAAGTTAACCCTGTGTAACAAGTGCACCCTAGTATAAGCTTAGTCATGGCAATGACTATAAAAAGGACACACTTAAAACATGGAATTTCCTTGATAAATAGGAAATAATAACAAAAAGAACCATTAACAGGAGTTGGACCTTCTATACAATTCATGATAAGATGCCCTCAGTGGAACCTAGCAGTTCAACAATAAGTCGAAGCAAATCAAAACATTAATAACTTTTACATACAAATCGGAATTAAATGAATCTTTTTGCTAAATTCATATAAAATCACTCTCAGTAATAATATACAAAAATATTTGGATTTGCTTTCTATTGGATTTATTTCTCCATTTGTGCTTTGTTTCTGGTTCTTTCGAATAGACGCTAGAATACGCGAGCAAGATCATAGACGATCAAGTGACCTCACTCTCTGAACAACATAAGCAAGAGCAAGGCAAGCACCCCCGTTGATCGTATTGATTCTAGTATTTTACTTATTGTATTTTGTTTCGCAAATTCTATTATTGCATGCGCGTATGTTCAATATTAACCTGCTATGTTTGGGATATTGGTAGCTGTATATCCTATTTGTTGCATGAATTCTTTTGACATGTTGATATCCCTACTTTGTTAACATTAGGATATGGGTTAGACAATATATAATGTCATTTGGGAAATTTTGAGTGCGATTTATCACAAATGCTTACTAGAACGATAGATTTTCGAAAAGAGATGTAAAAGGACAATATGATAAATGTGAATTTGGAAGATTTTATGAAAATATCCAGAGGGGTGTGCTCTGTTATTTTGAATAAAAACAAAATGCAAAACCTAGTTTTAGACATGGGCGAGTTATTTTATATTCTGAAAAAGTGGGAAGGGAGTCTCTCACTAGTAGATAGGGGGAGATTCTCGCCCGAGTCAATTAAGGACCGAACGCCGGTATTTATAACCTAAGCGTAAGCGTACAACCATAGTGCTAGTATGGGATGGCCTTAGCTGATTAAGTTGTCCAGATCTAGCCTTGCATGAGGGATAGGCAGGAGACGTGCGAGCATCGAGTTATGATTGCCGACATAATGGCGAATGGCTCACCGAGGCAGGTGTACCGAGAAGGGTTACCACATACCGAGAAGGGTACAGTCGACGAAGTGAGGACCAACATCTGATGCCTCACTAAGACGGATGTATCGAGAAGGGTTCCCCACACATCGAGAAGGGTACATTCGGATTCAGTGAGGAACAACATCCGATGCCACACTGAGACGGATGTATCAAGAAGGGTTCCCCACATACCGAGAAGGGTACATTCGGATTCAGTGGCAACATTCGACGGGCTAAGTGCAAGATTAGGCCTAGATAATGTAAAGACTTCGACACGTACTCTAGACTGCTTACCTAAGGTAGTGAGCGGTGGCATCGCCAGGTGCCAAACAAACTAGAGAAGTTGTGTACTATGGGTAAAGTTGTACCCCTCTGCAAAGTGTAAATCTATTATAGTAGCCGTGCTCGCGGTGATGAGCGTGCTAAGTGTAGTATTGCCGGGTATAGTCTTGGTTTTCACAAAAAACTGTTTTATCGGGAAAACATGAGAAATAGTTTGTGTTTTATTTGAAATAATTGCCGAGTTATGGCTGGACATGAAATGTTGCTCGCGGCCAAGGAGGGTTGCGTGTTGTAGTTATTATTATTGGTGATTCATTCAATTACTTACTTACTATCATGTTATTTATTTAAATGCTCTTTCAAAAATTTCGTTGCAAAATTATTACTTATGAATATTGCAAATAAAATCTGCTTAATGCAAAATAACTTGTAGCATAGAGCCTTCTCTTTGATAGCCTTGCATCTAATGTAACCTTTGCGATACACTACCAGTCTTGTCGAGTACACAAGTACTCAATCTTGCTATTGTTGTTGGTTTAGAGTTTGCAGATGAGCCGACGACTGACGACACGTTCTTTGCTTCCATCACAGAGGGGTTCAGTGATGGGTCTATCTAGGACCTTGTACCTTGTCAGGTTGCCTGAGGGTTGGATGGGCAAACCACTGGGATCTTGTTGTTTTTGTCTTTACTTGCGCTGCTACTATACTCTGTTTAGTACTTGTTTATATTTGGCCGGTTGGCCTTTGTAATGTAATAACTGTACCGCTTAAGTTAAGTACCCCTTCGCTTTACTTTCCATTTGAATGTATGGCTATGAATGCCAGTTGTTGTGAATGTGTGTGCTAGACGTTAAAATTGGGACTAGTACGGTATACACATAAAATCTTCGAGTATTCCACGCCCAGGGGTCTGGCAGAGGGGGAACACTAGTCTATGTACCAAGTCCGGATGACATAAGTGATTCATCCTGATGGACCTACGGCGGGAGAACGACATGATGTTAGCGGAATGTAAGGCATAACCAAAAAAACTAAACGTAGATTTGTACGTAGTGACTTACCTCCGTGCCGATCTGGCCCGTGGATGACCGACGGGGAACGCTACGATGCCTACTGGACTCGCTAGGCCGTGGTGCGCGATGTGTAGGACGTCATCCATCGAACGACCGCAGCTCAAGTTCTTTATTATCTTCTTCATCTCCGCTGAGATGTGCTTCAAAACTTTTTTTATATCTCGCTGGGGTTCTATCTGGGCTGCAGAGGGCAGCCTCCGATGCGCTATGGACGTGTTGCGCCCGCTCCAACTGTAGAGACATACGTAATAGTTTCATTAACAAAGAGTACGAATGTCGTCAATGAAATGACCAGAGGTTGTACGTGTCGTACGGTGTTGTCACACCGCGAAGCGCTGTGACAGTCGTACGTGCGGTAGAGGTTCTTGTGGTGCGTGCCCGATGTCACCCGGTCCGGGCACTCCAGTGGAGGAATGGTGAGTCTTGCGCGTGTCCGTGGGACGTACAACTCCAAGTACGCACCGTACGCCTCAAGGTCGTATAGACGTGGCTCATTCCAGACATCCATGTGTGCCCTGTCCGTCCATGCCATAGTCCACTCCTGCTAGATCGGGCGCCAGTCCTGAATATGCCTGTCCGCCCTCGATCACTTGCATTTCCAGAAGGATTGATGTTAGAAAAGAAGACGTAAGGACTGTAAACATTACTCGGATAAAGTTTGACTCACGAGAGCTCGCCGTCCGAGGGGCACGAATCGGCCATCGACCAAACTGCTGACATGCTACGCGACGTAAGGCTCCACCATATGTGCGAACACCGGTGGCGTGTCGTTGCACCATCGCCGACATGGGCGGTTAAGGGCGATCTTGCCGCTGCGTGACAACTGGTCTGTGCACCGCTTTGGGCGATGCTTCTTGTTGCCGGATCGGAGACGCCTTGTAACATCCCGTTTTCAAAATGGTGAATAGTGTTTATAATTTGGTTCTTGGTTTTCAAAATTTATTTCAAATTATCGTATCTTCTCAAATTCCTCCAGCTTCCACCTAAGTTCGAATTGAGTTTCGAACTTCCTTGCAATTCCCGAATTCGAATTTCGAATTTGAATTCTTCTTTTCAAATTTTGGGCCTCTTCTCTGTTTGCCCATCCTCTTCTTTGGGCTCAGCCCCTGGCCTTCCTTGGGCCTTAGCCTACTCCCCTCCTCCCTTCTGGCCCACCCAGCCCAGCTTCTCCCTTGGCCACCCCCACGCCCCAAATTGCGTTTTTCCCCTGGCCGAGCCATCAAGCCGCTCGCCATGCCCACGCCGCCTCGGCTTCCTCGCCGCTCCATCCTTCCACACCGCTCCTCTAGGTCGCCTTGACTCCGGCGCCTCTCACTCGCCTTGTCCCATCGCCGAGCCACCCTCTGCCACCACCATGCCACCCATGCGCTCGTCGAAGTTGCTGTCGCACCTGCCCTCGCTTGGTGCACCCGCCCCCATCAAGCTTCCACCGGCTCCGCCTCCTTCCAAGTCGTCGCAGTGCGCTCGCCATGATGCCTGCACCCACCCTTAGCACCTGCCCCCGTCCCTCCAGGATGCACGCCCATGCCGCGTCCCCGGCGCGCCCATCACGCCGCGCCATACTGCCCCTCAGGACCATGCGCCCACCTCCTCAACGGCTACTCTCCCATCCTCCATTGCCAGCTACAAATAGCCCTAGCCACCTCCCCTTTTGCCTCCCCTCCCCATCGGCGCCCTTGCCCCTTCCTCCCACTCTATCTCGTGTGCAAAGCCGAGCTGGAGCCGAGCTCCCTTTTCCGCTCGCCGTGCCGCCTCGCCGCTGTTCTGCCACTCCAGTTAGCTCCACCCCCGGCCGACCCCGTCACAAGGTGCCCCAAGGGCCCTAGAAGCATTCCCTCACCACCACTCTTCTTCCCCGCCACCATGGACTCCCACCGCAGAGCTCCTTCTTCTCGCCTCGATCGCCCTTCCGCCATCACGCCGCCCCCAAGCCACCCGGACCACCCTGTTGGCTTCCCCACCCCCGAGCGTAGCTCGTGCATGCGCTCTCCTTCTCCCAAGATCGCCGGGTTCGCTCGCGCCTCCATGAGCCTGCAGTGTCTTGCCCGCCATTGGAGCCCCCCACAGTCACCACCTTCGTGGGGCCCCATTCCGCCTACTCGCCGGCCGCCTCTCACCTCCGCTCACCGACACTGGCAAGGCTCCCATGCGCCCTGGCCTCCCTCTATGATGTCCGAAGCTTGGGCCGGTGCTGTGCACCATTTAAACACCCCCTAATCATGTCATTAGGGCAAATCATTACCAATTAATGCTAACCAATGATTTCCAAGTTAATGGCCTGGTTAATACCCCGTTCCCCCTGTGATCGACTGGCGGGCCCAGCCGCTGTTCGGACCACGCGTCCGGTGCGTGCGCGTGTGGACCACGTCCATGCGGGGTTTTCCGTGTGCCTAAGACTACGTCATGGGCCCCACTGTCAGCTTTTCCCTCTCCCCCCTTTTCTCTGGTATTTCCTTAATTTTAAGGTTTAATTCAATTCAAACTTTGGAAGCTCTGTTCTCCTCCGTTATAGCTCCAAAAATTATAAAATTTGTTTCTAAAATTTTGTAAATTCAAGATCTTGCTAATGGTACTGGTTTTGTTTTATTTAGAGTTCATTTATTATCTTTTTTGTATTTATTTGCTCTCTTTTCTTGTTTGTGCCTTTGTCCGGTACGTTCGTTCGAATAGGATTCGAAGAAGCGGGAGATCTCCAACTTGATCAAGCACAAGATTGTTAAGACTCTTTTACCTTTAACTGAGGCGAGTCGATACTTTGATCATTTTGAGCCTACATTTTATGTAAATTATATTCATTTAAATGACTAAAATTGCATGCTTTAATTCTTTAATCAAATGTATGTTAAAGCTTAAGGTAGTTAAATACCCATTTGATGATTAATTAATTACTATGCCATCCCTTGACAATTGAATCCATTATTCCATGTCACCCTAGTAACTATATGGTAATTACTAGTTATAGGTTGTACTTAAGCGACATGCTAGTCTTGCTTAAGTACCGGGACATTAAATGTCCTAATCATCATCTTTTAAACATGAAAGTGGTTTTGGGCAGTCATTGTGGGTAAATGACTGAGATGGTTGAGTTGATGTATTTTTGCTCCTCAAAAACCCTAATAACTTGCTGTTACTATCCGGACGGATGGTATGATGGATGGTATGATGGTGGGTGCTAATGTAGCCCAGGGAATGTTGGTTTGTGGATGGTATATGGAATGAACCGCCCAGATAACCCTAAGGACTTAATCTTGTCATGACCTCCCGTGTAAAATAAGTACAACCACAAGTCTACAAAGTGCAACTTGGCTTAGTAAATTTATTGGACCCTGAAAGTCATCTCACTGGTGAAGGAGTGAAGAAGTGCAAGCGTGAGCTGGGAAGGGACACTGATGGTGAAGTTGCCAGCTACACTAGTCGTGGTGGTAAACATCCCGCACAACTTATGGGGCCTACTACAAGTGGGAACACCCCGTATGGGTGAGATGACGGAAGGGGCGAGGTAAATTGAAAGGTTACTATGATGGTCGCTCAAATACATGACTAAGGAATGATGTAGGGCAACGAGTATGATTGTCTCTTGTGGGTACAGTGTACAACCTTTGTAGATCAAACTGTTTAAACAGCCGTGCCTACAGTCAAAGGCGGACATATGAACTTAACTAGAGTTAGTTCTATTTCAAAATCCTTTGTGGGTGGTATAAAAAGTGTGGTGGGCTCACCTAGCCTTGAGATTGGATTTTTCCTAGGTTTTCGAACTCAGTGATGTTGATAAGTGAGGATAGCCCTAATCAAAAGAAGCATAAGGTAGAGTTTTCCGATGGAGGGAACCTCTACTGATATAAATATTGCACAATTATTCTCTTTGATAAATTGAAATTTGGTTAAAATGCTAAGTGATAGGACTTTGTAATTATGATAATTGAAAACATTGCTTTAGCAAATAAAAGAACCCGAGCCATCCTTGTTAAGCCATGCATGTATTATTATTGCATCTTCTGTGTTGGCTCGTGAGCATGGAAGTTGTAATCATTCTCGCTCTTTCCCCCAAAACCCTTAGAAGTAGGAAATCCTAGAGATCGATTACGCATACTACGAGGATCCAGAAGTTGGAGGCCCAGAAGATGATGAAGAGTAGTCTAGCTCTTTTTAGTCTAGATCTCGCCACCCAAATTGACTCACAAGGCTTGCGTGCATCCTATATTATCTTAGTTTTCGGGTAATATCGCACACACACGGGTTTCCCCAGTCGCTTGCCTGTGGAGAGATGAGCTCTACCCTTTTTGCTTCCGTTGTCGCTTCCGCTACTTTTGTAATGTAATCATTTGGCTTGTTCGGCCCTTATTGTAAAACTTAACCCGATGCGGTCTATGTAAACTCTGATATGTTAAATTAATGAATGGTATGGTTTTATTCTATGTATGAAATAATTCAGCAATATGTTTGTGAGTGCTATCTACTGATCCAAGGAATAGTACAGTATTTGCACAGAGGATTTGGATTTGTGAAATCCAGGTTCGATAGGGCTGGTATCAGAGCATATGATTGTAGGAGCCTTAGTTAGACTGGGTGTGCCTAAGGACTCGAGTTCTATTTTCAAAACATAAGAAATGCTTTGGAAAAATATAGTGTATTTACTGTTCTTACTCATCTCTCTTAGTTCTTTACTCGTCTCTACCTCACTTGAGTTTTTACTCAGTTCTGACTCCCTTTCTCGTTTCAAAAAATTGTAGATGGCCACTCCGTCGTCCGATGGTCCGTGGGACCTTTTCTCTCACGAAGAAGACGAAGGCATCAAACCAACATGAGGTCCTTAGTGACCGGATTTAGTAAATTTAGAGGGTTAAATGAACGGCTTTGATGATTAGGGGTAAACCACATTTTTCTAATAGTTGAAATATTTGTCGATGCATAATGTGATCTCTTTCCCTTTTTCCTTCTTTGCTTTTTTTTTGGAAAATTATAGTTCTTTGTACTTAAGGTGGTGCCTGTCGACAGCCTTGCCATCAGACTAAACAAAACAACCGACAATTAAGCGAATTATGGTTTTATACAAAGAACCCATTCAACAACTGGAGGTCAACCGGTTGAGCTGTGAAGTTGTGCCCCCCTCCCTGTTCTTCATTCATTCTTGACTTCTCATGGCAACGTGCGCCCCAGAACATTCCAAGTCTCCAATTGCACTCTCCATCCCGGGACTACAAAAAGCCATGCAGGACGGCAACATTTCATCATCCCAGTGCCATCTTTCTCTCTCGCTCTCTCGCGAGTTAGCACGCTTGGATGAGCAAGCAATTAAAGATGGCTAACCTTGCCGTTCTGAGCTTACTAGCGTTGCTTGGCACTGTGACGTGCCAAGGCTACTACGGCAATCCAAGCCCAAGCCCGCCCCCACCCACTACATATCCTCCTCCTACTCCCAGTCCCAGCCCGAGCCCGCCGGGCACCTATCCTCCACCCAGCCCAACTCCTCCAAGCCCGGCGCCGCCGACCCCGAGCCCTCCTGCCCCGGGGCTCACAGCCGGCTACTACAATTATACGTGCCCTCGGGCTGAAGAGATCGTGAAGGATGCCGTGAAGAACGCCGTGTACAGCAACGCCGGCATCGGCGCAGGGCTCATCCGTCTCTTCTTCCACGACTGCTTCGTCCGGGTAAATATACACGATCTGATCTTGTATCGTGCTATATCTGCATGCAAGTTTGGTACACAGATAGATATAGTGCTATGCAGTCAGTGTACTAATGTGTATCGGACGGACGGCTTGCACTTTTCAGGGTTGCGACGCCTCCGTTCTGCTCGACCAGACCGACCCAAACAACCCGCCGGAGAAGTTCGGCGTTCCCAACTTGAGCCTGCGCGGCTTTGAGGTGATCGACGCGGCCAAGGCGGCCATTGAGACGGAATGCCCCGGCATCGTCTCGTGCGCCGACATCGTCGCCTTCGCCGGCCGCGACGCCACCTATTTCCTCAGCAACTACAACGTCGACTTCGACATGCCGGCCGGCCGCTACGACGGACTCGTGTCCCTCGCCAACGAGACCCTTCCCAACTTGCCCGCGCCGTTCTTCAACCTCACACAGCTCAAGAATAGCTTCGCCTCCAAGGGGCTCAGCCCCGACGAGATGGTGACCCTCTCCGGCGCGCACACCGTCGGCCAGTCCCACTGCTCGTCCTTCTCCAACCGCCTCAACCCGAATAACTCCGACATGCACTCCACGCTCGCCACCTCGCTGGAGAAGCAGTGCAACAACAGCGGCGACCCCACGGTGCCGCAGGACTTCAAGACCCCCAACGTGCTGGACAACCAGTACTACAAGAACGTGCTCAGCCACGACGTGCTGTTCACATCCGACGCTGCGCTCGGGTCGTCAGAGACATGGTGGTCGGTGCTTTTCAACGTGTACGTCCCGGGCTTGTGGGAGAGCAAGTTCAAGGCGGCAATGGTGAAGATGGGCGGCGTCGAGGTCAAGACCAGCGCCAACGGCGAGATCAGGAAGAACTGCCGGGTCATCAACAAGCCATACTCCAGTTGATCAGATGGCCGCGTGAATTGATGCGTGCCTCGGTACTCTTTGACGCCTACCTAAGACTCATCAGAACAAGCTTGCGTGCTGTTGTGTGCTATCTTGGAATTTCTGTTTTGTTGTTTTCCACTAAGGTTTTGGTCATTCTTTTGTTGCATTTCTACCGTAATTTTGTTGTACTACCATATATTACTATACGTTTGGAATTCTGGCAATATCTTTATTGATTTTTTTTTGCGGAAATGAGTATCTTTATTTGATATTGATAAGCTATTTTTTGTTAGAAAAAGAAGCTTTATTTAAGAAAACGTTAGAAAATGACAATGCCACTAATAGAGACCGCACATGGTTGAGGCGGGCTCGGTTTGGACAAAAGCTGAAAAGACGTTTGTCTTAACAGTCAACTAGTCCTGCTCTTAACAGTCAACTAGTCTCGCTCTTAGGGTATATACAATGGTATAGACGATCGTTGTCTTTAATGCTTTCCATGTCATCTATAGATAAAATTAAAGATAACCCATACAATGGGTTGTCTTTAAGTTATGTATATATGACCCCACAAACTGTACAGATAACATTGATACAACAACAAAATAATCATCTATAAAGGTCTTATAGACTGTTTGTTGCATGCCAGACAACTTCATTCTCTCTCCTTGTTCTCTAGCATCTATATCATTAAAACTCTTACGTGGCAAAGATTATAGACTGCTGATGTCATCCCACTATACATGCCCTTAACAGTTCTAATACCCCAAGAGAGAGTGGCCTTTTCCAAAGGGATCCTAACCCACTTCATGAGACAATTGGCGAGACTAATTCCAAATTGTGCACCTTCGATTGGCACTCCCTAGGATACCAACCGCACGGCCTCTCTCACCTTGACGACCCTTTTGATGTGGGATTTAAATAAGAAAACCATCTTCTCCATACCAAATGACAGGCTCGGGACCAGATGGTTTCTCAAGATCTTTACAGGAATGCTAGGACATAATAAAGATAGATATGCTACAAAGCTTTCCAAAGCGGCTTGTATGACCAAAGAAGCTTAGGATTCGACCAATTAAACAAGTCCAACATCGTTCTCATCCCCCAAAAAGCAAATGCATCCTCGATAAATGACGTTAGGCCCATCAGCCTCTTTTACAGCTTCGCGAAGCTTTTCTCCAAACTTATGGCAAATAGATTAGCCCAAAGTCTAGAAAGTCTCATTTCCCCCGGCCAAAGTGCCTTTATAAAAAAAAAAACGATGCATTTAAGATAACTTCCTCTACACCCAAAATATCATGAGGGAATTCCAGAGGACAAAAACACCAGCTCTTTTCCTCAAATTGGACATCGCGAAAGCGTTTGACTCCCTCAACTAGGGATAACTTCTCGAAACCCCGCAAACCCTAGGTTTTGGAAACCGTTGGTGTGAGTGGATCTCCATTCTTCTCAGTACGACCTCCTCGAGAGTCCTTCTCAATGATTAGTCAGGCGAAAGCTTTCCACACAAACGGAGAGTGCGGCAGGGGGACCCTGTCACATCCCCAAGTTAATAAATGAGGATTACTATGCATCTCATCAGCATGCATCACGTTTATAAACATTTGCATAATTTATTGCACTTAGAAAATCTCAAACAAATGTTAAAACTACACGTCAAAATTTAACTCCAAACAAAGACTGGAATAAAAACTTGTGATCATCATCTAGAAATAATTTATTCAAATACTATATTAATTATCATGAATTAAAATATTTTTTCCCAAATTTTGGATTAGATTCAAACCTCAGAAAATTCAAACACAATCCAATAACCTAATTTAAGTTTGAATTTAAACTGAACAAAATATAACGTGAATAGAGGGGTTTCAAATTTTATATGGGTACTAGATCATCTCATAAACACCTCTGATTTATTTCAGATTTTAAGGAATTTTATTTCTATTTTTAAACCTCTAGTCAACTTATAGAAACTTATTTAAATCTCAGTCAACCCATTCACTGTTCGTTGGGTTCAAACCGAGCTCGAGTCCAACCGGGCCTAATCGACTTGACTGAACCAACTAACCTAACCGGCTGAACCCGAGTCCAACCCGTACCACTTTGTGCCACTGACGCGCAGGTCCCGCGCGTTAGGGTCGTCTCCCACCTCCCGCTGCAATGCACAGGCCGCGCTCGCCACGCGCCCGCCGAGCCCTCACTACTACAAAACAGGCTATAGAAGACGCCTCATCACAGACGGTTCATTTGGAATCGTCTGTGTTATTCTTATCACAGACGGATTCAAAGGAACCGTCTGTGATATGTACCTATCACAGACATACAAATTCAGACGGTTCAAAAACCGTCTGTGATGACGGTTCTGAACCGTCTGTGATGAGGCTGTGTGTAGTAGTGCCTATCGCATGCCATCATCGCCGTGACCGTGCCACCCAAACTAACCAGTCCTCGTGCATCTCCACTTGACGCTGCCTACATCTCCGTCTTAGCCCTAGCATAATACCCTTCGTACCCTTACCAATTCGCCCATTCTCCCTCTCGGTGGCCAAGGGAGAAGAAGCTTTTCCTGCTCTCTTTCCGGGTGAGAATGTTAGCATTTCATTCTCTATTCTCTCTGTGCAATGCCATTTCCATTTTAGTTAAACTAAGCCGCTGTGTTTGCTTGTAGTCCCCGGTCCAAGCCTGATGCTCTCGGCGCTCCGGAGCTTGCACTGAGCAGCACCTCTTCGCCGTTTTCATCTCCGGTGAGCCCCTACTCTTTCTTGCGCGTCATCTTGGGCCATGGGGTATAAGCTTCATTTCCCCTCATCTAATTCCGACAATGCATTTGCAGGAGCTTGTGAATTTGGTTTTGCCCAAGTGTCGATCGACAGCACTATTCATCACCCCATTGCCATCCTGGTGAGCCATTTTTCGATTCCTTGTGTTTTCACCATCTACAAGCCACCCTCAAGTTTCCTCAGCCCTTTGTTGTCATTTATTTTGCCCAGAGCGACTCCTCCACGTGAAGCCCGAACGCCGTCGTCGCCATTGTCGTGGACACCTCACCTCCAACCACCCCGGCCTTTTCTCCCCACTAGTAAGTCTCAGTGACCATCCATGTAGCTCAAGCATGCTTAGGTTAGCTCAAAAATGCGTCGTGCCATTGCATGCATTTTTGGCCATGCAGCTCACGCCGCTCCACTCCGGTTAGCCGTCGATCTAGGCCATCTCAGCCACCGCCACCACTTCCATTAGGTGCGCAAGCTTATTGTGAACTCATTCCTACCCTTGGCTAGCGCCGCTGTGGCCGGAATCGCTGGCAAGGCTCTGGCAAAGTCCGATCTCGTTTTGTCGGAACGCTCGACAATCCTATAGCGGTGTCATTAAGATTTAATCGTGATGATTAGCTTGCAATGACTCAATCACAGTCGGGAAATCGAGTTTAGTTGAATAAATGGTTGGCTTAGTACCTATGACATGTGGACCCAAGCCACTTAAGTACCCCGTGTACTGTAGTTGTACACCGGTGGACCAATACACGTGGCCGGTCCATGCACTATTGGCGTGAACCATCTCTATGACATGTGGGTCCCACCTGTCAACGCCAATTTAAATCTGAAGTTAAAATGAAAAATGGCACTATTCAATGGACCCCACCAGTCAGCGTCTGAGGCTAGCTCAACCCCGGTAGAAAATATACTAATTGCTTTAAGAAATTCGAAATCTATTAATTTGCACACTGAAAATTTGAATAACTTCAAAAATACATAACTAATTCAGCTCAACTCCAAAATGGATGAAACCAGTGTTGATAATTTTCATTTTTAATGAACCACGTGCAAGCTCGCCGCCCCGCTCGCGGTTTTCCCCGCCGTACCCGGTTTTGCAACCGCCCAACCACTCGCGTCGTGTCAGACCCCTGGGCGTGGAATACTCGTGAATCTTATGTGTATACTGTGCTAGTCCCAGGAATAAAGGCTAGCACACACATTCACAAAATTTGGCATAACAAACAAACATTCACATACTAATATAAAACAAAAGGGTGTAGTCTACTTAAGTTATTACAAGGTTATTACAACCATAGCCGACCGACCAAATAGACAGTCATCAGAGAAACCAAGTAGCAGTGAAAATTAAGTAGTAGTAGCAAAAGTCCAGCAGTGTGCCCACTAATCCCTCAGGCAACCGACTTGGAAGAAAGACCAAAGTAGACCCGTCACCGAACCCTTCGGTGCCAAGCGTGAAGAACTCGTAAATCGGCGTTGGATCACCGCAAAGTCTAAAGCAACAATAAAAGCAAACTTGAGTACTTGTGTACTCAGCAAGACTTGTAGTGTATCACAAATATTATATTAGATGTAAGGCTGTCAAATGTATAGCTCTATTCTACAAGTTCTTTTGCTCAAAGCCAAGTTTATTTGCAATAATCATAAGTAATAATTTGCAACGAAATTTGAAAGAGTAGTTTAAGAAAAAGTAAGTACAGGACAGTAAGTAAAGTAACTGAATAAGTAACAACAAGCACTCACAACCCTACACGGTTGTAAGCAAAAATATAATCAGGTTCCGCCATTGAAATGGCACTGACAAATTCATGTTCAACCATGGAAATAGCAATCCTGCTATGGAAATAGCAAATCGATCATAGAATGACAATCTGCTATAGACATAGCAACAAAACCATAGACATGGTATAGTTGACTCAACAAATGAAAAACCCCAAGTCATTACCCTGACCATTTGTAACAAAAAAGTTTTTGGAAAACAAAAGCTACCGCCATACCAGCCGCACTAAGCATGCTCTTGACCGCGAGCACGGCTATTCGAATAGTTTATCACTCTGCAGAGGTGTACAACTTTACCCATAGTACGCGGTACTCCAGTTGCCTAGAATATCTCTATATCGTTGCTCACTACCGAAGGTAAGCAACCTACAGTTCTCGACGCAGCCTTTACATTACCTAGTCCTAACCCTGCACTAGCCCTACGAATCATTATCCTCATCCGTCGGGATCAAATAATAACACTAGTAGTAACAAGGTAACACATCGGATGAGGAGCCTTACTCTCCGGATAGCCCCCATTGAGTAAGTCCCTCACTTTGCCCGGGTTGAAAGCCGTCAAAGTGAGGCATTCGCAGCTTGGCTCACATAACAACCATCGACATGGCGCCCTACTTCGCCCACTATCATGTAAGGCTAAGATTTCGATAACTTAATTAGCTACGGCTACCCCATCCTAGCACATATGGTTGTACGATTAGGTCTTAGTCCCGAATTTGTCGGCTTCAGTCCTTAACCGACTACGTGCAAGATCTCCACCCTATCTACTAGTGAGTTTCAATCCTCACCTTTCCGAGATACAACATAACTTGGTCGTGTCTAAAAGACTAAAGTTTTCATGTTATCTTTATTCAAAATAACAGAGGTAACCCCTCTGGACACTTTTTCAAAATAATCCCAAACTCACAAATTAACATATCGTCCTTTTATCAATTTTCAGAAATTCTATTGCTCTAGTTGCAAATTTTGTACGACAGTCGTACTCAAAAGTTCCCAATTGACATTACATAGTGTCTAACCCATATTCTAATGGTTACAACAGTAGGGGATCAATATTTCAAGGAGACAAATGCAGTAAGTAGGATTTACAACTACCATTTTCCCAACAATAGCATTTTTACACAAGAAATACACGCATGCATAATAGGATTTGCAAAACAAAGTACAATAATTAAAATACTGGGATCAATATGATCAAAGGGGGTGCTTGCCTTGCTCTTGTTGTTCTGGAGGTATAACGGATTGATCGTCGCAATAGAAACCCGAATAATCGACGTCTAAAAAGAGTCAAGCAAGAATCAAAATAATATTCAACAAAAAAAATAGCAACACAAATAAAATATTTTTATATAATTAGCTATATTACGATTTTAGATGAATTTAGGGACTGGTCTCACTGAATTTGGAGTTATGTAGCAAAATTTATTAAGCTTTTACTAACACTCGGTTTGAATAAACCAGAATAAATGGAAAATACGTTTTCCTAACGGAGAAAGCGTATTCTCGCATCTGTTACATGGGTGGTTACACCTTCCAACAAGGAAAACGTATTCCAGCATATAACTGAAAACATACTTTCTATTTCCCATTGGATTTTCGGTCAAACCGATAGGTGGGGTCTATTGTTAGTGAGACAGCTCAAAGGTTTGTGCTGTGCACTTAAATGGTCGGGTCCGCATGTCATAGACTCAAGCGAGTTAAAGATTTGGAGTTAACTTAACTGCTCGGTGCCACATGCAAGTGACTAATTAGCTCTAACTAAAAAGTTTAAGCATTTTATTAACCTTAACTGATGAGCTACAGTGTTGATAGCGCTGTGCCACGCGGTAGTGCTCGCGGTTGTGCCACTCACCGGCGTTGTGAGTCTCGGCGAGGCAAGTGAGTGGTCAAAATGGGTTCTACACACTAATGCGCATCTGCTGATACCAACGGCGTGGCCTGAGGCGGCTTAACGCGGTGGCGCACTGGCGGCGAGCGGAGAGGTAACTAGGTAAACGATGACAGGGCAAAAGAGCAAAGCTCTTGACAAAATAACGCGCGCATAAGCATCTACAGACTATTTAGAGTCTACCAGAGTGACGCGGAGTGGCTGAGGAGGTTTGTGGCGAGCTGGCGACGGTGAGGTGCGGCTGCGAAGTTGGTCGCTCGCGGAGAAGAAGCTCGGGGTGAAGGAGAGTGAAATCCAAAGCTCGTGAAGGCCTCAGTGGATCCTGGCGATGCTCCGTGTTCAGCGAAAAGGCTCGGGGTGCTTTAAATCGCCGGTGATGCTTGCGGTGGCGTCCTGGCTGGAGACGAAGAAGAAGGTCCCAAACAAGAGCTCCTGTGTACCAAAAGCTAAATTGCTTGAGGGGAAAAGCTCAGGGTGTTGAGTGACGCGATGTGATGTGAAAGACAAGATACAAAACCCTTCACGGCGTCGGAGACGAAGATGATGGCTGAAGGACCGGAAAGGCGACTAGAGGGGGGGTGAATAGGAGCACCGAATCTTTTTCGCAAAGAATGGATTCAACTTATAAATCACTCCAATAGCTATGAGAGCTATGAAGATCAATGATTAAACACGAGGAAGTCTTATGTTGAATCCACTCTCACCCCAAAGCTCAAAGAAACAAAAACGAGGAAGAGCCGAACAAATCGGGACAATCGGTACAACCGCGAGTAACGCGGCGGTTGTACCGCAGTCCCTACAACCATGAGTAAATGACCGGTTGTACCGCAGATCCGATACAACCGCAGATGTTAAGCCTTGTTCATCCGATTGTCCCGAACAGCAAAATCCGCTTCGGGTTTCAAAACGAAAATCAACGAACTTTTGATCTACGCGCCAAACTTGACCAAAATTGAACCACACCTTCCTGAAGATATTAGGAACCTATTCCAAGCAACGATTTCAGAGATCCATGCCAAGGTTCCTATCCTTTTGCATTTGAACGAAGATGGGTTCAAAACCGGGCAAAAAAACAAAACTTGATCTAACGACTTGCTCGTGGGTGGATGATGATCTAGATGACCTTAGATAGGTTCCCACATGTCCCAGCAAGCAAGATCAAGAGGAAGAACCAAGCAAAAACTCCCGGATTGAAGAAAGTCCCAAAAATCACAAAAAGAAGAACGAAGAACAGAGAGCACGAATAGAAGAAAACTTGATTTCCATTCATTGAATCAAGAGCGAAATACAAAGAGATACATCCCCATACGCATGGACATTAGAACAAGAGGAATGATTACAAGTTCATCAATCCATCCTCTCCTCTCCCTAAGCCAAGAACTCACATTGGAGAGCTACGAAGGGACAAGCGAGGAGCACCAAACCGCCTCCACCAACCCTCAACCACTAAAGAGCAAAAGAGAAACACCCACAAAGCCTCTTTTTACTCTAAAACCCTAATTCCACCCAAGTGCTCAAGAGGGCATGCAGCCCTCCAATCCTTTATATAGCCTTGGCTAACGGGTCTCCTCCCGTTCGCCCGCTAAGTCCAACGGAGCCCGCTCCCGCTTGTGCGACTTTGCGAATTCCGATTCGCCCTTCGCACCTTCCGAAGCTTCAAGCTCCTTGTCTCAAGACGCCAGCAACCACCTCGAGTCCACGTCGTCTTGACACATCCCGACCGTTCGACCTCGGCGCCACTGCGCCTAGTCCGTCCACCGTGTCTCACCACAACTCCACTCGGCGTCCTGCAGACCACACGACAAGAAACACGAAACCGGAACAAGTTCTTCACAACTTGACCTAACGTTAGCTCAAACATGCAATATGCAACACAAATGCATGAACACACTTGGATATGACCTATCCCAAAACTCAAATCACCAAAATGGCCGATACTCACAATACAATCGATACAACCGCCATGTTACCGGCGGATCAACCGCACTCGGTCGTCTGGCTCCAATACTGCGGTGCGTTCCGATTTCCAATGAAGACCGAACACGAAAAACAACTTCTCTGGAATTCTTCAACCGCCATTTACCAATCGGTACAACCGCCTCACTGCGGTCGTCACCATAACACGCCGATCGTTCGATTATCTGACAAATTTCGATTGACTTCACAAAACGCGTGAACCGGCGCCACGACATGGTCCGACCACACAAACCAAACTCGATGACCTAAAACCTTTGTCAATTACCCATCACTCACACGGACGACCTCCACATGGTGTCTCAATCTCCCCTTGATGAGTATATTGACAAACTCCAAAAAAAGCAAAGTTGAGTTTGAGTTTGAAGAATCAAACATGGTCCAAAGAAGAAGAGTGAAACTAATGACCATGTCGACAGAAGGAACACTAGAGCAACAACTGAAAGAGCAAATTGATCTCCAAAGCTCTAAACTGT
Organism: Phyllostachys edulis; assembly: GCA_036346405.1. NCBI lineage: Eukaryota > Viridiplantae > Streptophyta > Magnoliopsida > Poales > Poaceae > Phyllostachys > Phyllostachys edulis. Next base: position 64,298,748 of record CM070558.1, on the reverse strand, counting down.
TCCCAACAGACTTTTTCCTCTTTATTCTCCCCCTTTTGGCAATAAACGCATCAAGATGCAAAGAGAGAATATGACATGTTAATGGATGAAAATGGCTGAAGTTTGTTTATTTAAGCATTTTGAGCCATGAGAATTATCCATAATGACCAACAAGTAATACACCAAGCCATAACTCAATAAAACGCTATCTAGATCATGACAAGATATGTATAAGCTAGCTAGAACACATAGATGACAATCTGAAAATGAGGTACATTATGTGAGCAAGTCAAGTCATCAATGAGCAAAGTCTCGCTAGAGATATCCAAGGATGATGCAGGCCATGTCAATAAGCTAAGCGGAACTAAGAAGCTTAAATTGAGACCAAAAAGAGTGCTATAAGCTCAAGATTGAAACATTGGTTAAGTACTTGATTCTTTTGATAGCTTTAAGCAAATTTGAGCACAAATGATATATTATCTTTGAAATTCAAGGTTGTTGACAACCAGATTTTTGTTTTATCATGTGCTAGACCTCAAGCCTTATGCGACTACTCCAAGCGAGAAGCTTAAGAAGATAGTCTAGGTCACCCAAAACTCCCCCTAAGTTCATGCCAAGTGCAATGGCAAGCCGTCTCATAGGAGAGAATTGGTGAGATCGGTTTTTTCAAGCACAAAAGAGATCTTTTGCCTTTTAACAAGTTGTACTAACTCATGCATCATCAAGAGACTAAAATAGCTCTTTCTAAGGCTCAATATAGATTCATCACTCTACCCAGCCTATTTGACATGGCATGAATCATAAAAGGATAGCTCAAGAAAGACTAATCTCGAGTGCTAACATGACAAGTTTTAGTTTAAGTTGAGCAATTTTAATTAACTTATCATGGCAAAAGCTAGGCTACACATATGAAGTCATGATAAATCTAGCAAATAAGCACAAGTCATGGCAAGGTGTAAAGCATTGTAAACATGTCATAGCAGGATAATAATCAAGGCTCAATGTAGTTATATTACAATGCAGAATGCTAGAAATGCAGAAGATCCAGCTCCCCCTCAACATTAGATGCAATTTTTAGTTCAAGTTGAGTTAAGTCAAAATTAAGCTCCAGAAGCTCCCAAAAGAACTCCCCTTGAACCAAAACAATAAATCGAGAAGCTGGCAAAGAAAACATAAAACAGGCAGTCCTTAAAGCATAGATAAGATATAGAGAATACTATGGCTCAGACTGACTCTCATCTACCCCATATGACTCTAGGACTATCAACTGCCCACTTAACACACTTAGGAGCAAACACGTACCCTGTCTACCCGAGGGTGGCCCAACCCTCGCTAGAACCTACAAGAAGTGAGTGAGCTCAACCTAGTGAGATAAGTAATGACTAATAAGCAAGATCCTAGAATCACAAGATAAGAGCAAAATCTAAACAACTAGACAAAAGAAGCACTCTAATCTATGCTAGGAGGACTAATCCCAAATGCACCCAAAATGCAATGCAACACAAGGAGCAAGAGCATAAATAATATAGTAGAGCAAGAAAACCTAAAGCTCCCCTCACTCACAGTCCATAAGGACAAACCACCCCAAGCTCTCCTTGAGTGAAAACCTCGAACTATCCAATGGCTTGGTGAAAATGTCACCAACCGGTGGTCACTCTCCTGGCCGGAGCACTATATCGCCCTTCTCTACATGGTCTCTAAGGAAGTGGAAGCGAATATCGATGTGCTTGGTCCGAATCTTGACTGGGTTCTTGGCAATGTTAATCGCAGAAGTGTTATCACAAAAAGTGGAACAACGTCGATAACTAACCCAAAGTCCCGCAGGTCGAAGCCATCGAGCACTTGACTCAAACAATCGGGCGCAAAGAACATACTCGGCCTCTGCGGATGGGTATGCAACACTGCATCGCTTCCTTGAAGACCAGAAACAAGAGAAGTGCCAAGAAATTGGCAAAGTGCTGAAGTGCTCTTCCTATCTATCCTCTGACCCGGTAAGTCGCATCCGAGAAGGCTCTCAAGGAAAGACAGATGAGGAAGAGTACCGATACCATAGTCAATGGTAGCTCGAGGTACCGAAGATGCGCTTCACCGCTTTGGCGGTGAGAAACGCGAGGAGAAGCTCAAAACGAGCGCACAAACACACGAGAAAAATGTATGTCCGGTCTCGAGGCGTTGAGGTACAAGAGGAGCCAATCATGCCGCGAAACTCCTTTTGATCAAGCGGCTCGCCATCCTCATCTGGGTCAAGATAAATTTGTAGAAGCCATGGGAGTCGACACACAGCTTACCATCACTCATGTCGGCGTCTCAGAGATCACGAGTGTACTTGCCCCGATGAAGAAAAGTACCTCCCGAGTCCGCTTGATTTGGAAGCCAAGAAAGAATGTCAACTCACCCATCATACTCATCTCAAACTCGGTGCTCATGACATCCGAGAACCTGGAAACCAGTATGGGAAGAGCCGCCAAAGATAATGTCATCGACATAGATCCGACGAGCAAAAAGTCGATGCCATGCCCGGATGAACAAGGTCTTGTCAACTTTACCCATCTCAAAACCATGACTTATCAAGTAGGACTTAAGCCTCTCATACCAAGCTCGGGAGCTGCTAAGTCCATCTGGTGCTTTGAAAGCTTGAAGACATGGTTAGGGTATTTGGGGTTCTCGAAACACGAGGTCGCTTGACGTAGACTTCCTCCTCAATAAGGCCATTGAGGAAGGCACTCTTCACGTCCATCTGGTAAAGCTTGAAACCCTTAGAAGCTGCAAAGGCAAGCGAGATTCTAATGGCTTCAAGTCGAGCTCTGAGGGCAAAGGTCTCCTCAAAGTCTAGACCCTCAACACAGGAAAACCCCGAGCTACCAATCTCGCCTTGTTTGGGATGACTACCCCATCCTCGCTCTGCTTGTTCTTGAACACCCACTTGGTTCCAATGATATTGTGGCCTCGTGGGGGCTCAACAAGCGACTGCACCTTGTTTCTCTCAAAGTTCTCTAATTCCTCATGCATGGCATTGACCCAGACTCATCGGATAAAGCATGAGAAACATCTTTGGGCTCAAAGGAGGCAATGAAGGCGTAATGGAGACAGAATAGAGATAAGCAGATTTTGAGCGGGTAACACGCTCGAAAAGATCTCCAATGATCTGCTCAAGGATGAACTTTCTGGATGTGTCTAGGAGGTCTGGGAGAGATGAAGAAGTGGCCTCTACCTCATGAGTGACGAGGTAGGAACAGAGCCACTAGCTCCAGAGGAAGCGTAAGGCAGGGTCGATCACCTCGAGGTGCGGTGGAAGACGGCACCTCAAGGAGTGGATGAGGGACGGGATCGTAGACAACCGTCATCTCCATCGTCCTCATCATCCACAAAGATGGTCTCGGATCGCTCTAAAGAACACGAGATATCTGGCCTAGTCCCTGACCGCCTCGTCAAGGTCACCTCGCAGAGTCTCTACCATTTTGCTAGACTCATGATTCCAAACCCTATAAGCCCGCCAAGAAGTCGAGTAGCCTAGAAAGATACCGCCACAGAACGTGACTCGAACTTGTCTAGGTTCCCGGACTTCAAGATAAAGCACTTGCAACCAAACACACGAAAATGAGAGACGCTGGGCTTTAGCGTATCTCAACTCATAAGAAGTGCGTGTAGGAGTGCCCAAGAAAACTCGATTCAAACATGGCACGCGGTCGCAATGGCCTCAAATTTCAAAACTTCCTCGGTGTAGAGTACTCATCAAGCATCGCCTCGCCATCTCGACCAAGGTACGGTTCTTCCTCTCCACAACGCCATTTTGCCGAGGGACGATGGAGAAGAGAACCGGTGCTCTACACCGCCTCACCACGAAACTCTCAAAGTAGGAATTCTTGAACTCCGTGCCATTGTCATCATGCGGATCGCTCGTAAGGCACCGGGAAGCTCAACAGAAAGCCTACTAAAAGACCTCGGAAATGTGAAAACGTCTCATCCTTCGAGGCTAAGAAAACACCCAAGAATACCTCGAGAAGTCATCGACCACAACAAGCACATACCACTTCCCTCCTGCGCCGATCAAGACTCGAGTCCCATCAGATCCATGTGGAGCAAATTGTCTGTGCATCGGTCATAGTAATCGTGGACCGGAGGATGAGAAGCGACAACCATCTTGCCGTGTCTTGGCATGGAGTGCAAACAAGATCTTTGACCATCTTGAGTTTCGCAGACCACTAATGAGATCATGGTCGCTAACTCGGGTCAAATGGTCAAATCCAATATGACCAAGTCTCCTATGCGAGAAAAGAGAGTCGCGGGACTCGAAGCAACTAAACACCGAGAGGATCGCCAAAGACTCGGAAAAATCAGCACGAAAGATCCTCCCATAACGAGAAATCCATAACCGGACTACCAAGAGTCAAGAATTTTGCAAGCGTTTTCTTGAAGCTCACCTCGAAACCGTCATCGGAAGTGAGAAGCGGAAAGCAAATTGTCTTGCAGCCTTACTAACCAAGGCAACATCCTTAAGAATAAAAGAAGCATTAATCGCCGACACCTTTGGCGATGACGGGCCCAGACGAAGCGTCTCCGAAGGTGATCGTCTCATCACCGGAGCGCGGGCTAGGAGGAGAACCAACGGAGTCTCCGGTCATATATGACGAGAACAACCGAGTCTACAAGCCAAACCTTCTCCTTCCCTACCCGCGAACTGAGTCAAGCAGAGAGTAAAGTCTCAATCTTGGGATAAATCAACAATGATTTTGGCACCCAATCTTGAATAACACGTCGGCGAGATGAAGTAGTCAAGCCCGATGACCTCTATCTACCCTCGCTCTCTGTCACTCAAAGCGAAGGTCTAAGAGTAGACCGAAGTCGTTCTTTGGGTCCGATCGCTACTCTGAAGGAGCGAGTCGAGCACCAAATATCTTGAACACGCCATGGTAGCTATCTCGATGGGGAAAACGAGATCTACCCTCGGGGCGCGGAAGTCACGATCGAAAGCAACATGAGGACGAAAACCGAAAACTTCGGAAAAACCAAGTCCTCGATCTTTGCACAAACCCATCGAAGAAACAAGCCTAGACCTCGTGTTGGTCTTAGGTGCACTCAAGGTCCGGGGCCGACCACGAATGCGCCTAAGAGACTCAACATGGTCTCTACGCGATCTTGGCGCGCTGAAGCATCGATCGATTGTGTGTCCATCCTTCGACGAAGGTGCGGTGATACTTCACCTTCGAGAGGTAGAAGCGAGATGTGAAATTACCTTCTTGTCGAAATCCTCGGACATAGCCCGCCGACTTGAAATGGACTTTCTCGGTCCCGGCTCGATCTCGATCACACACAGTGCTATGGGTGCGAGCACGGCGGTGGATGCTTCCTCATGTCCTCAAGAAGTCATATCCTAGACCACGATTAAATCTGCAGATCTTAGATTGGTCTAGAATAAGATTGAGCTTCTTCTTGCCTCCTACAAATCTCTCGAGAGTGTTCATAAGGTCTTGACACTCCCGAAAGAGAGAGGTGCAAGAAGAGCAGGGGAAGAAGAGACAAAGAAGGTAAGGGAGCAAAAGAAGAACCAAAGAGAGAGGAAGAATGGCTTGTGCACGCACAAACTCTCAAGGGACAGATCCTCTCGCTAGCCGCTTGGTTCACGTTGCTAAGCGTCTCATCCTTACCCTGGGGCTTCTCCCCCTTCTCCACAATCATATTGCAAGCACAATGTGACTTCTCTAGAAGGTCCTTAGTTAGCTTCACACACTTCTCATCCAAAGCAATCAAGTCAGATTTTAGTTTGTTACACTTAATGCATGGTGAGCTAACAGGGTCCTTAGAAGCAAACTGAGCCATCTTCCTTTCATGATCAATCATATCTTGAAACTGTTTGGAGACAGCCTCAAGTTCAGCAGTTAACTTAGGACAGTTTAAGCATGAAACAATCGGCTCAAGTAAAGAAGCTTGTAGTTCAGCAATTTTATGATCTGCCCGTTTTAAGTTCATCTTCAAGTTATTGCAATTTTCACAAGACTCAGGCAGATCAAGGAGCATGGCATAAGATCCTCTAGCAACAATGTCCTTACCCTCACATGAGGTGGGAGAAGTAGTCTCATCAGTAATAAGTAGGGTAACAGCCATCCTACTCAACTCTAACTCAGCAAGCAGACTAACATTCTTCACCTTAACACTATCAAGTTCGGAGGACATACTATCATGTGAGGTCCTTAACTTCTCCATATCAACCAAACAAAGCGAGCATGTATCACAATCATCACTAGAAGGAGCGGATGTAAGAGCAATAATCTCTAGTGACACTATCTATTTCCTTCTCTAACTCAAAGACACCTAGCCTTAGCTTTTGCATGAAAACCTCCTAGCTTAAGAAAAGCATGATTGAGCTGTTCAGAGGTGGGATCTACCTCGTCCGAGTCGGAGTACTGACTCCGTTGTCACGAGTTCGCCCTCGAGGGCCATGAAGCACATGCCGGGAGAAGTCGCCGCCGCTATGCTTGGGCTCTTGGTCACCCGTCCGTCATCGTCGCTCCATCCCTCCACCTCGCCGAGGTCGAGGTCGTCGAAGGCGGTGAGGACGCGATGGAAGAGCTTCTTGGCTTTGCCGGTTTTTGAACTTCTTCTTCTTTGGGCGTCTGAGTGGAGGCTTCTTGTTGCGGTTCTTGTTGGTGTAGTCGTTCTTGCCCGAACCGCCGTAGTCGTTCTTGCCCTTCTCGGCTTGGGGCGGTTGCTCAATGTGGTTGGGGCCACCACACTCAAGCAAATCACGGGTCCTCCTCTCTTTCTGTCCCTCCTCCCTTTGTAAGCGTGGGAGAATCTCGAGCAAGGAGGGCAAGCTGCTCATCCGAAGTCGCTCTAATCGATCATCGCTTATGTCACAGAGAGCAAGAAGGAGAAATTGCAAGAGGACTCGAAAGTTGAATCGGATCGGTGACCAAGGCCATCGATGTGACTTCGACCCACGAGACAACGTCAATCTCGTGAGTCTTGAGGCGTGAGTACTGCGCGCATCAAGAGTCAAGGTCGAGAGGTCTGTCGTGTCTTTGATGGTGGTCACTTTCATCTCCCAAACACGCAGACGAGTCCGTGGAGCATCGACGAGCATTGTCCGAAGTCGGGTATGTGAGACCGACCGCTCGGAGGTTGCTCAAGATCTTGTGAAAACGCATGAAGCACTCATCTAGGGACTCACCACCAAGCATCTCAAATTTGTTGTATTCTCGTTTGAACGGTCCTGTCGAACCGTCTTGATCTGGGTGGTGCCCTCATGGTATCGCCGAGGTCACCCAGATATCGTAGGCGGACGACAGGTGAGATATGCGGATCAAACTCACTACGACTCAAACCACGGATGATGATGTTCCTTGCCTTTGCATTCGCCTCAACATCAACCATGTTCCGGCATTGATGTTCTCATCGGCAGAACAATGAATCGAACCTTGACCTTTCGCCAGATGGCATACCCACAGGCTCGGATGTATGTCTCCATTCGGCTCTTCCAGAAGGTAATCGATGCCATCGAAAACAAAGCGGCATGGTCGAGTACTTGTCCATCGCCACGGCTCTTGAGACCGTTAAGATCTATTGAAAAGAGCTAACCGGCTCGATACCAATTGAAGGACCTGAAAGGCGACTAGAGGGGGTGAATAGGAGCACCTAATCTTTTTCGCAAAGAATGGATTCAACTTATAAATCACTCCAATAGCTATGAGAGCTATGAAGATCAATGATTAAACACGAGAGGAAGTCTTATGTTGAATCCACTCCTCACCCCCAAAGCTCAAAGAAACAAAAACGAGGAAGAGCCGAACAAATCAGACAATCGGTACAACGCGAAGTAGCGGCGGTTGTACCATGATCCCAGCACAACCGCGAGTAAATGACCGGTTGTACCGCAGTCCCAGATACAACCGCGATGTTAAGCCTTTCATCCGATTGTCCCGAACAGGCAAAATCCGCTCGGGTTTCAAAACAAAAATCAACGTAACTTTTGATCTACGCGCCAAACTTGACCAAAATTGAACCACACCTTCCTGAAGATATTAGGAACCTATTCCAAGCAACGATTTCAGAGATCCATGCCAAGGTTCCTATCCTTTTGCATTTGAACGAAGATGGGTTCAAAAGCGGGCAAAAACAAAACTTGATCTAACGACTTGCTCGTGGGTGGATGATGATCTAGATGACCTTAGATAGGTTCCCACATGTCCCAGCAAGCAAGATCAAGAGGAAGAACCAAGCAAAAACTCCCGGATTGAAGAAAGTCCCAAAAATCACAAAAGGAGAACGAAGAACAGAGAGCACTAATAGAAGAAAACTTGATTTCCATTCATTGAATCAAGAGCGAAATACAAAGAGATACATCCCCATACGCATGGACATTAGAACAAGAGGAATGATTACAAGTTCATCAATCCATCCTCTCCCTCTCCCTAAGCCAAGAACTCACATTGGAGAGCTACTAAGGGGACAAGCGGGGAGCACCAAACCGCTTCCACCAACAAATCAACCACTAAAGAGCAAAAGAGAAACACCCACAAAGCCTCTTTTTACTCTAAAACCCTAATTCCACCCAAGTGCTCAAGAGGGCATGCAGCCCTCCAATCCTTTATATAGCCTTGGCTAACGGGTCTCCTCCCGTTACGCCCGCTAAGTCCAACGGAGCCGCTCCGCTTGTGCGACTTGCGAATTTCCGATTCGCCCATTCACACCTTCCGGAAGCTTCAGCGCTCCTTGTCTCAAGACGCCTCGCAACCACCTCGAGTCCACGCTGTCTTGACACATCCCGACCGTTCGACCTCGGCGCCACTGCGCTTAGTCCGTCCACCGTGTCTCACCACAACTCCACTCGACGCCCCGCACCACACACGCACAAGAAACACGAAACCGGGAACAAGTTCTTCACAACTTGACCCAACGTTAGCTCAAACATGCAATATGCAACACAAATGCATGAACACACTTGGATATGACCTATCCCAAAACTCAAATCACCAAAATGGCCGATACTCACAATACAATCGGTACAACCGCCATGTTACCAGCGGATCAACCGCACTCCGGTCGTACCGCTCCAATACCTGCGGTCGTTCCGATTTCCAATGAAGACCAGAACACGAAAAACAACTTCTCTGGAATTCTTCAACCGCCATTTACCAATCGGTACAACCGCCTCATGGTCGTCGCCTAAACACGCCGGTCGTTCGATTATCCCGACAAACGATTGACTTCACGCAAACGCGTGAACCGCGCAACGACATGGTCCGACCACACAAACCAAACTCGACTGACCTAAAACCTTTGTCAATTACCCATCACTCACACGGGACGACCTCCACATGGTCTCTCAATGGCGCACTGTGATTTTAGGGTTTCCACTCTTGGGGCTCTAGGGTTTGATTTAGTGGATGAAAAGAGAAGTGGGTGCGCGCATGAGCTTGGAAAAGGTATTGCTGGCTTCGGGGTGGTCCATATATAGGTCAAGCGCAGAGATCACCAAGAAGAGCTTGAAGTACCATCGGCCTGAGGTGGAGCGCTCCCACGTTGTATGGGGAACTAGGGGTTGGCGCAGGCAGGCATGGGCGCGGTGTTGAATTGCGAAGTGACAGGAGTGGTTGAGCTGCAACGAAACCGTGGGCGGCGAGGTCCAAAATGGTGGGCGACGGAGCTCAACACGGTGATGCGCTGGAGCTCCCGGGTGCGAGGTGGATGACGATTCTCGCACGGGCCCACCAACGGCGACGCAAAACGGCGGTAAGTGAAGATTAAGTCGTGATTTTAGATCGAAAATGGACGGCCACGATTGATTGTACTGTTCGAACGGTCTGAACGGCCCAATCCATCTGGTGCATTCATTTCCTAACCAACGGTTGAGATGAGGGCACTGTTCGGACGGTCTGAACGGCCCAGTTCATCTCGATCGTTCAAAACAGATCCAATGGTGCGCGTGTTTAAGTGAAGCGGTCCGATCGTCTCATTTGATCTGGACGCTAGATTTTAAATCCAACGGTGCACAAAGCTGGCGCTCTTCGGACCTGGTCCGCTGGCGAGGAGGTTGGGTTCGACTGTGTGGGTTTTGACTTGAGCCCGATGAACAGTACAAGCTTTAGGGTTTTTGAATTATCAGCTGATTTCTTTGCCGATTTAATTCACCATCCAAAATAAGTCCAAAAATTCTAAAATTTTTTATGTAGGCTATTGAGCTCAAGTAGTTCCTACAGTAAAATTTCCAGAGCCTAAAACCTTTTTTGAATTTCTACAAAATTCAAACAAGGTGCTGATCCTAAGAGGTCTTAGGGATTTCTCTATACAAAATTTCATATAGAAATTTTGGTTGAAGGGTTCCTGGGACAAAAGGCCCAAAACCATTCTTTTACTTAGGAAGTTTTATTATACTTCCTCTATTTCCTTTTTAGCACCTAATGGTGTACTAGTTTTAGTTTTAAAAACAACACAAGATTTTCAGAAATGCAAAGTTTAAATGCAAATGTTCAAGGAAATTTTTCCTAATGCATTTTACATTACTTAAACCCAAGATTAGGATCTTGGGATGTTACACATCAGACGCCTGTCAGCCTCCGTGCCCATGCCCGCATTTGCTCCCTAACGGCCGCCCAGACACTTGAGAGCCTCCGAGAGCTCTGCTACCCTTCCCGAGCTCTCCTCGTCTGTCTCCTCCACCTCCGTCTATAAAAGCCCGCCCCGAGCTTTGTTTCTTGTTTTCCTACTCCGTGCACACCTCCTCATTTCTTCTCCTCCACTAAAACGAGCTCTAACGCTTGAGCGCTCGGAGCCCTAATTTGGCCGTGCGCCGCCACCTTCATCCCATACGCTGTGATGTGTTCCTCATCATTCCTCTCACGTCACTTTGTGTTCCAAAAACCCCTAAAGCATTCCCCTTACTTGATTTTGCTTTTGATCCTTAGGTGCTCCCAAATCGCTTCTTCTTCTTTGTCTCTGACCAGAACCGCCGCTTCAGTCACCGCTGGAGCTACATCGTGCCTTGGACCAATCGATTGCACCAGGAGCATCGCAGGATCATCCTCGAGCTTCTCCAAGCATCGCCAAGCCTTCTCCTTCACCCAAGCTTCTTCGCGTGCAATCGACCTCGCCGCCTCAGCTCACCATTGACAACTCAACACCAACCACCTCTGAGTCTCTGCAACATTCTGGTGGACTCCCAGTAGTCCCTAGATGCTAATGTGTGCACTCTTTTGTCGAGAGCATAGCTCATTCGAGTTCTTTCCCTTTGCCGTATTTGCTCTGCCACTACTCGCCGACGCGTGACCACATTAGGCTACCTCAGGGCACGCTGTCGGTGCTGGCAGGTGCACATTACTATGGAGATGCCATTTTGGACACTCTCTGGTCATGCGAAGCACCACGCCGCCAGTGAGATGTGTAGGTGTGAGCGCCACCGCACGGCACAAGTGCGACGAGCACTATAGCCCATCATAAGTGTGTCTAAGCACAATCATTAAAGCTAATTAAATCATTAGCTATCATTTTAGTTGTAATAATTCATTGATATGTGGGACCAAGTCATTAGTTTAAAGAAAACTTAAATCAAAACATTATTCTCTATTGCGTCGTTGGCATGTGGGCCCCCGCCATAAGTGCACAATGAACCCAAGACCATGAGCTTTGTCTTGTTTGTCTTTATAGACCCTCGGTCTCACGACTATCTTGATGGACCGAGTCACTGATAGTGGACCCTACTTGTCAGTTTCTTAACAAAAATCAAATGAAAATGGAAAATGCATTTTCAGTTATGAGAAGAAAACGCTTTCCCTTACTAGAAGGCGTAAACCTCAATAGTACATGAGCGAGATTACGCTTTCTCTGTTAGAAAGAGTATTTCTCAATTTTCTTTGAATTTCTAAACCGAACCAAAATGAAACCTTAATAACTTTTGCAACAAAACTCCAAATTGAATAAAATTTGTTTCTAAATTTGTCTAAAATCATAATCTACCAGAATATGTAAAAATCATAATCGCAGGGCTAGTACAAGGTTAGGGCTAGGTGATGTAAAGGTTGAGTCACGAACTCTAGACTTCTAGTGCAAGGTTAGGGTATCTCTGTTATTTTGCATGAAAATGAAATGAAAAACTTAGTCTTTAGATGCGGGCGAGTTATACTCCATTCTAAAAAAGTGAGGATTGTGACTCACTAGTAGCTAGGGTGGAGTTCTCGTCCGTAGTCGATTAAAGACCGAAGCCAGCAACTCTGGGACTACGACCTAATCGTACAACCATATGTGCTAGTGTGGGATGATCGTTGCAAACTAAGATGTTGAAACCTAGCCTTGCATGATTAGTAGGCAGAAGTAGTGCGAGCATGGCCGGTGAGGCAAGCCGTCACAACTGCGGATGCCTCACTTTGACGGGTTTCTATCCGGGCGAAGTGAGGGACTCACTCAACAGGTTTCTATCTGGTGAGTGAGGACTCCTCATACCACGGGCTTCTACCCGAGTAACTGGGGATAACAATTCGCAGGGCTAGTGCAAGGTTAGGGCTAGATGATATAAAGGCTACGTCGCAAACTCTAGACTGTTTACCTTCGGTAATGAGCAGTGATATAGAGATATTCTAGGCAACTGGAATACCGTGTAGTATCTGTAAAGTTGTACACCTCTGTAGAGTGAAAAATCTATTTAAATAGCCATGCTCCTGGTCATGAGGGTGCTTAGTGCGGCTGGTATGGCGATAGCTTTGTTTTTCTAAAAACTGGGTTGTCACAAAACTTGGGTAATGACATGGGGTTTTGATTTGTTGAGTTAACTTCCATCTCTATGGCTGAATTGCTATATCTATAGTAGGACTGCTATTTCTATGGTTGAACATGAATTTGTTAGTGCCGTGTCTATGGTTGAAAATGATTATATTTTTGCTTGCAACCAAGTAGGGTTGCGTATGTTGTTATTATTTTGATTCGCTTTTATTATCGTCTCCGTATATATTTAAATTGCTCTTTCAAAATTTCGTTGCAAATTGTTACTTATGAATATTGCAAATAGAAATGGCTTTGAGCAAAATAAACTTGTAGATTAGAGCCTCTATATTTGACAGCCTTGTATCTAATATAATTTTTGTGATACACCATAAGTCTTGCTGAGTAAACAAGTACTCAATCTTACTAATATTGTTGTTCAGAGATCAAAGATACGCAGATGCCAGACGACGAGTTCTTTGCTCCCAGCACCGGAGGGTTTGGTGATAGGTCTACCTAGACCTTGTTCCTTGTCGGTTTCCTGAGGGATTAGATGGGCATGCCACTGGAATTTTGCCACTTATATTATGCCTTCTGCTGCTTTATACTTTACTTTCTGAAGTCTGCTTTTATTTGGTTGGTTGGCCGTGAATGTAATAACTTGTAATAGCTTAAGTAGATTACCCTTTTGCTTTACTTTTATATGTGTATGTATGGATGGGAATGCCAAATGTTATGAATGTGTGTGCTAGCCTTTAATCCTAGGACTAGCACGATATACACATAGGGTCTTCGGGTATTCCATGTTTGGAGGTCTGACAGACCCGTTATCAACAATGCTCTTCATCGTCGCGATAGACCCACTCCAAAATATTTTGGACCTAGCGGCACATCATAATATCCTCTTGCCCCTAACACCTAGAGCTGCAAAAATGAGAGGCTCACTTTATGCAGATGACACGGTATATTTTTCCAATCCAATAAGGGAAGAATTCGATGGGCTACAACAGATCCTTACTATTTTTGGCCAAACAACAAGACTTGACACAAACTTCCAAAAGTCGACAGTGCACCCCATCAGTTGTGAAGGGATTGACCTCGACTCCTTGCTCCAGGCCTTCCCTGGTGGGTGTTGGGATTTCCCCTGTCGCTATCTTGGTCTTCAATTGCACATCCGCAAACTCCAAAGGTCCATGGGCTGTCGATCATAGAAAAAACGGGAGAGCGACTGCTAGGTTGGAGAGGAAGGCTCCTCTCCCTTTCTGGAAGACTAACTTCAATCAATTCGGTCCTCTCATCTATCCCGACGTACCACCTAACCATCTTCCCACTAGCCAAGTGGGCCCAACAAAAGATGGACAAATTGCGAAGATCCTTTCTTTGGAAAGGCAAGGATGACACAAATGGAGGCCATTGCCTTGCGAATTGGACAAAGGTTTGCAGACCAAAAAATCTTGGTGGACTCGGTGTCACGAATTCGGAGAAATTTTGTAGAGCATTATGACTACACTGGCTTTGGTACGAGTGGACGAGCACCACCAAACTTGGTCGGAACTATGCCGCCTTGCGATGCCATGGACAAACAACTCTTCAACATGTCCATCGACGTAATGATCGGCGACGGCCTTAAGGCAAAGTTCGCACAATAGATGGCTAGAAGTTGACACGCCAAATATACTCACCCCTAATCATCCGTGATCACTTGGAGGAAAAATAGATAAGTCCATGATGACATGTGCGACAAGAATTAGATTAGAGCTCTCGAGAGGCAAAATAATCAACTCTACCCCACTGTAAGAATTTGTCCATCTTTGGATTTGGTTTCAGGGGATTCATTTACAAACGGGTGTGCCTGATGTCATCAAGTGGCGATGGACAGACCACGAACAGTACACTTGCAAATCAGCATACCTTGCATAGTTCCGAGGGAGCTATGAAACCTACTACACTAGAATCATGTAGAAAGCAAGGGCAAAAACAAATGCAAATTTTTTGCTTAGACCTTAGCCCAAAACGAAGATCCTAACAGCCTACAACCTAGCGATTTGAGGTTGGCCTCATCATCAATCTTGTCTGCTTTGTAACAGCCACTATGAAATAGGACATCACCTTTGCCTTTTCTGCCCTTTTGCTTTGGTTGTGTTGACCCTGGTGCTAGGGTGGTACAACTTTGACGTTTTGCAACGTTCACAACCCTCCAACTATTCTCGCATCATCGACTGGTGCTAGCAAGCCTCCAGCGCCCACCTAAAAGCTCTAAGTTGTGAATTCAATGGCATAGCAATTTGCATCATGTGGAATGCTTGGAAAGAGCGAAACCAGAGAGTTTTCTAGAATAAACAAGCCACGATAAAAGAGGTGGCAAAGGCAAACCAAGGAGGCGATTGAGCAAAGGAAAAGGGCGTTCTACAAGCCTTGATTTCGAGTCACTCCTTCTCGTAGTCCTAGCCCTCAAATGCCCAAAGGTGGTCTTTTCCTTGTGGGATATCTCTCCTATTTTTCATTCATTTTTGTGTGAGCTCCTCGATCGAGATCCGTTTCAAGCTAAGTGATTACGCTAAAAGCGCAACACTTAACAAGAGACGAAAATGATTCCTAGTGCTCGGATATGTGTCTCATGTTAGCTCCCAAGAATCAGCGGCTAACATGCACATATCCAAACACAACATTGCATTCACATCCATACACAACATACAAGAATAATAGAATCGTATTTACAACATCATTAAATAGAACCTTAAGGTATAGGTTTGCATAAGAGGGCTGATCGGCTAAATCTAAACAACACAAATAAATCGTAGCGGAAAATACACATAGAAATAAAAGAGAAAGAACCGAGTTGGCATGCCCAAACCCACAAGCAACCAACTGGGGTTAAAGTCGTAGCATCTGTCGTACTAAAACCCGATTTGAATGAC
The DNA here is from genome assembly GCA_036346405.1 of Phyllostachys edulis. Taxonomy (NCBI): domain Eukaryota; kingdom Viridiplantae; phylum Streptophyta; class Magnoliopsida; order Poales; family Poaceae; genus Phyllostachys; species Phyllostachys edulis. Next base: position 64,283,164 of record CM070558.1, on the reverse strand, counting down.
TTCTCACCTACAACATGGACAATCCAACTAAGTATAAAAATGTACTTGTAAGACTTACGAATAGCAACATATAATAAATACATTCAAGTGTCAAAGAATAGGCTTACATGGTTTATTTTCAGCGTAAAGCAAGTTTTTCATTGAGATAACCGATAAAGATTCAAATTGCCATTTGTAAAACATTTAGAAATTTTATATATCAGTAGGCAATCCCAATTCATGATCAACAACAATAGATACTCCAATTATAATCAAAACACGAACTTCCCATTCGTGACACAATTCATTCCTTAACAAATCAACACGCGAACTTCCCGTTCGTGATAACATACAAGATCTGGACAAACCATCACCATGACGCAACATTTCCAACCATAATCCAAACCCCAATTTCCCATAAGCTAACTGTGCATGCTTTCTCACAAGTGATGTCATAACTGAAGGGCTACGGGTAGGCTACACTAGCGTAAATTAATAAAAATTCTACCCGTAAACCAAGATCACTGCAGCTTATAGATCACGGTCTTACCACTAGACGCCAAGTCAAAGGAAATTGATGTAGCACGTCAGGCGTAGTAGTCGTACTTGTTGATGCAAAGACGTCAAGCAGAGTAGTCGTACTACTTCCTCGCCCTCGTCGCGGCGCCCCACGACAGCCTCCTCTCTTGCGGTTCGTCCAAACGCTACAGATGCAAATACCTCAAAGGTATCCACACGCACGGAGGAAGCGACGCACGCCAGATTACTAGATCCGCGCGAGCGACTAGGGCGTGGGAGGGTGGCGGCTGTGGTTTGAGGATGTCACGAAAAACTCATCACGAATCTCTGCGCGCCTTGCCCTCCTTTTATAGACATCCTTACAATGGGCTTCTACTAATAGAGGCCCATTAGGACTCAATGCTCATCCTAATTCGGATCCAATCCGAATTAGGCTTCACTTCTTAAGTGTGTGACCCTATAGGTTCACGTATGTTTAGACATGACGCGAGTATACATACTTGGTCAATAGTTGGTAGCGCCTCTAGCAAGACGTGCCAACTCCTAAACGCATACACAAAGATCATATCGGACGAACCATCACAACATTATGTACATGCCAATCCCTTTGCCTCATGATATTCGATCGAGCTCCAAGTGACCACTCTATCTCGATCCCGTGATCCTAATCCCTTACTAGGTTAACTCTTAACCTTAAGTAGCATGGCCATGCATTTCGATCCGATCACTCGAGGCCCAGAGATATCTCTCTCGTAGAGAGGGCAAATCCCATCTCGACCGACCATGCCTCGCAAAGATGCTTCATGACAAACCCGAAGCTACCTTTATAACTACCCGCCACGGAGTAGCGTTTGATAGCCCCTAAGTAGGTCGATTCACATCTCAAGTACATGCATAATCTCGTGTCTAAGGACAAGGCGTACACATTGTGTAGAGAGAACCATAAGTATAATTGTTATGTCTCATGTTGGGTCGGTCCAACCCCATGTTCTAAACATGTGTCCACATTATTGGTTTGACATCTCCATGTCTATGACCTGTGAAACATGGTCATCAACCGATACATGTGCTAATCCATCATTCACGTGTGTCCTCACATGAACTCCGACTAGGGACAACTTTAGAATAACCATATAAGTAAAGAGTTTCACAAACAAGTCACATACTTGTTAATCAACACAAAGGCAATATTCAAGGAACATTTATTAAATCATGGATACAACGAAATATCATCATCTCTATGATTGCCTCTAGGGTATATCTCCAACAGTCTCCCACTTGCACTAGAGTCAATCTAGAAGATATCTAATACCCATAGCTCTTGTGTGTGCCTCATGCTTAGGCCAGGGAGAGGCTTCGCCAAAGGATCTCAAATATTCAAACCGTGTGTATTTTGCATATCTTTAAATCTCCTCGATTGAGGATCTCTCGAATGAGATGAAACCGCCGCAAAGATGTGTTTGTTCTTTGGTGATTCCTCGCTCCTTGGCTTGCAAGAATGGCCCCACCGTTATCACAAAAAGATCCGGAGGATCGCACGCACTAGGAACCACACCTAGTTCGCTTATGAACTTCCTTATCCAAACACCTTCCTTTCTTTGCTTCAAAAGCCGCAATGTACTCGCCTCCGCTGTAGAGTCGACAATAGTCTCCTCGCTTGGAACTCTTCCAATCGACCGCACCACCGCTCAAAATGAACACAAAACCCGATTATGATTTGTATCGTTTTGTCGGTTTGGAAGCTTGCATCGGTGTAACCATTTACAACGAGCTCTTCCTCACCTCCGAGACTAGGAACACATCCTTAGTTCTTCTCAAATACTTGAGGATGTTTTTAACGCCGCCCAAAGGACTCTCACCGGATCAACTCGTATCTGCCAGAACACTTAGAGCATAGGAAACATCTGGCGAGTACATATCATAGCATACATGATAGATCCAATGGCGAAGCATATGGAATCTTACTCATGCGATCTCGCCATCGCTTGTCGAAGGACACCGAGTCTTGCCAAGATTTATGCCATGAGACATGGGCAAGAACCCTTTCTTTGCCTCCTCCATGTTGAACCGTTTCAACACTTTGTCAATGTAAGTACTCGCTTAATCCTATTAGCCTTTTTGATCTATCTCTATAGATCTTAATACCCAAAATATATGCCGCTTCCCTAAGTCCTTCATTGAAAAACTATTTTTAGTGAGGTCTTAACGGACTCGAAAGATAGGAATATCATTTCCAATCAAGAATATGTCATCTACATATAAGATTAGAAATACGAGCGAGCTCCCACTTGCCTTCTTGTAAACGAAGATTCTTCTTCGCTTTTGATGAACCCAAACCCTTTGACCACTTCATCAAAACGAATGTTCCAACTCCGAGATGCTTGCTTCAATCCATAAATGGAATTTTGAAGTTTGCATACTTTTCTAGCATTGATTGATCGACAAAACCCTCGGTCAGTATCATATACACATCCTCGGTTAAATTTCCATTAAGGAAAGCCGTTTTGACATCCATCCGCCATATCTCATAGTCGAAATATGCAAAGAATAGCTAGAATGATCCGTATAGATTTAAGCATCGCTACAAAGTAGAAGGTCTCATCGTAGTCAACTCCTTGAACTTGCCGAAAACCTTTTGCATAAGTCGAGCTTTATGGATATGAACATTTCCATTCATATCAATCTTCCTTTTATAGATCCATTTGCACTCTATGGTTTTAACACTATCAAAGGGTCAACCAAGTTCCAAACTTGATTGTCTCCCATGGATGCTATCTTGGATCTCATGGCACTTTGCCATTTCTCAGAGTCTGGGTCCATCATTGCTTCCGCATAGGTCGTAGGCTCATCATTGTCTAACAATAACATATCTCGCGTATTGCGGAGCCTTTCCGACCTTCGTGGTGGTGGTGCTTCCTTTGCCATGGGTTCCTCAACTTGTTCTGCCACGTGGGCATCATTCGTCGAGTCTTCCCCGATTGGTTCATCTTGAACCTCTTCAAGCTGCACCGTTCTTCCACTTGTCTCCCTGTTGAGAAACTCTTTCTCTAGGAAAACACCACTTCGAGCGACAAACACTTTGCCCTCTAGTCGGTTGTAGAAGTAATATCCAAAGGTTTCCTTCGGATATCCCACTTAAAATGCATTTATCCGACTTGGGTGTGAGCTTGTCCGACTTTAGTCGCTTGACAAATGCCTCACATCCCCAAATCTTTAGAAAAGACAAACTGTGACTCTTCCCACTCCATATCTCATATGGTGTCTTAACTACGGATTTAGACGGTACCCTATTAAGTGTGAAAGCTGCCGCTTTCTAGAGCGTAACCCCAAAATGATAATGGTAGATCCGATCGCTCATCATCGATCGAACCATGTCCAACAAGGTCCGACACGCCGCCGGATACCCCGCTTTTTGAGGCGCTCCGGCGGTGTTAGTCAGGAACAATTCCGCAACTCTTCGATGATTGCTAAATTCATGACTCAAAAACTCGCCACCACGATCGATCGCAGAGCCTTAATTTTCTTGGCACGTTGATTTTCAACTTCATTCGGAACTCTTTGAACTTTTCAAAAGTTTCAGACTTATGCTTCATTAAGTAGACATAGCCATATCTACTAAAATCATCGATGAAAGTTATGAAGTAATGAAATCCTCCTTTAGCGATCGTGCTCATTGGTCCACATACATCAAGATGTATGATTTCCAACAAGTCCGACGCCTCTCAAAAGAACCTTTGAAAGGTGACTTGGTCATCTTACCAAGCAAACAAGCTTCACATGTCTCAGATGATTCAAAATCAAACGGTTAGAAGACCATCATCATGGAGCTTCTTCATGCGCTTTTCACTTATGTGACCCAAACGACAATGCCAAACATAGGTGGGATTCAAATCATTAGGGCTAAGTCTTTTAGCATTTATGTTAAAGATGGGTGCATCATCAAGATTTAAAATAAATAACCCATTCACAATGGGCTAAAAGCCACAAACATTTCATTTTTAGAGATCAAACAACCATTGTCTTTACTTGCAAATGAATAACCATCTCTCATCAAACATGAGGGGATAAAATGTTTCGACTCATACTAGGAACATAATAACAATTATTCAATTCCATAATAAATCTTGAAGGAAGCTGAAGTTGCATGGTGCCGACGGTCAACGCAAAGAACCCTTGCTTTATTTCCGACGCAAATCAACTTCACCTCTTATGACTCCTCTACTTCTTATTAGCCCTCATCGAGTTGCAAATGTGAGCAACTGATTCGGTATCAAATACCCAAGAGTTAATAGGAGAATCAGCGAGAAAAATGTCTAAAACATTTATGACAAGTGTACCTTGGGTGGAAGTCTTACTTCCAGCCTTCTTCTTGCATTTCTCGGAATCCAGGTACTTCTTCCAGTTTCTCTTCCAAAGGCGGCTTTTTACAATAGAAGCATACTTGTCTCGGCTCCAGTCCAAAGATTAGGCTTAGGCGTTGGCTTCGAGATCATATCTTTAACCTTGCCCTTATTCTTTGCCCATGGCTTCCTACCCTTTTTCTTGAAGCTAGACTTGTTATGCACAGCCATCACATGGCTAGGCCCTGCACACTTCTTAATGTCACTCTCTGCTATTTTGAGCATCCCACAAAGCTCATTAAGGCCCTTTTCCACCCCATGCATATATGGTAGTTCGAAATGAAATGTCCATAGCTAGGTGGAAGAGACGCCAAAATGAAATCAGTTGCCAACTCTTGGCTAATTGGAAAACCAAGTTTATCCAAAGTCCGATCAGAACCAACCATTTTGATCACATGTGGGCCTACGGGTGCACCTTCTGTTAACTTGCATTCCAGAAAAGCCTTAGAGACATTGAATCGTTCAGTCCTGGCCTGTGTCTGGAACATGTCCTTAAGCGCCATGATCATATCATATGCTTCCTGATCCTCAAACTGCTTTTGAAGGTCAGGTTCCATGCATGCAAGCATAAGACAGCTAATCTCAAGAGAATCATCACATGCTTTCTTGTAGGCAGTTTTAACAGCAGCAACCGCATTGTTAGCAGGCTCTTCTGGGATTGGGGTGTCCAGAATGTTTTCCTTTTTATCTGCCCTGAGAACAATTCTCAGGTTACGGACCCAAATCAATAGTTTGTTCCATTTAATTTTTCTTTCTCAAGAATCGAACATAAAGCAAAAGGGTGTCTTGCGGTTGCTAGATGCCATTGATCTACAATAGGAAATGCAAAATACTAAGACAAATAAAACCATGATAGAGTAAATCAGATTAAACAAATTTAATAGAATGTACTCCCACTAAAATCAACATCCCTCTATTGATTCTTAGTGATTCAAGATCCGCAATTACCGAGTCTACTAGTGAGCTTTTGCATCACCGCTAGGAGACAAGGTAATTCGGTAAGCAACACCTTACTAATCATATCTCTATATGACTCTTGTTGTTGGGTGACATCTCTATGCCCCGGCGCCCAACCTTTATGCCCCAAGGCCCATAACCTTTATGATAACCTTGTTAAGTTCACCAACCCTTATGCATGTAGGTATCCGATACAAACCCATCTAGTCAAGGAAAGTCGATGGTGCCCTAATTTTATAGACCCACCATCAATTTACAAGACATGGGATGGTGCAGAGTTTAGTTGGGAGGGCATATGTTTAACTTAACATTTTGTGAGGGATCGCTATACTTCTACCATTCAAAAATGCATAGGAGTAAAACAAACAGGAATAGCATTCACACAGCCAGACTCAAGATGGCCCATTTTCTCATGGTGATCTCCATCGCCATAGAATCTGTCCACCATGATGATCTCCATCTCCATGGTTAATGTGTGCCATCCCTCCAAGTGATGTGTCGTCCGAGTACTAATATAAGCTATTACTCATAACAGCTAGTAATAAAATACAGGGATACTAGGAATCATCACAAGTCGGCACGCAGGCCGTTAATACAATACTTTGACAACACAATGGCTCCAGCCGTGTTGCCGAACCCACGACACGCAGTTCATGAAAATATTACAAACATGCATCACATACACATTAGGCCATACTGGTCACATACATCCTGCAAAAACAAGTTATGCATATGAGAGACCATGTGGTCGTGTCTCCATGAAAGTGATGAGTAATTGACAAAGGTTTTAGGTCAGTCGAGTTTGGTTTGTGTGGTCGGACCATGTCGTTCTGCGCGGTTCACGCTGCTGTGAAGTCAATCGTATTGCCAGATAATCGAACGACCAACGTGTTATGGGCGGTGACGATCGCAGGCGGTTGTACCGATTGGTAAATGGCGGTTGAAGAATTCCAGAGAAGTTGTTTTTCGAGTTCGGTCTTCATTGGAAATCGAACGACCGCAGTATTGGAGCCAGATCGACCGGTGCGGTTGATCCGCCGGTAACATGGCGGTTGTACCGATTGTATTGTGAGTTTCGCCATTTTGGTGATTTGAGTTTTGGGATAGGTCATATCCATGCGTTCATGCATATGTGTTGCATATTGCATGTTTGAGCTAACGTTAGGTCAAGTTGTGAAGAACTTGTTCCCGGTTTACGTGTTTCTTGTCTCGTGTGGTCAGCAGGACGCCGAGTGGAGTCGTGGCGAGACACGGTGGATCGGACTAGGCGCAGTGGCGCCGAGGTCGAACGGTCGATGTGTCAAGACGACGTGGACTCGAGGTGGTTGCGGCGTCTTGAGACAAGGAGCGCGAAGCTTCGGAAGGTGCGAATAGGCGAATCGAAATTGCAAGGCCGCACAAGCGGGCGGGCTCAGTTGGACATAGCGGGCGAAGCAGGCGGAGACCCGTTAGCCAGCGCTATAAAAGGAGAGGAGGGCTGCATGCCCTCTGGAGCACTTGGGTGGAATTAGGGTTTTAGAGTCAAAAGAGGCTTTGTGAGGTTGTTTCTCTTTTGCTCTTTAGTTGTTGAGAGTGGAGGTGTAGGCAGAGGTGTGCTCCCTGCTTGTCCCCTTTTTGGTTTTGTGTTCATCTCCCCTCTAGAATGGATGATTGTTGGTTCTTGAGTTGTGAGAGTGAGGAGATGGATTGAGCTTACTTGTAATCATCCCTCTGGTTCTAATGTCCATGCGTATGGGGATGTATCTATGTGTTTTTCGCTTTTGATTCAACTAATGAAATCAAGTTTGTCTCTAACTCTTGTTTTGTTCTTCGTGACTCCCATTTGGTGATTTCTTGATTTTGTGAGTCTCTTGTTGTTTCTTGTTGGGAAGCCTCAAAACGAGTTGTTCTATGATGGGTTAGTGCCACAAGATCATTTGATCGATTTCAAGAGCAAACTTGGTTTAAATCTAAGATTTCAGTTTTGGGTTGTCTTTGTTCTTCGCTCTTCCGTTTTTGGTTGATTCCTGAGATTTTGTGGTTGGATCTACTCAATCGCTTTCTTGGAATAGGTTCCTAACATCCTTAGGAAGGTGTGTTCCAATTTTGGTCAAGTTTGGCCGCGTAGATCAAAAGTTACGTTGATTTTCGCTTTTGAAACCCGAGCGGATTTTGCTGCTCCAAGACAATCGGATGAACCGGCTTAACATCATGGGTTAGACTTGATCATGGTACAACCGCCGCTTGTTCGCGGTTGTCTTAGATCTGCGGTACAACCGCCGCTTGTTCGCGGGTTGTACCGATTGTCCCGATTTGTTCGGCTCTTTCGCTTTTTGTTTGTTGAGCTTTGGGGGTGAGGAGGATTCAACATAAGACTTCCTCTGGCTTAATCATTGATCTTCATAGCTCTCATAGCTATTGGAGTGATTTATAAGTTGAATCCATTCTTTGCGAAAAAGATTCGGTGCTCCTATTCACCCCCCCTCTAGTCGCCTTTCCGGTCCTTCAATTGGTATCAGAGCCGGTTAGCTCTTATCAATAGATCTTAACCGGTCTCAAGAGCCATGGCGACGGACAAGTACTCGACCAAGCGCTTTGTCTTCGATGGCATTGACTACCCCTTCTGGAAAAGCCGAATGGAAACGTACATCCAGGCTCAAGGGTACGCCATCTGGCGCAAGGTCAAGGTCCGGTTTGTTGTTCCTGACGATGAGAACATCAATGCTGGAAATATGCATGATGTTGAGGCGAACGCTAAGGCAAGGAACATCATAATCCAGGGCCTGAGTCGTAGCGAGTTCGATCGCATCTCCCACCTGTCGTCCGCCTACGATATCTGGGTGACCCTCGATGCATACCATGAGGGCACCACCCAGATCAAGACGGTTCGACAGGACCAGTTCAAACGAGAATACAACAAATTCGAGATGCTTGCTGGTGAGTCCCTAGATGAGTGCTTCGCACGTTTTCACAAGATCTTGAGCAACCTCCGAGCGGTCGGTCTCACATACCCCGACTCGGACAACGCTCGTCAGATACTTACGGCACTCGATCTGCGCGTGTGGGAGATGAAAGTGACCACCATCAAAGACACGACAGACCTCTCGACCTTGACTCTTGATGCGCTGTACTCACGCCTCAAGACTCACGAGATTGACGTTGTCTCGAGGTCGAAGTCACGATCGATGGCCTTGGTCACCGATCCCGCTCAACCTTCGAGTCCTCTTGCAATTTCTCCTTGTCGCTCTCGTGACATAACCGATGATCGCTAGAGCGACTTCGCGATGAGCGGCTTGCCCTCCTTGCTCAGAGATTCTCCCACGCTTACAAAGGAGGAGGGACGAAAGAGAGGAGGACCCGTGATTTGCTTCGAGTGTGGTGGCCCCAACCACATCCGAGCAAACCGCCCCAAGCCGGAGAAGGGCAAGAACGACTACGGCGGTTCGGGCAAGAACGACTACACCGACAAGAACTGCAACAAGAAGCCTCCACTCAGACGCCCAAAGAAGAAGAAGTTCCATAACTTCGCAAAGCCAAGAAGCTCTTCCACAAGGCCCTCACCGCTTTCGACGACCTCGACCTCAGCGAGGTGGAGGGATGGAGCGACGATGACGGACGGGTGACCAAGAGCCCAAGAATGGCGGTGAAGACTTCTCCCAAGATGTGCTTCATGGCCCTCGAGGGCGAACTCAATGACACAATGAACAGACTCGACTTCGGACGAGGTAGATCCCACCCACGAACAGCTCAATCATGCTTTTCTTAAGCTAGGAGGTTTTCATGCTAAAGCTAAGGCTAGGTGTGCCGAGTTAGAGAAGGAAATAGATAGATGTCACTAGAGATTATTGCTCTTACATCCGCTCCTTCTAGTGATGATTGTGATACATGCTCGCTTTTCTTTGGTTGATATGGAGAAGTTAAGGACCTCACATGATAGTGTGTCCTCCAAACTTGATAGTATTAAGGTGGAGAATGTTAGTCCGCTTCTTTGAGTTAGAGTTGAGTAGGATGGTCATTACCCTACTTATTACCGATGAGACTACTTCTCCCACCTCATGTGAGGGTAAGGACATTGCTGCTAGAGGATCTTATGCCATGCTCCTTGATCTGCCCGAGTCTTGTGAAAATTGCAATAACTTGAAGATGAACTTAAAACGGGCAGATCATAAAATTGTCAACTACAAGCTTCTTTACTTGAGCCAATTGTTTCATGCTTGAACTGTCCTAAGTTAAACTGCTGAACTTGAGGCTGTCTCCAAACAGTTTCAAGATATGATTGATCATGAAAGGAAGTTGGCTCAGTTTGCTTCTAAGGACCCTGTTAGCTCACCATGCATTAAGTGTAACAAACTAAAATCGACTTGATTGCTTTGGATGAGAAATGTGTGAAGCTAACTAAGGACCTTCTAGAGAAGCCACATTGCGCTTGTAATATGATTGTGGAGAAGGGGGAGAAGCCCTAGGGTAAGGTTGAGACGCTTAGCGACGTGAACCAACTGGCTAGCATGAGGATCTGTCCCTTGAGTCGGTGTGCGTGCACAAGCCATTCTTCCCTCTCTTCTTGGTTCTTCTTTTGCTCCTTTACCTTCTTTGTCTCTTCTTCTCCTTGCTCTTCTTGCACCTCTCTCTTTCGGGAGTGTCAGTACCTTATGAACACTCTTTCGAGATTTGTAGGAGGCAAGAAGAAGCTCAATCTTATTCTAGACCAATCTAAGATCTGCAGATTTAATCAGGGTCTAGGATATGACTTCTTTGTGGACATGAGGAAGCATCCACCGCCGTGCTCGCACCCATAGCACTGTGTGTGATCGAGATCGAGCCTGGACCGAGAAAGTCCATTTCAAGTCGGCGGGCTATGTCGAGGGATTTCGACAAGAAGGTAATTTCACATGTCGCTTCTACCTCTCGAAGGTGAAGTATCACCGCACCTTCATCGCCGAATGGATGGACACACATCGATCGATGCTTGGCGCGCCAAGATCGCGTAGAGACCATGTTGAGTCTCTTAGGCGCATTCGTGGTCGGCCCTGCACCTTGAGTGCACCTAAGACCAACACGAGGTCTAGGCTTGTTTCTTCGATGGGTTTGTGCAAAGATCGAGGACTTGGTTTTTCCGAGTTTTCGGTTTTCGCCCTCATGCTACTTTCGATCGTGACTTCCGCCGTCCCGAGGGTAGATCTCGATTTCCCCGAGATAGCTACCATGGCGTGTTCGATCTGTTGCGTGTGCTCCGACTTCGCTCCTTCAGAAGCGATCGGACTCGAAGAACGACTTCGGTCTGCTCTTAGATCTTCTGCTGTGAGTGACAGAGAGCGTAGGGTAGATAGAGGTCGACGGGCTTGACTACTTCATCTCGCCGACGTGTTACTCAAGATTGGGTGCCAAAATCATTGTTGATTTATCCCAAGATCGAGACTTTACTCTCTTGACTCAGTTCGCGGGTAGGGAAGGAGAAGGTTTGGCTTGTAGACTCGGTTGTTCTCGCTATATGACCGGAGACTCCGCTGGTTCTCCTCCTAGCCCGCGCTCCGGTGATGAGACGATCACCTTCGAGACGCTTCGTCGGACGCGTCATCGCCAAAGGTACTGTCGTATTAATGCTTCTTTTATTCTTAAGGATGTTGCCTTGGTTAGTAAGTCGCAGACAATTTGCTTTCCGCTTTCGGCTTCGATGACGGTTTCGAGGTGAGCTTCAAGAAAACGCTTGCAAAATTCTTGATTCTTCTGTAGTCCGGTTTATGGATTTCTCGTTATGGGAGGATCTTTCGTCTGAGTTCTCTCGAGTCTTCCGCGATCCTCTCGTGTGTTTAGTTGCTTCGAGTCCCGCGATCTCTCTCTCGCATAGGAGACTTGGTCATATTGATTTGACCATTTGACCCGAAAGTTAGCGACCATGATCTCATTCGTGGTCCGCCAAACTCAAGATGGTCAAAGATCTTGTTTGCACTCCATGCCAAGACGGCAAGATGGTTGCCGCTTCTCATCCTCCCACCAATTATTATGACCGATGCACGACAATTGCTCCACATGGACACATTGGACCAAATCGAAAGTGATTAGCGGGAGGGAAGTGGTATGTTCTTGTTGTGGTCGATGACTTCTCGAGGTATTCTTGGGTGTTTTCTTAGCGTCAAAGGATGAGACGTTTTCACTTTTCCGAGGTCTTTTAGTAGGCTTTCTGCTGAGCTTCCCGGTGCCTTACGAGCGATCCGCATGATAATGGCACGGAGTTCAAGAATTCCTACTTTGAGAGTTTCTGTGGTGAGACAGTGTAGAGCACCGCCTCTTCTCCATACGCCCCTCAAAGAAATGGCGTTGTGGAGAGAAAGAACCGCACCTTGGTCGAGATGGCCAGACGATGCTTGATGAGTACTCTACACCGAGGAAGTTTTGGGTGAAGCCATTGCGACCGCGTGCCATGTTTCAATCGAGTTTTTCTTCTGCACTCCTACACCGCACTTCTTATGAGTCGAGATACTGGTAAAGCCCAGTCTCTCATTTTCGTGTGTTTGGTTGCAAGTGCTTTATCTTGAAGTCCGGGAACCTAGACAAGTTCGAGTCACGCTCCTATGACGGTATCTTTCTAGGCTACTCGACTTCTTCGGGCTTATAGGGTCAGAATCGCGAGTCTAGCAAAATGGTAGAAACTCGAGGTGACCTTCGACGAGGCCACCCGGGACTAGGCCAGATATCTCGTGTTCTTTAGAGCAATCCGAGACCATCTTTGTGGATGATGAGGACGATGGAGATGACGGTTGTCTACGATCCCGCCCTCATCCACTCCTTGAGGTGCCGCCTTCCACCGCACCTCGAGGTGATCGACCTTGCCTTCGCTTCCTCTGGAGCTAGTGGCTCTGCTCCTACCTCGTCGGCTCATGAGGTAGAGGCCACTTCTTCATCTCTCCCAGACCTCCTAGACACATCCGAAAGTTCATCCTTCAGAGCAGATCATTGAGATCTTTTCGAGCGTGTTACCCGCTCAAAATCGCTTATCTCAATTCTGTCTCCATTCTCGCCTTCATTGCCTCTTTTGAGCCCAAAGATGTTTCTCATGCTTTATCGATGAGTCATGGGTCAATGCCATGCATGAGGAGCTAGAAAATTTCGAGAGGAACAAGGTCTGTCGCTTGTTGAGCCCCCACGAGGCCACAATATCATTGGAACCAAGTGGGTGTTCAAGAACAAGCAGAGTGAGGATGGGGTAATCATCCCAAACAAGGCGAGATTGGTAGCTCGGGGTTTTCCTGTGTTGAGGGTCTAGACTTTGAGGAGACCTTTGCCCTCAGAGCTCGACTTGAAGCCATTAGAATCGCTTGCCTTTGCAGCTTCTAAGGGTTTCAAGCTTTACCAGATGGACGTGAAGAGTGCCTTCCTCAATGGCCTTATTGAGGAGGAAGTCTCGTCCGACACCTCCGTGTTTCGAGAACCCCAAATACCCTAACCATGTCTTCAAGCTTTCAAAAGCAGATGGACTTAAGCAGTGCTCCCGAGCTTGGTATGAGAGGCTTAAGTCCTACTTGATAAGTCATGGTTTTGTGATGGGTAAAGTTGACAAGACCTTGTTCATCCGCCATGGCATCGACCTTCTGCTCGTCGTCAGATCTATGTCGATGACATTATCTTTGGTGGCTCTTCCCATACTGTTTCCCGCCTCTCGGATGTCATGAGCACCGAGTTTGAGATGAGTATGATGGGTGAGTTGACCTTCTTCCTTGGCTTCCAAATCAAGCGGACTGGAGGTACATTTCTTCATCAAGGAAAGTACACTCGTGACCTCTGGCGCTTCGACATGAGTGATGGGAAGCTTGTGTCGACTCCCATGGCTTCTACAGCCTTATCTTGACCCAGATGAGGATGGCGAGCCAGTTGATCAAAAGGAGTTTCGCAGCATGATTGGCTCCCTCTTGTACCTCACTGCCTCGAGACCAGACATACACTTCTCCGTGTGTCTGTGTGCTCGATTTCAGGCTTCTCCTCGCGTATCTCACCGCCAGGCGGTGAAGCGCATCTTCCGGTACCTTCGAGCTACCATTGACTATGGTATCTGGTACTCTTCCTCATCCTGTCTTTCCTTGAGAGCCTTTTCGGATGCAGACTTCGCTGGCTGTAGGATAGATAGGAAGAGCACTTCTGGCACCTGCCAATTTCTTGGCACTTCTCTTGTTTCCTGGTCTTCAAGGAAGCGATGCAGTGTTGCATGACCCACCGCAGAGGCCGAGTACGTTGCTGCAGCCAGTTGCTGTAGTCAAGTGCTCTGGATGGCTTCGACCCTGCGGGACTTTGGGTTAGTTATCGACAGTGTTCCACTCTTTTGTGATAACACTTCTGCGATTAACATTGCCAAGAACCCAAAGCAAACATTCCCACCAAGCACATCGATATTCGCTTCCACTTCCTTAGAGACCATGTAGAGAAGGGCGATATAGTGCTCCAGCCAGGAGAGTGACCACCGGTTGGTGACATTTTCACCAAGCCATTGGATAGTTCGAGGTTTTCACTCATGGGAGAGCTTGGGGTGGTTTGTCCTTATGGATTTGTAGTGAGGGGAGCTTTGGGTTTCTTGCTCTACTATATTATTTATGCTCTTGCTCCTTCTTTGTTGCATTGCATTTTGAGTGCATTTGGGATTAGTCCTCCTAGCATAGATTAGAGTGCTTCTTTTGTCTAGTTGTTTAGATTTCTGCTCTTATCTTGTGATTCTAGGATGCTTCTTATTAGCTGTTACTTATCTCACTAGGTTGAGCTCACTCACTTCTTGTAGGTTCTAGCGAGGGTTGGGCCACCCTGCAGACAGGTGCGTGTTTGCTCCTAGGTGTGTTAAGTGGGCGCTTGATAGTCCTAGAGTCATATGGGGTAGATGAGAGTCATCTGAGCCATAGTATTCTCTATATCTTATCTATGCTTTAAGGATCCATTGCTTTATGTTTTCTTTGCCACTTCTCGATTTATTGTTTTGGTTCAAGGAGTTCATTTGGGAGCTTCGAGCTTAATATTGAGTTAACTCAACTTGAACTAAAAGTTGCATCTAATGTTGAGGGGAGCCGGATCTTACGCATTTCTAGCATTCTCGCATTGTAATATAACTACATTGAGCCTTGATTATTATCCCGCTATGACATGTTTACAATGCTTTACACCTTGCCATGACTTGTGCTTATTTGCTAAATTTATCATGACTTCATATGTGTAGCCTAGCTTTTGCCATGATAAGTTAATTAAAATTGTTCAACTTAAACTAAAACTTGTCATGTTAGCACTCGAGATTAGTCTTTCTTGAGCTATCCTTTTATGATTCATGCCATGTCAAATAGGTTTGGGTAGAGTGATGAATCTATATTGAGCCTTAGAAAGAGCTGTTTTAGTCTCTTGGTGATGCATGAGTTAGTACAACTTGTTAAAAGGCAAAAGATCTCTTTTGTGCGAAAAAAACCGATCTCACCAATTCTCTCCTATGAGACGGCTTGCCATTGCACTTGGCATGAACTTAGGGGAGTTTTGGGTGACCTAGACTATCTTCTTAAGCTTCTCGCTTGGAGTAGTCGCATAAGGCTTGAGACCTAGCACATGATAAAACAAAAATCTGGTTGGAAACCACCATGAATTTCAAAAGAAAATATGTTTCATGTGTTCAATGTGCTTAAAGCCACAAAAGCATCATGTACTTTAACCAATGTTTCAATCTTGAGCATAGCACTCTATTTGGTCTCACTTTAAGCTTCTTAGTTCCGCTTAGCTTATTGACATGGCTGCATCATCCTTGGATATCTCTAGCGAGACTTTGCTCATTGATGACTTGACTTGCTCACATAATGTACCTCATTTTCAGATTGTCATCTATGTGTTCTAGCTAGCTTATACATATCTTGTCATGATCTAGATAGCCTTTTTATTAAGTTATGGCTTGGTGTATTACATTATGGTCATATTGGATAATTCTCATGGCTCTAACTGCTTAGAATAATCAAACTTCAGCCATTTCATCCATTGACATGTCATATTCTCTCTTGAGCATTCTTGATGCGTTTATTGCCAAAAGGGGGAGAATAGAGAAGAAAAAGTCTGTTGGGAACAGTTTAGAGCTTTGGAGTTCAATTTGCTCTTTCAGTTGTTACTCTAGCGTTCCTTCTGTCGACATGGTCATTAGCTTCATTTCATTTCTTGGACCATGTTGGTTTCTTCAAACTCAAACTCAACTTTGCGCTTTTTCGGAGTTTGTCAATATACTCATCAAGGGGGAGATTGAGAGACCATGTGGTCGTGTCTCCATGAAAGTGATGAGTAATTGACAAAGGTTTTAGGTCAGTCGAGTTTGGTTTGTGTGGTCGGACCATGTCGCTCGCCGTTCACGCGTGCGTGAAGTCAATCGTATCGGGATAATCGAACGACGGCGTGTTATGGGCGATGACGATCGCAGGCGGTTGTACCGATTGGTAAATGGCGGTTGAAGAATTCGAGAGAAGTTGTTTTTCGAGTTCGGTCTTCATTGGAAATCGAACGACCGCAGTATTGGAGCCAGACGACCGAGTGCGGTTGATCCGCCGGTAACATGGCGGTTGTACCGATTGTATTGTGAGTTTCGCCATTTTGGTGATTTGAGTTTTGGGATAGGTCATATCCAAGTGCGTTCATGCATATGTGTTGCATATTGCATGTTTGAGCTAACGTTAGGTCAAGTTGTGAAGAACTTGTTCCCGCTTTCGTGTTTCTTGTCTGTGTGGTCGCAGGACGCCGAGTGGAGTCGTGGCGAGACACGGTGGATCGGACTAGGCGCAGTGGCGCCGAGGTCGAACGGTCGATGTGTCAAGACGACGTGACTCGAGGTGGTTGCGGCGGCGAGACAAGGAGCGCTGAAGCTTCGGAAGGTGCGAAGGGCGACCGGAAATTCGCAAGGCCGCACAAGCGGGGCGGGCTCATTGGATATAGCGGGCGAACGGGCGGAGACCCGCTAGCCAAAGCGCTATAAAAGGAGAGGAGGGGCTGCATGCCCTCCCGGAGCACTTGGGTGGAATTAGGGTTTTAGAGTCAAAAGAGGCTTTGTGAGGTTGTTTCTCTTTTGCTCTTTAGTTGTTGAGAGTGGAGGTGTAGGCAGAGGTGTGCTCCTGCTTGTCCCCTTTTGGTTTTGTGTTCATCTCCCTCTAGAATGGATGAGTGTTGGTTCTTGAGTTGTGAGAGTGAGGAGATGGATTGAGCTTACTTGTAATCATCCCTCTGGTTCTAATGTCCATGCGTATGGGGATGTATCTATGTGTTTTTCGCTTTTGATTCATTGAATGAAATCTGAAGTTTGTCTCTCGAACTCTTGTTTTGTTCTTCGTGACTCCCATTTGGTGATTTCTTGATTTTGTGAGTCTCTTGTTGTTTCTTGTTGGGAAGCCTCAAAACGAGTTGTTCTATGATGGGTTAGTGCCACAAGATCATTTGATCGATTTCCAAGAGCAAACTTGGTTTAAATCTAAGATTTCAGTTTTGGGTTGTCTTTGTTCTTCGCTCTTCCGCTTTTTGGTTGATTCCTGAGATTTTGTGGTTGGATCTACTCAATCGCTTTCTTGAATAGGTTCCTAACATCCTTAGGAAGGTGTGTTCCAATTTTGGTCAAGTTTGGCCGTAGATCAAAAGTTACGTTGATTTTCGCTTTTGAAACCCGAGCGGATTTTGCCTGCTCCAAGATAATCGGATGAACCGGCTTAACATCGCGGTTTGTAGTGGGACTACGGTACAACCGCCGCTTGTTCATGGTTTAGGTCGATCACAGTACAACCGCCGCTTGTTCGCGGTTGTACCGATTGTCCCGATTTGTTCGGCTCTTTCTCGCTTTTTGTTTGTTTGAGCTTTGGGGGTGAGGAGTGGATTCAACATAAGACTTCCTCTCGGCTTAATCATTGATCTTCATAGCTCTCATAGCTATTGGAGTGATTTATAAGTTGAATCCATTCTTTGCGAAAAAGATTCGGTGCTCCTATTCACCCCCTCTAGTCGCCTTTCCGGTCCTTCAAAGATAGAATCGCAATCTACCTGGATAAGGGTCGAGGGTTTCCCGGGGTTCGAAGGCGGCGCCCTCAGTATGCAATTTTTACTTAGGATTTTGATCGGCAAATCATATTTACCACAAATCGACTATTGTTCCGATTCGACCAATTTGTATTGATCTTTGCGTGCAAAGATGCCGTGGTTTGAGAACCGAGACAACTTTCGCTCAAGGAGCCCGATTGCACGATCACGGACATCGATTATCAATCTAGGTTCCGATTCGACCAATCATATTGATCTTCGCATTCCGCATGACCGTTTACGTGTCACCGCTCTACCGATGGCGAATCCGACCGGTAGGGGTATGTTGTTTCACGACCTTAGCAGCATGATCACGGAACATCGATTATCAATCTAGGTTCCGATTCGACCAATCATATTGATCTTCGCATTCCGCAACCGGTTTTACGTGTCACTGTCTACCCCGATGGCGAATCCGACCGGTAGGGGTATGTTGTTTCACGACCTTAGCAGCATGATCACGGAACATCGATTATCAATCTATTACCAGAACTATACAATCGATCACATCGATCATACCGACTTACATATCGTCATATGCAAATCACCCGAACCTATAACATGATAGCAACCGCTCTGATACCACTGAAGGGCTACGGGTAGGCTACACTAGCGTAAATTAATAAAAATTCTACCCGTAAACCAAGATCACTGCAGTTATAGATCACGGTCTTACCACTAGACGCGCAGGTGCGGAAATTGATGTAGCACGCGTCAGGCGAGTAGTCGTATTAAGTTGATGCAAAGACGTCGGAGGAGAGTAGTCGTACTACTTCCTCGTCCTCGTCGCGGCGTCCCACGTACAGCTCCTCTCTTGCGGTTCGTCCAAACGCTACAGATGCAGCGCCTCCAAAGGTATCCACACGTACGGGAGGACGCGACGCACGCCGGACTACTAGATCCGCGCGAGCGACTAGGGCGTGGGAGGGGTGGCGGCCAGGGTTTGAGGATGTCACGAAAAACTCATCACGAATCTTGTGCGCCCTTGCCCTCCTTTTATAGACATCCTTACAATGGGCTTCTACTAATAGAGGCCCATTAGGACTCAATGCCCAGTCTAATTCGGATCCAATCCGAATTAGGCTTCAGCCCCTTAAGTGTGTGACCCTATAGGTTCACGTATGTTTAGACATGACGCGAGTATACATACTTGGTCAATAGTTGGTAGCGGCCTCTAGCAAGACGTGCCAACTCCTAAACGTACACAAAGATCATATCGGACGAACCATCACAACGTTATGTACATGCCAATCCCTTTGCCTCACGATATTCGGTCGAGCTCCAAGCTGACCACTCTATCTCGATCCCGTGATCCTAATCCCTTACTAGGTTAACTCTTAACCTTAAGTAGCATGGCCATGCATTTTGGATCCGATCACTCGAGGGCCCAGAGATATCTCTCTCGTAGAGAGGGCAAATCCCATCTCGACCGACCATGCCTCGCAAAGATGCTTCATGACAAACCCGAAAGCTACCTTTATAACTACCCGATTCACGAGTAGCGTTTGATAGCCCCTAAGTAGGTCGATTCACATCTCAAGTACATGCGACAATCTCGTGTCTAAGGACAAGGCGTACACATTGTGTAGAGAGAACCATAAGTATAATTGTTATGTCTCATGTTGGGTCGGTCCAACCCCATGTTCTAAACATGTGTCCACATTATTGGTTTGACATCTCCATGTCTATGACCTGTGAAACATGGTCATCAACCGATACATGTGCTAATCCATCATTCACGTGTGTCCTCACATGAACTCCGACTAGGGACAACTTTAGAATAACCATATAAGTAAAGAGCTTCACAAACAAGTCACATACTTGTTAATCAACACAAAGGCAATATTCAAGGAACATTTATTAAATCATGGATACAACGAAATATCATCATCTCTATGATTGCCTCTAGGGCATATCTCCAACAATAACCTGGGACACGGCTATTCGAATAGATTTAGTTTACTCTGTAGAGGTGTACTGATTTACCCACATGATATGCATAACTCTCAATGTCGGCCAATGCACTCTTCCTTAGGAGTGTGACTGAGATAGCATATTGAGGCCGTTACAATGTCATGCGCTAACTATCAAACCACCCTAGGATCCGAACCATGGCAAAGCTATCGACGCGTTGAACCACAATACACCTCGTTGTGTAAGTAAGTCCCTTGCACACAAGAGACCCTTAAGGGAAAGTAAGAGAACACTTAACATGCCCCTACTAGATTGACAACGCAACAATTTAACAGTAACAACAACAATTGTCAATCTAATTGTGTTTTGATAGCTAACACACAACAAATTATTAAGCCAAGCCTTCGCCATTATCCCGACGTGTGGTTGCATCTAAGACTTAGTTCATCACACCACAGATCGGTCCTCAATTACTCAAACGGGCTACATGAATCTAGAACAACCTCCTTCATCCCCTTATCACCGTCCAAATTCAACACACAACAACCCCCACCCAACAAGTCCACAAACATCAGATTCGAAGATCTGGATATATTCCTCAAATTCAACATAATTCAATCCATATAATCTTCAAATTTCATCAAGATTTGATTCAATCCATCGGCCGATGGACTAGCTCCATCAACCGTTTTTTACTACAACTACTAGCATGACTAAGCACCGTTCTACAAATTAGCAAACAATCCCATATAACATATATCTTTAATCATTCAAGGTAACAGGGTAAACAACATTCAAAGGGGGGCCAATGCAGCAAGAGGATATAACTATTTCTACCCAATTGACATACGAGTATTTCAAAATAAAGTAATGCATATAATACTTGAAAAACAACATAGATACTTTTCAAAGTAATAGGAATTCAACATGCATCAAAGGAAAGAACTGCTTGCCTTTGCTATGGATGGTCCATGTGCTGCTGAGTACCACTCTTGATCACACTCGAACCTTCAAACTATCGAATCTAACGAGAACATCGAATAAGAACAATAACATCGAAAACATCCAAAAATTCAATATCATCCCAAATGCATGCAATTTATACAGTAGGTAGATTATGATTTTTGATGAATTTAGGTGAAAGAATTAGTCCATTTGGATTTAGTATGTGAAAGTTATAGTGGTTTGAAAATCAACATCTTGGAAAATGCTGAAAAATGGAGCTCAGTTACTATTCATCCTAATTTAATTATTTGGTGAAAATTTGTAGAATTGTGGTGGGGAAAAGGATTTAAAGTTTAAGTGGAGAATAAAATTTTAATACTAACACAAAACAGTTCACCTCATTTGTAGTTCATATGAATTTCTCATGAATTTGTGAAGTTAATTCAATTTCTAGTGTAAAAAATAATTCATTCCAGAAATAAATTCTAATTTCAAAATTTTTTGGGACATTAACATGTTTCAAACCTATTCCAAGTTAAAGTATAATAAAAATGAAATCCAACAAAATTGGTTTCACTCAATTTGGAGTGAATTTGAATTAGTTATGAATTGTTGAAATAGAGACTATGACATAAGGCCTACTGTTATCTAGCTAACCAATAATTCAATTCTTGACTCATGATTAATTTTAATCTTTTAGATTAGATGTTAATGGCTAGGAAATATATTTTCTAATCCATTGGTTTTGGCATTCGCCTTGGCTCTATCTCAATGTCCCATTCAAGAATTTTCCTACTACACATCTATCTCACTATGAAAAAGTATTTTCTAGATTATTTAGCTCACTAACCAATTCTTTTATCAGGGTTTACTGTTCATTTAGTTGTTACATGGCTACTAAGCACTGTAAAACATCTTTCACTTATTAAACTTAGCTATCATCATGTGGTTTGCAAATTAAAGCTTCCATTAGTCGTTTACCTACGGTTCTTCTCAAATTTTTCCCTGTCATATTACTTATTTACTTCATCAAAGCATTCACTATTTGTTTTGTATAATCATATCAACACTCGTTTTTAAATTGGTTTGTTTTTGCTTAGATCCAACTCTAGCCAAAACAACATAATCTCTAACCACTTGTATTAGTAAAGTTATTAGCCTATTGTTATTTAATTATCCTCACATTGTCCTCTCTGTTGGTTCATCCATTCAAGAGTGTGTTAACTAAATTTCTTACTAAACCAAATATTCATTTGTTAAACAAACTTTTGAGTAATCAATTAGTTCATGGTTAAACAAATCATCCGATTCAATTAATCCATTTGTTAATTGCATTTAAACATGCAACAGTAGAAAGAATGCCACGCTTTTGGTGATAATGCAACATGCATAAATAATTATCGGAACGCGGTAACACAATATGATAATAAAATTTTACCGTCGCGTGCGCTAGGCGTGCGACTACCACCGGACGTCGCCTTCTCGATGCTCATCTGCTTCCACCGTAGTCGTCGCCGCTCCCGCGTCCACTTGGCCTCTCGTTCGTGTCCTTGTGCCTCCGTGTCGTACGCATACCATGCATGCGTCATCCTCACTCTACGGCCTCGGCTTCCTCTCTCGACACCATGTTCTCGGCCTCCCTTATTAAGTCGCAGCTCGCATGCATGCATGTCCACCCATGCACCGTCACATGCATGCATGTGCCGCCGAACCATTGTTCTCGTGCCGCCACTCCGCTGGCCTTCCCTACTCGCCTCGGCCACCCTAGCGAGCCGCTGCCAATGCTGCCGCTGCATGCATGCAACGCCTCGGCCTCGGGCTCCACCTCACTATTCTCGTGACGCCACTTGACAGTGCCGAGCCGCTGTCCTTGCACCGCCACTCCGCCGGTGCATCACCTCGGCCACCTCCTTGTCACGCACTAGGCCACGCCAGGTCGCCATGCCCCACTTGGCCACGACGCCGTGCGTCTGCTGCATGTTGGCCGCCACGACATGCTCTAGGCCACGTCAGGCTAGGCCTCGCCGCTGCATGCATCGCCTTGGTGCCGTGGCTACCGCCAAGCTCCAGACCGTTGTGCCGCCCGTGCCACAGTGCCACAGCTGCCTCTACTACTGCTCCTAGGTGTTGTGCCGCTGTTGCACATGTCGTGCACCATCTTGATGCCACCATGGCCATGCACTAGCCGCTGCATTGCTGCTGTAGGCCTGTGCTGCCGCTGCTACCCCTCGCAGCTGTAGCTCCCATGCGCTGCTCCATTGCCTAGACTGCAGCTACAGCTGCATGCTGTGCTACAAAACTACTCTGCCACCCTTTCCCTTCGCTAAAATGCTCAAATACTCAAATGGCCATGCATGTAAAATCTAAATGCAGAAATAGGAAGCTCATGAGGAGATGAACCCAAAGGTATGACATGCATAGAGGGTTTTCTGGTTTTTGGAGGAGTTTGGAAGGAGAGATGGTGTTGAGATGAACTAGTGTTAAGCTCATGGAGGGAGAGAAGAAAGAACTAGCAGTGTTCTATTGGTGGAAATGAAGTGGCATGTGGAATGGAGTGTGGGTGGGATGGTGCTGTGTAGTGCTCCCTTGAGACAAGAATTGGCAGAGATGAGAAAGGTTCGGCTGTGCTATGTGGCTTTGGATGGGAAGAATGAGTGGCTATGAGTGGAGGTGAATAACAAAAAGGAAAGGTGGCAGTGGGTTGAATGGCATTCGGCTGGGAATAAAGAAAGGGGAGGATGGGGTTCAGCTGGGCACAAGAAGATGCAATGTGTGTGTGGAAAGTTTGGCCTCTTATTTGACTTCTTTGACTAGCTGTTAAAGATAGCAAATTAATTCGAAATTTTTTAAAATATTCCAGGCACTGTTCGATGAGTTGTTGTTTGAGATAGAAATGGGTTGGAGAAATAGCAGGGAAAAGATGCGCAGGTGTTTCATCTGCTACTTCTTTTCTTCTCCCACGAATTCGCTCAAACTACCATGCATGCGAAAACAAATTGTAGAAATGGGTTGGTTGTGCATTGACGATTGCGGTGGTATGACATGCATGACTTGGTTTTGAGTTTTTGGATGAGATTTGAAGGAGAGAAGCGAAAAGAGTTAGCAGGGTCGAAAAATGGGAGAGATGACCGGAAAAGATGGGACACGCGGGCGTCTTGCCCGCGCTCGGTTGAACTGGAAAATGAGAACGGCGATACTAATGTATGCATAATGACATGATTTTTGAAAAGCATGCGAAAACAAGAAATTGATTTAATTTAAATGCTGATTGATTTAATTTAAATGCTGTCTTTCAAACCATTCAATTTAATATTGATTATTATTACTTGATGTGTGAAAATTGCAAACATGCTTTAATTAATTCTCAATTTATACTTAGAATAATTATGCTGAGTTTAGATTTTTAATTATCAATTTTCACTTCCCTTTGTTTTATTTACCTATTAGGTTTGTGTTTTAAATTCAAATTCAAAACTGATCATGCAAATTAAATGGGAACCAAATAACCTCCAATAAATTCCAGAAAATCCAAACAAGCATATAAGAGAATATAGAATCCAACTAAAATATTCACACACTTGAAACGTATTTGCTGCAACAAAATTTTTTAAAAGGTCCAACATTCACAAATGCACATTAGATGCTTAACTAATCCAACTTAGAGATTTGGGAACGTTACATTTTCCTTGTGAACCTCTTTCCCACCTTTAATTGATTAGCAGAACTCTTGCCTTTGTTTGAGAGAGAGAGAGAGAGACTGTACTCCATTAACACTCAATCAATTAGCCCCCTCCAGGTTTCCAACTGTATCTGAAGTCTGAACACTCGACTAGGCTCATTGTTCTATCGGGCATCCGTAATTTTTTTTCCATATTCCTCCAAGGTTTGAATTGAATTTCTTGTGAAGTTTCATATGAAACTCTTGAGCATTTAATTTGATCAGTTTTGCTAGCCCACGATTGCCTGAAAATCAAGGAAGTTTCAGTCGATTTGCTCACCTTTGGATCACGCGTGGAGATTCGTGCTTGAGGTCCTCTTCTTCTCCTCTAACCGCCAGCGCGGTGGCACCGAGTTAGGGGTAGGGTTCATCAGTGCCCCCAGGGCTTAGAGGGAAGCTGGGGTGGCGGTAGACCGGCGGTGGGTGGCGGCAGCACCGCCGGACACGGGCGAGGAGGAGGACGGTGGAGGTCGGCGGCGGTGACGAGACCGAAGTGGTTAGGAGGCAGCGGGAGGTGGTGGCAGATCGGCCGGAGACAAGGAAGAGGGCGGTGGGGGGCATCTCACCGCAGGGGAGGAAGAAGCGACTTCGGGGGCTGGAGAGGCCAGGCGGAGGAGGGGGAGGTGGGCGACAGGGGATGTGCTCATCGGCGGGGCTCACCGGTGCTGGAGGCGGCGTCAGAGATGCAACGGGAGGCGTCACACGGGGAGGGCTCTGGAGGCGGCGACTAGAGAGATGAGGTGAGGAGTGGAGTGAGGTGGGGATTGTGGGTTAGGGTCATATACTCTTGCACGAATCTTGGTGCAATCCAAGCAATTGAAAAGTGACTGGTGTTTAGAAAATTTTTAGGCAATTGATAAATAGACCCTCCCTAATTTGATTGGGCGAACAAGTAAAAGCCTTTTGTGCTGGGCCAGAGCGTGTCCGTAAAACTCGACTAAACTGGACCATCTTGGAGCCAGATTTAGCCGGCTGGAGCACCGGGATGACAAACACTGGACTGACACGAATGAACAACCTAGCTAGCCAGATGCAGCCGTACGTATGTTGTGGGCTAGAGACCGTACTTTCCAAGTTCAGCATGCATGCCACCTACGGCCTCGCGCACGCCGTGCACGGTCAGTAATGGCAACGACGGCCACGAGAACACGTTCGAATGCACATGCTGGTGAACACAACCCATGCGAGTTGCGAACGTGCACTAACTGTAGAATGGATAAGATCATGCAAACGCCGAGCAAGTATGAGATTAACGAGGAAGGAGTAGACGATCCGTTGGAAGAATTTTAGAGAAAACAAAAATAGATAAAATCCTGCAAAAAATTTACACAAGAAACTATACTATCTAAGGACCCTCCACAAAATTTTTCATAATTTTTGGAGCCCGTTTGCTAAGTGTAAAAATTCAGAAACCTCTCAGCGAGTTGAAAAGATCGAAATTCAAAATATGATTTGAATTCCCGCCGAGACAATGGGCCGAATCGCCTGCCCAAAGACCTCACATGTTGTCAGAGCCCACGCTTAGCGCTTGCGCGCTCCTCTCATTGGCGTGTCGAACACGGACATCGGCCCTTTCTTCCACCTCACGCAGCCGTCGCCGCCTCGTCTCAGAAGGCCAGAGCTTCACCCATGCGTTTGCTGCCGTTAGCCTTGAGCACCACGTGGGAGGACCAAGGTCGCCGGACTCACTTGCTCCGCCCACCGTTTGCTCTGCCTGGGTCTCGTCGCCGCATGAGAAACTCACAAAAACCCGAGCCGCTTGCAAGTTTTTCGTCAACCTTCTCGTCTTTGTCTCGCTACTTGATGTCCCTCCGTCAGTACCGAAACCCTAAACCTCTGACACCATTTTCATTTTCTTCGTTGCTGGTAAGTTTCATCCACTATATCTCCCGAAACACCTCGTCATCTCGAGCTCCGATGCATGCGCTCTGCCAAAGCTCAAGCATGTCCCGGTGAGTCAAGCCCTTGACATGCGTGTCATTGTGTGCCATTTTGCTCACTCATTCAATCCCTTACTTCTATGTCCTTCCAATGCAGTGTAGCTCCACAATCGCGTCTTCTTCTTCATCTCCGGTGTTACGGTAGCCATGGAAGATCTTCATGCTCGCCGAATTGACTCAGACGACCCTAGGGCCCCGAGCCATGAACATTGGCTTTGTGATAGCACCCTGAGCCGATTTGAGCGTCAAATTCTCTTTGCCTTTGCCCCTAGCACGAATGCCATGTTTGGCCCGAGGCTCCTCGCCACCTCTCACTGCCATGACAGCGTCTCCGTCCACCTCTCCTGCCATCTTCGCCACCCCTAGCATCTCCATGACACCACCTTTCCATTCCCGAGCTCCCCTAAACCTTTCCACACTTTTTGTGCTACTAGCGAGCTCGCCTTTCCCCTCGGTCCCGCGTAGCACTGCTGCTTCTCTCCTTTCTCTCTCTGCCAGTGGCCCCATGAGATTAAGTGATTGTTAGTGTGAGAGTCACCGGATGATTTAACTTGTAATGCTTAATCCTCCAATTGATCCTAGCATCACAAATTTAATTTCCCCGCTCTCGGTGCATTATGTACCTCCCAGGAGCGGTACACATATGCCTTCACAACATAGTATCAAACCGTACATAGTTAATCATAATATTGCAAGATAAAATATCAATTACGTAGTAGAAAACAATAATTAAAATAAAATTAAACCATGAAATAACCAGTGATGGAGTCCCAATGGCTTGCCATAACCCGCAGGGCAACCGATTGGGGTTAAAACCTTAGCAAATCGACGTTTCCTGCGCATCTTTCCTTACCCGAATTAATCTCAAAACCTGCTGTCCAGATTAATAAATAAAAGCAAACAGTGAGTACATGAATGTACTCCGCAAGACTTGTAGTGTATCACAAATGTTATATTAGATGCATGGCTATCAAAGGAAGAGGCTACTACATTAGGCAATTTTCAGCATAAAGCAATAAGTTTTAGCAAGATATCATATTTAGATTCAAATGGCAGTGAGTAAAACATTTTAAATACTTAAATAATAGTAAGGTAACATATTATAATCCCTCACATCAATCCATGATCATAATCTCATAACTGTAAAGTAAAAATTCAATAGTTTTCACATTAATCAATGATCACAACCTCGTACCCTTCCCAAATGCTCCTAAACCCAATTATCATATTCTAATTATCAGACCACCTGAGGAAACACCCCATGGCAGGCTATCGTTTGCAACTGAACTATGGGTGAATCTCGTAACAATGGGAAACACCACATGGCAGGCTATCGTTCGTAACTGAACCATGGGTGACCCTTAACATCAATGGGAAACATCACATGACAGGCTTTCGTTCACAACTGAACCACGTATGACCCTTGTAACAACAACAATAGGAAACACCACATGGCAGGCTATCGTTCGCAACTGAACCATGGGTGACCCTTAACATCAATGGGAAACGTCACATGGTAGGCTATCGTTCGCAATTGAACCACGGATGACCCTTGTAACAACAACAATAGGAAACACCACATGGCAGGCTATCATTCACAATTGAACCACGAGTGTCCCTAGTAACAACAATGGGAAACACACCATGGCAGGCCATTGTTCGCAACTGAACCATGGGTGCCCCTGACAACATCAACAATAGGTACAACAATTAGTGGTTTGGTAGAAAGAACACAACCTATCACTCGTCCAAGTCCAACCCAGAATATCCACAACACAACAAGTTCACAACAACCAGATTCAAGATCTGAACACAATCCTCAAGTCCAACAAAATTCGATTTAACACATTCCTCAAATTTTCCTACATGATTCAGTTAACACATTCTTCAATATCTCAACATAATTCGATTCACCTCGACCGATGGACTAGCTCCATCAACCGCTTTCGACTACAATTACTAGCATGGCTAAGCATCGATCTATCCTACAATAGAAAATTTCCCACACATACATATATCCTAAGTAACAAAGGAATAATGGGATATCAACATTCAAGGAAGGTAATGCAACAATTAGGAATTTAACTACTTCTACCCATGAACATAATTTCCAAAATAGCATGCATACATACAGTTGCAAAACAAAGTACATTAAGTGAAATACTGGGATCAATATGATCAAAGGGGGTGCTTGCCTTTGTTTGCTGAAACTCTGAACATTCTCACAAACTTCTCAATTGCACTCCGAATCATCGTCATCTAACAGTAAGAACTGACAAATCAAAAGCATCGAATAAACACTAGAATTCCAAAAAGTCTTCAACAATAGAATATATTGATTTTAGATGAATTTAGGGACATAAATTATTTGATTTAGAGTTGAAACGAATTGGTTAAGAACTTTTGAAAATGAGACTAAAGCATAGGGTCTATTGTTGATTGACTAATCATACCCCAAATTTTGACTTAAGATTAATTTTGCTCTTTTTAGATTAAATGTGAAAGGCTACTTAGAAAGAGGTTTTCTTAACTGACCTATTTGATACTCACAAAAGTGGATAACAAGGACGATGGGTTTAGCAAGAGGGTTACACTAAAATTTCAGATTTTTCACCTAAACAACTTCTCTGTTGAAATCTAAAATTCACAATCATTACCGATTTTTAGATTTGGTTACCTTCAAGTATAGATGTCCAAAGACTGAATGAGTCAAGACATTTCTAATCACTACACTATTCTTACTAACCATTTCCATTAGTCCTCGCTTACTTAAGCTAAATCATGTTAACTGACATGCTAATCAATTGGACCCAAACCATACACACAGTGGAGAGCACAAAGTATAGAGAGGAAGCATGAAGCTAGCAAGCTAGATGAACAGCAGCGAATCAAAACACCAAGGCCGAAGTGGCTCGGCGTGCTCAACGTCGACGGCGAGGGGAACTTCGGTGGTGGCCAAGAATGACGAAAACAGAACCGCCCAAGTGTGTTGGCCTCAGGGGTGGAGGAGGCGCCGCTTGGGCGGGCTGGCGGCGGCATGTGGCTGCCGTGCGCGGGGAAGACCGAGAGGCGATGGCGTTCGGGAGTCGGCGGTGGCTCGGGTTGTTGGGTGCGGTGGCGTGGGCTGGGGCCGATGGAGATGGGTTAGCAAGGTGCTCCGGTGGCGCCATGGGCAGGGAGGCACGAGGGAGCCGAGCGGCACCGTCAGGTGAGCCAGAAGGCGGCGGTGGCATCGGCGGAGCAATAGAGGCTGGGCTGTGTAGAGGGAGCAGCCGAGCCAGGCACGGGCCAACCAGAGGAGGAGCGAGCTGCGCGGGAGCACCAGCAGGTGGCGCCATTTGCCAGGCCAGGGTGGGAGGTGAGCTCGGTGGTGGAGGCAAGGTAGCAGAGGCGACGGCGCCAGTAGCGTGGCTCCTTGGCTCTTGGTGGAGAAAAAAGGGGAACACGAAGAAAAATGGCTCAGGGCAAGAAGGGCTGCACGCCTAAAAGACAAGGAGATAGTAGAGGGCTCAAGGAAATGATGCGCTTGGGGCAGTGGTGAGCTGGCGCAAGCGCAGAGATGAGCGGCCGTGTGGCCATGCGCTTGGGTGCGTGTCCCATGGCCGGGCTAGGCAAGCGTTAGGAGGGAAAGCCCGCCACCGGGCCCGGACTGTCGATGGAATAGGTAAGTTGGTTCGACTGAGTGGGTCCGGCTGGAACCAGGTTGGCTCGGGTGCGGCCCGGGTTGATGCAGAGGAACAGTGAGGAGAGAAAAAGAAAGTTCTCTGATTTTTGTAAATAGGGTGAGAAGTTTAGGTAATTTTTAGACAAAGCAAAATAGCTCCAAAAATTATGAAATTTTTAGGGTTAGTAGATAAGGTGTTCCAAATCCTAGGAAAATCATTTCTAGGCACCATTCATAAGATTTGTTTGTATTTTAAATTCAAAATCAAATTTGAACATGCAAATTGAACAGAAACCAATTAACCTCCAAAAATTCCAGAGAATTCCAAATAAGCAAACCAGAGCATATAAAATTCAACGAAAATTTTCCCAGCTATGGGTCCTATTATATTTTTCAAAATAATATACAATTTACATTTCTAAAATTAAGAAAGTGTACTTTCAAGTTTAAAAATTGAGATTCTTTGTAAAATTTACCTCAAGTATTTTAGGAGTATCTGAGGTATTATTATTTTTAAGTTGAAATAAAAATACATTTCCATACTTAAAACATTTTTAGTTTGGCCCCAAATTCAAATTGGACTTCTGAATTGGAGAAGAAGTATTGGATGACTAGGTTTTTAACACATTTGTTTTGCAACAAAAGTTTTTTAAAAAATTCCAAAATTTCATAAATGCTCATTAGATGCTAAATTAATCCAACTTAGGGATTTTGGGCTGTTACAAACCTACCCCCCTTAAACAGAATCTCATCCCGATCGAGATTCCGGTAGTTCGGAAATCGAAACGAAAGACTGGGGCAGACCTAGGTGGGTTTGGTTACAGGGTCACTCTTCGGATTCTGTCGTTAATTGAACTCAAATCCGAATCAAGTGAGGTTCTTCCTAAAGTTTAGGTACTATAGAGGGAAGCTTTGTCGAAGGATTGCGAAGTGTTTTCTAGGTGGTTCTTTCAACTCTAAACGAAATGCACCATCTGCTGTCTTGATTTGTAGAGTCCAAGGCACTTTTGGCAAATCTCCTCTCAAATATTTTAGACCCAACAAGGTTTGCCACCTTGGGAAGTGAGTTAGGGATAATTTATCTCTATGGGTTGTTTTGAGGGGGAGTTTGCTCTTTTTGCATTCATTGTACCATAATGCATTTTAAAATTCAACAACTTGCATTGTAATATAAACTTGTGGAGCTTTGATTATTATCCTTGTATGACATGATTTCATACTTTATATCCTGCCATGTCTTGTGCTAGTTTGCTAGACTTCTTTTATGGCTTTTTATGTATAGCTTAGCTTTTACCATACTAGCTTTATTATCTGTGAGCAAACTGAATCATAATATGACTTATTGGATCTTGTGACTAGTTTTGCTTTAGTGATCCTCTCATGATTCATGCCATGTCATATAGGCTTAATTGAGTCTTGAACTTATTCTGAGTTTTAAATTGAGCTCTGATAATTCTTAAGTCAAGCAAATAAAAAATGAGCTTTTCTGTGCGAAAAAACTGATCTCACCAATTCTCTCTTATGAGACGGCTTGCCAATGCACTAGGCATGAACTCAGGGGGAGTTTTGGATGACCCAGACTATTCTCTTAAGCTTTTGTTGCTTGGGATGGTCGCAGTGAGGCTTGAGATCTAGCACAATGCTAAGAAAACAAATTGGCAATTGGTTGAAGCTTAGAAGGCAGTTGTGGATGGCTCCTAGTCCAGGACTTGCTTTACTAAGATAAAACCAATTATTTTCAAAGAAAGTGCTCAATGTGCTAAATTCTAAATGCTTGAACAAATTGATTCAAAATTGAACTCATAATGCTCAACATTGACTCATTTTCTAGCTTCTGGCTCCATTTTGCTTATAGACATGGCCTGACTCATTTTTGGATACCTTTAGTTAAACTGTGATCTTGAGCACCTTGTCATACTGTTGATTCATTAAATCTCAGATTATTGCTATTGTGGCCTTAGCTTTGCTGTACATGTTTTGCCATGATTGAACATAGTGTCTTCACATAATATGGCTTGGTGTAATTCTTGTACAATCTTCATGGATAATCTTCATGGCTCCTTTTGCTCAAGTTAAAAAAAAAATGAAAATGAAAATGAAAAAATGAAAAATTACAAAATTGCAGCCATTTCATTACATTCATGCTCTATCTTCTTCCATGCACCTTGATGAATCCATTGTCAAAGGGGGAGAAATATTGGTCAAAAATGTTGTTTTAGAGCTTTTTTTTCATCTCAATGATCAAAGGTCAAATAAAACAATTGTTCTTTCATATGGACCTAAGTGAGATTTTTGGCTTTTCTTTGGAAATTGAAGCTTTTGTGCTTTCTTTTGCCTTGATCTCACTTGCTTATGCTATTCTGAAGCCAACTTGGTCATTTCCTTTGCTTTTTCTTGCATTTGGACCAAGTTGTGCCTTTGCGCAAAAACTGCGAGTATTTTTCTTTTCAAACCCCAAAACTACATTTTCTGAGAAATTGCCAATGTGTTCATCAAGGGGGAGATTGTGGATGTCATGGGGATATGCCCATGATCTTAGGATGATGAAACAATTGGCAATGTTGCTTTTGGTTTGAAGTTTCACGCGTTTTCGGCAAAGTTAAAAGGCTGATCTTTAGTCATTTTGGGATTTTGGCTTTGGGATAGATTGAGTTCATAGGCTATAGTGTATATGTATTGCATGTTGCATGTTTTCACTAACGTGGGTCAAGTTGTGAAGAACTAGTTCCCGGATTCGTGTTTGCTTGTCTATTGCTGTGCAGGTGGCTTGGAGGTCAACGACGGTCAACGGCGAGGAGGATTGGGACTAAGCTTGGAGAGATGAGGTCCAGAACGATCAAGGATGTCGGGTGAGGTCAGGTGACTCAAGCGTGGCGCAGAATGGACAAGGATGACCGAACGGGCAGTTCGATGCGACTGGTTTGATCAAGCGGTGCGGGGGTCGGTGCAAGTGCCAAGGTGGTCCAGTGGGAACCGGATGGGAGAGACTTGCCGACACGATGAGAGCCGCTGGATCAACCTACACGTGGTGAAGCAGGCGATTGCTTCAACAGGATTGGACACGGTCTTCGGAAAAGATCGAGAAGGGGTATTTTGGTAATTTTACCAAATACCGCCTTGGTGACCTAATGCCAACCTACGGCGCAAGACGGTGCGTCAAGAAGTGGATTAGGTCAAGATAATTGAAGACGGCGCTTTAATTTGCGTGCGTATGTGTTCCGTTGATGTTGGGCCTTAACGGAAGCCCATTAGGGTAAATCTTCTAGAAGGTTTTTTTTAAGGTTAGAAGCTGCCCTATAAAAGGAATTGTAGATGGGACGTTTGGGGTGCGCTTGTACAAAAAGCAAAATCCCTGGCGGCGTCCTAAAGAACTTGAGTTGTGGCGGCGGCCTGGTGCGTGCGCCCGTGAGAAAAAGTGAGGAGCTTGGCGGCGGCTTGTCTCCTGCAGGAATAGGAGCCTTAGGGCAGCATGTAGCCTATTGAAAAACCGAAAAGATCAATAGCGGCGACTGCTGAGAGATGAGATTGATGCGGCAGTAGTGTTCACCGCTTTGCATCTTGCATATGCATGCTGGCTGCCATTTTTTTTATGTGGATGAGGTGTTGATCTGACTGAGGTGTTGTGTTTATTTCATTCGGTATGCTGTGGCAGCCATCTTTGATGTGACCGAAACTATTTTTTTTGCTTGGTGTGCTGCCATCAATTTGTGTGAGGCTTTGGTTATTTTATTGCTTGACTACAGCTCATCTGTGCTTTCTTGTCGGTTCATTCTTGTGGTTTGCTGCTCGGTGCTGTGCTGCCCTGGAGAAACCGGATCTGTGCAGCGGCGTGAAGGGTCTTCAGTTGAAGAAAAAAGTGCCGTCGGCTGCTAGTAGTGATTAAATGTGTTGAATGGTTGTTTGCCTTCGGTTGTAGAAGAGCAGTGCGCTGGTAGAAAACCGCAGCCCCTGGCGGCGCGCCTGGTGAGGTCCCGTGAAAACCAGAGCCCATGGCGGCGCTCGTAGCCTCGTTAAAAAAAACAGATTTATCAGATTGGCCGGCCGCTGCTTAATCAAGAATCACAGGTTCAATAGTTGATTGCTGTTTGGCTTAATGCGTGTAAGAGGTCTCAACACTGTATGATGTGTTGTTGCTGTTTTAAGATCTTTTTATCCGGCAGCTGCTGCTTGTGCTTGTCAGATCTGAGTGTTTAGACTAGTTTATTGTTTTGGTTATGGTCTCTCTTGTTCATCTTTGCTTTCGTATTTGTCTTTGTGTGATGTTGGACATCTTTGTCTGGCCTTAGTAAAACCAGCGCTTTGTAGTCGCCCATAAATTGAGGCCCTAGCGGCACCTTGTTCGAGCCCGCAGAAACCGGGTCTTAGCGGCGGCGTCCCGAGTCCCATGTAGGCAGAAAAATCTAGTAATCCAGCGGTTTGCTTTTTATTGGTGACTGCTTAATCAAGGTTACTGGTTTTCCGTTTTTTTGCCTCTTGCTTGTAAGATGACTAGTACACTGATATGATGTTGCAGTGATTTGTTTTTGATTGTTACTGTGACCGAACTATTTAGTTTTTTATTGCCTTTGGCTGTCATCAATGATGCGCATGTGGCGAAGGTGTTAATTCCCAGCGCTTTGCTGTTTTAGATCTATCTTGGTTGTGTACCTTTTTAGTCTTAAGTCTGATATCCAAAAGCTGATGAGATTCTTGGCTACCAGCATGAACCAGTGAATAGACATATGTTCTGGTGACCTTGGGTTTGATGTCATGACTCATGAGATGAGATCAGAGAGAATACAGAATCTAGATGCATTCTATTTCATCCACTGGTTTTTGCTCTAGCCATTAGTTTATTACTAGTTAGTACCTCTTTGGTTTTTGCTTGTGCTCTGCCGTGAGAGGATGCTTTGGATTTTGTGCATGCGGGTGTGAGATATTTTTGGTCTTTTGCTTCGGGGTTTGATCGGATTCAACACAGGTCATCCGCTATGCCTGTATACAGATCTTCATAGCTTTTATTGCTATTGGAGTGAAAGTAGTGTTGAGTTCGATCGAGGTGAAAAATAGAGAAAGCGTCTATTCACCCCCCCCTCTAGTCGCCTTTCCGGTCCTACAAAAAGTCATTTTCAACTCAGAGGAAAATACTCTTTCTCTGTTAGAAAACATAAACCTAAGAGAATACGTTTTCGATGTCACCCTTTTATTTATTTTCAGAATTTTTGAACCGAAGCAAATTGAAATGTTAATAACTTTTGCATATGAAATCCAAATTGAATTAATCTTTTTTCTAAATTCATCTAAAATCATGCTTTGTCTGAATATGCAAAAAATGTTTGGGTTTTATTACTATTGAAATTATTGTTCTGTAATTAATTTGCTATCGGTTGTTTTTGAATAGACGTCGATATTACAAACGAAATTTTTGACGATCCTCCATCCTCATACTCTGACATACCAGAGCAAGACAAGTATCCCATTTGATTATGTTGATCCCACTATTTCAATTGTTGTACTTCTTTTTGCAAAATCCAATATGCATGCGTGTATGTTTGCTTAAAATTGCTATATTTACGGCTATCGGTAGTTAAATTTCTGTTGAATGCATGATCCTCCTTGAAATATTGATATCCATACTGTTGTAGCCATTAGGGTATGGTTTAGGCAATAAATGATGTCGAATTGGGTCTTTCGAATGCGAGTATCACATAAATGCTTAGTCGGGCTCTAGTCTTTACTAAAATTTAAAAGTGGATGAGATATTAAATATGATTTGGGAGATTTTAAAATGATGGTCCAGATTGGTTACCTCTGTTAATTTTGTATAAAAATAAAAATAAAAACCTAGATTACGATGCGGGTGAGTTATAATATGAACTGATGAATGTGAGAGAGTTTATCGCAAGTAGATAAGGGGACATCCTCACCCGGGTCAATTAAGGACCGAACACTAGTGTCACTAATTTAAGCCTAAGCGTATAACCACATGTGTCGGATAACAAGCTATACTCCAGTTGATCAGATGGCCACGTGGATTGATGCGTGCCTCAGTACTCTTCAATGCCTACCTAAGATCGACTGAACAAGCTTGCGTGCTGTTGTGTGCCATTTTGGAATTTCTGTGTTTGTTTCATTGTTTGTTTTCCACTAATGTTTTGGTCATTCTTTTGTTGCATTTCTACTGTAATTCTTGTTGTACTACCACATATTACTATATGTTTGGAATTTGGGCAATATCTTTATTGATATTTTTTGCGGAAATGAATATCTTTATTTGATATTGATAAGCGATACTTTGTTAAAAAATGAAGCTTTATTTAAGAAAATGTTAGAAAATGACATTGCCACTAACAGAGACTGCATATGGCTAAGTCGGGCTTGGTTTGGACAAAAGCTGAAAAGACCTTCGCCTTAACTGTCAACTAGTCTTGCTCTTAGAGCATCTACAATAGTTTGTTTCTTAGCTTGTTACTAAGAAGAGAGAGAGAGTACTCAATCTAATAAAAAGAAACAATCATTCCAATGGATAAGCTTGTCAAACACTAACGTTCTTCAGACTAGCGAGGCTAAGGAAAGTCTAAATAATCAACATACTGACACCAGATTCTATCTTAAGCATAAGTGTATGAATTTGATTTAGGATAAGCCACAAAGATTGGGTATATAACTAACTAACACACAAAGTACTGATACTTCAAAAATAGCATGCAACAGTTATCACTGTCATTCAAAACACTAAAGTATCAAAACTGGGATCAACATGGTGCAAGAGGATGCTTGCCTTGGTAATAAACCACTTGTTCAGATTCTGGAGCCTCAGGAATATTTTCACTCACGTCGGTACAATCAGATCCTAACAGAAAAATAGCAAATGAACATCCAGA
This sequence comes from Phyllostachys edulis, assembly GCA_036346405.1. Classification (NCBI taxonomy): domain Eukaryota; kingdom Viridiplantae; phylum Streptophyta; class Magnoliopsida; order Poales; family Poaceae; genus Phyllostachys; species Phyllostachys edulis. The sequence continues at coordinate 64,246,238 of CM070558.1, read as the reverse complement.
AACACTGACAAGTAATAAAATGCTGAAAAGATGCATGATCAAAGTATTAATGTGCAAACTAACAAAATGCTTAAGCTATAAACTATCTTTAATAAAGGTGATAACCCAGATTAACACCTACTAGCAATAACCGACAAGGATTAGCAGCTAATGCCCTGCTGCAGTGTTTGTTAGACTATCCGACAACAACAGAATAGCTAGGATTGCGATCTTTGTCGATTTGAACGCACATTAAGCAAAAAGACTTTTGCTTAAGCTACTAGGGTGCCTAGGGAAGCAACCTGAGCTTAGATGATGGTCAGAGAAGCTCTAGAGCTCACCGGCGATATGAAAGACCGAAAAGAGACAAGATGATTCAGAAATAGATATGAAATCTTGGACAAAAAGATCACCGGTGAATGGTTGAACTGGCCTTAAAAAGGCCTAGGTGAGGGTACTGCTGAAAGGAATTGAGATAAAACTCACCACACCGGAGATGGAGACGAAGGGATCGATTTGGCCGAAAACAGGAGATTCTCAAAATTCAACCAACCTGTTTGACCAATGGTAAAATTAACTGACGGGTTTTGCTCCCTAGATCCAATGACACGATATGACACGAAGAGATCTACCAAGAAATTACCGAGAATGAGATTAACCCAAATCTGGCATTCGATGCGCGCCCTGGACGTTCCAAAAAGCAACCTTGCGCTCTTGATCTACAAACAATGCCAAGAACTTCTATTAACAGGTTGAACAGGCATTGAAAGAGATGAACAAAGGTGTGAGAAAGAGAGGATACGCCGGAGATGAGGAAGGAACTCAGTGCGGCATCAAAATGGCAGAGAACGAAAATGAGGGTTTTTTTATCCACTTCGCCGGAGAAGACAAGGAAACTGATGAGTGGCGATAATGGCAGCGAAATGGTGCCAAGTGGCATTTGCATGCTGCAAAAATCGCGACGCAGCACCACCTTGCCGTCGATGCTCTCGGTGCTGGCACCATGGCGTGGAGAAGGTGAAGATGAGCCACTGACATGCGGGCCCCACTGTCAGTCTCAACGAAGATACAACACTGTGAGCTCAAACAATTGTTGATCGCCTGATTGTAAACAAACGGCTCAGATTGAGTGGGACGTTCGGATGGTCTGAACGGCCCCACTGAATGAGGATGGTACGATCTAAATCCAACGGCTCACCATCAAGGCGCGTTTGGACGGTCCGAACGACGCAATTAATCCTGGCGGTTAAATTTAAATCTAACGACTCGCGCGCGCGTTGGGCTTTACCAATTGAAAATGGCATGGTTCGACAAAATGCGGATGGTACGATTTATATTTAACGGCCCAGATTGCAAGGTGCGTTCGGATGGTCCGAACGTCACACTTGATCTGATCCATTGAGTTTAAATCTAACGGTCCAGAGATAAGGCGCGCTTTGGTTTCAAAACCAATGAAGGTGGTGCGTTCGATTAAGATTGGACAGTGAGGATCACATGGCGTGTTCGGATGGTCCGAACGGCCCAACGCATCAGGATGGTTCGCTTGAAAATTGACGGTAGAGATTGTGTGGTTTGTTCAGATGGTCCAAACAGCCCAACGCATCTCGTTCATTCGCTTCGAAATTGGATGGCTCACGTTCACTAGAGATTGGGACTGAGCCCTAATGTGACTGAGCCAGTCCAACATCACAGGGTTGGACTAAACCAATGTGGCTCGAGTCGCTACAGTACCAAATGGCTTGGGGCTGGGTCTAAGGTTAACCAGAACTAAAACCAAACCTCGAAAGTTTGACCGGAGGTTTAAAAAAATACCAAGTAAATTTATAGAAATACGAAATTTTTCAGAGAAGCTACTGGGATGATATATGTCCTAGATAAATTTTGAAAACCACTGTTCTCATTTTAAAATACTTAATTAAATACTTTGACCGAAGAGGTTTAAGTAGAGATTTTTCATAATGTCAAAATAATCTCTAAAATTTTGACAAAAGATTTTTATTCAAGATAATTTGTTTAGTGTTTGATAAAAATACCTCCCCGGTGTCAATACAAGCATTGACTTGCATTCTCTTTTGAAGTTTCAAATAAGGGTTAGATTTGGTTCGAAAAAGGAAGTTTTTAAATTGTAACAAAATGCTCAAGTATTAAAAATGACCAGAAGTGCTATGAAAAATATTTTATTCTTGCTCATTAAAAGCAAGGTCATTCTGACATCTCACCACAAAGGAGGAGGAAGCGGTGGCATGAGCTGGAGAGGCAAGGCGGCAGAGGAGAAGGAGGGCACCAGGGGAGGTGCTCATCGACAGGGCTCGCTGGTGTTGGTCTGACTAGCCCTGTGCCTATAGACTGACCAAACTTCCTGTTTTTGCACAGTCACAAGTGCCAGCAGCTAGTAAAGTGGGTGGAGGCTATAAATACCTCACCTACTACGGTAAGGGAGTCTTCAAAACCTCAATTGAATACTCGTGAGCCCTTTGCTTCTTCTTCTACTCTTTGAGAGCAAAAAATCCATCTTACAAAGATTGTAGAGGTTTCTCCAAGTGCATTAAGTTGAATTTGATTCTTGTGGCACTTGAGCAACTTCAAGCGAAGTGTTATTGGTTTATTACTCTTGGAGGTTGCCGCCTCCTAGACAGCTTGAAAAAGGTGATTCGGTGATTTTCTCAAGAAGCTTATGAGAAGACCCGGGTGTTTGTGAAAGTTGGAGCTCACCTTTCCGGAGTGGAGAAGATCTACCTTTAGTGATCGAGGGGCGTGCTCATGTGGAGCTGGCTTGATTTATTCAAGCTTTCTTAACATGGAATAGTGGAGACCGGCAAGTCTCCAAAACCACGGGAAAAACATCGATTGTCTTCATATTGTGATTTATCTCTTTTACTCTTCTCATAGTGCATTTATTTATTGAGATATATTGTATCTTGATTAGGTTGTTTAGCTTAATTTAGAGTGAGTAGTGCACTTAGAAAGACTCAGTGTATTTAGGCCTTGAATTGTGAAATTAAATTTCATAGCTTTAATTGCTAAAAATCTGTTTTAGCCAAAAAGATTTAAAAACCACATAGTCACCCACCTCCAGTCGATTATCCTTGATCCTACAATTCTTTAGTAGCAGCAGGCTGAGACTGCTCAGCTTGTGGTAAGGATGTAGCGAGTTGGGTTGCGAAGGATTAGGAACCTCGCCTCCCGGTTGTCGCGATCCAGATGTAGCTCTTGTTGCCATGAGTTGGTTTACTGAGTGCGTTGCCGGCATCCTGTTCATACAACATGTAGGTTGACAAATATGCGTAGGATGAGAGGGAATTAGCACAAGTTAAGTGGGTTGGCAGGTAACATCATCACATATTAAAAATATCTTATCAAATCTGAAATATGCATGTTTTTAGACCATAAGGGCGGCACACATAAATTTCTAACATACTTGTCAAATCTTACATGGTTCGCATGCTCGTTGCTTAAAACATTACAAAAGAAAGCAACTAAAGCATTATAAGTAGCAAATTAAAATCACTATACAACAGTATCTTACATAAATTTTAGCCTACAAAATACACAAAAGTGCTCACAGTAAAATCCTACAAGCGAACACTGTCGGCCACGATGAGCCAAAGGCACTGGCCGCGCTGCTGTGGCTCGGGATCTCCTGGAGGTGCACACGGGAGAGGTGCGTCTCCGTCCACGACATGTTCAGGCTCTTCAGTTGTCACTTCCGCTACTTTTGTAATGTAATCATTTGGTCTATTCGGCCCTTATTGTAAAACTTGACCCGATACGGTCTATGTAAACTCTGATATGTTAAATTAATGAATGGTATGGTTTTATTCTATGTATGAAATAATTCAGCAATATGTCTGCGAGTGCTATCTACTGATCCAGGGAATAGCACACTATTTGCACAGAGGATTTGGATTTGCGAAATCTTGGTCTGACAGGGCTGGTATTAGAGCATATGACTGTAGGAGCCTTAGTTAGACTAGGTGTGGCTAAGGACTCGAGTTCTATTTTCAAAACTTATGAAAAGCTTTGGCAAAATATAGCGTATTTACTGCTCTTACTCATCTCTCTTAGTTCTTTACTCCTCTCTACTTCACTTGAGTTTTTTCAGTTCTGGCTCCCTTTCTCGTTTCAAAAAATTGTAGATGGCCACTCAGTCGTCTGATGGTCCACGGGACTTTTTCTCTCACGAAGAAGATGAAGGCAAGTTCATGGACATTCTTCGCCAACTCATGCAGCACCTGGATTACCGTTGCAAGCCTATCTTCAGAGGCCGAAAGACCCTGACCCTGGACCAAGAGTCATGGGCTACGGAGGTTTTCCTCTATGACAGAGAGGGTGAGTTCATCGTTCACACCTTTAGACCCGTGACCCCCCCAGAGCAACTGTGAGGCAGCAGTCCAAGACACAGCATGCTTCATCTGCACCCGTCTGAGCCAGATGCATGAGGATCTTCTGCTAGAATCGCCCTTCCACTACTTTCTGCCTCTCTAGGAGGGAGAGTTTGACCACGATATCTTCATCGTCGTGTTGGAATAGTCAGGCTAGTCTAGGTTAGCCAGCAGTGTTTGCTAGGTAGTCTTTTGGTTGCAAGAACTTTATGTTTCCTTCTCTTGTAGGTGTTGTGTTTGTATCCTGTGTCGTGGCTTAGCATAGCCTATATGCTGTGTGTCAAGAGTCACCTAACTCCCTTAATATAATACAGCCACTCTAGGCTTTCTATTGTATTGTACTTGTTTCGTTTCCTCGTTTTGTTTGAGTTCTTTTGTTGTGCTCTAGAGGGCTAGTAACTCTCATATACTCCCCCCCCCTCGTTCTAAGATTCAGTGTTTCTTTAGATGCTACCTAGAAGAGCTGCCGCCCCAACCCGTGGAACTTTTGTAACTGGCGGAGGAAGAGGCCGTGGTCATGGTCGAGGACAAGATCCACCTCCCCCGCCACCAGCAAACCCAACAATGGCATAAGTGATGTTCCAACAGACTCATATTCTTCAAGCCTTGCCAAATAATCAGCAGACTGGAGCAGTCGGCCGTAACTCCAAGCTTGCAGACTTCCTTAGGACAGGACCCCTCACCTTCGCCGTAGCAAATGAACCCCTGGAAGCTGAGGATTGGCTCAGAGATACCGAGAAGAAACTTCTTCTCGCCTGATACTCAGAAGAAGATAAAGTGGACTTCGCCACCCATCACCGTGAAAGGAGTCATTTGCATGGTGGGAGAACTACCTCCGCCGAGGTGATGGCGCCAGCTTGCCCAAGAAGAAGAAGAGGAAGAAGCTGCATCAACCAACGGAGCTCAGCAAGACCCTGCCGCCATAGAAGAGATTGCCGAAGTACCGATAGATGAAACTGAACCTACATGGCAGTCAATTCCCTGGGCTAAATTCAAAGCCGCTTTCAGAACCAACTTCGTACCAGCCGATACCATGAGAAATATTTGTCGATGCATAATGTGATCTCTTTCCGTTTTTTCCTTCCACTACTACAGAAAAGTCCTTCACAGACGGTTCAAAACGTCATCACAGACGGTTTCGTGAGCCGTCTGAGTTTATGGGTCAGTAATGACATAGGTCATCACAGTTGGTTTTCAAACAGTGTGTAATACATAATATCACGGACGGTTTTTAAATCAAAATCGTCTATGATAGTCGACTATCACAGACGGTTTCATCTACAAACCATCTCTGATGTTCTTTTGCATTGCTAAATCTATTTCTGTTTATTGGCTAGCCTCAGGAAATGCTAGCCATGCCCTCTGAAACAAGTACATCCAATTCGCATTCATTTCAGAAGCACATCAAATTTGCATTCATTTCAGAAATAATCACATCCAATTCACAAATCAATTAACTAAAATTAACCATTAATGTACATTAATTTACACACATGTACCATTAAGTTCAATCTATCCCAATCAAGTTCAATCTACACTGTGGAAACTCCCATCTGGATTTATGACCTGACTGTTCAGGAATGACGCAAGGTGTGATCGAACTTTTATGAGCTCGCTCTGTTCCAACGCAGTTTCAACGATGGTCGCAACCTATCAATAGGAAGATTAAATTCGTGCTTATATAAATTGGTAAGTATATATGAAATAATTGTTGCAAGATTGACAAACCTGAGGATCATTGGTGATCGCGGAACTAGTGAGTAGTTCCATGTTGTGGCAAACATAGTATCCACAGACGTTGTGGCCCGGTGGCTGCTGGTAGCACTGCAAAAATAGAATTGGTTAGTTCGAGAGGCATTACTACGAAGTGTTATATAGGATTAATGTGTGCTAGCTAGCGAGTACCGGGAAAGTTAGATCGTGTTGTAGCCACCTTCCCCTGCAATTCCATCCTCTAGCATATAACACATCGAACACCCTACGTGACTCTAAGAAGTTAGCCTTAGCCATTGCAAAGGAAGGAAAGACTACAATAGAGTTTCTATGGAGGAAATGTGTTTACCTATTGATTAAATTCCGGATAACTATGAAGTTGTGAGTGGAACTCTTTAGGGAATCTAGGTATATTACCCATTTCCGTTTTGGTATAATTACAATTAGAATCCAGTGGAAGCTACATAGGTATGTCAGCATGATCATTAAACCTAAGTTCGTGTTGCTTATAAAGTACAAATCAACAAGTATAGCCAGTAGTGCAACACTTACTCTTGGTTGTAGGGCAAAAGTATGTATTCCTTGTTGCGGTGAGCCAGGAAAAACTCTATAACGTAATTCTCAACGAATATTGCATTCGCCTTGATGGTTTGCTCGGAGACCACGTGTGGGTCGATGAAACCTACCGGTGAATTCCTTCTTTCGGCTTCAAACATCATGTATCTATATACAAAAGCAAGGAGTTATATATAACATTTATCGGTATTGCACGAACATTGATCGTGATTGTACACACTTACAGTGTCCAGCATCGTATGAGTGAGACGTTGAGCTCGTTGAGGTTGAAGAGAAAAAACAAGTCCTCGAAGGTCACCGTGAAGACACAGTATTGATGCACGTGGTTAAAATGATCCTCCTTGAACTTGACGGTGACACCCGAGCGTCGTTGTTCAGCCGACTTGTTGGCCTGTTCCATGTACCATGTATGCAATGTCGTGCAAGCCAGTCCTAAGGTAGGGCTGTCTAACCTCTCGACCAACGGCTTGCCTAGCATGAATTTTCGAGCCAACGGCAAGAAGGGGATATCAGAACAGGAGTCGACTGTCTTCGATTTGCCCTTGCTGCCTCGCTTTGTATAGGCCGACTTCACAAGAGTCGACTGAGCACGAGGTGTAGATGCATCTGATGCACCGAGCCCTTGCCACGTCGGTGCAGGTAGTTTTGGTGCAGTCAGCTCCCGTGAACTTGATACCGTTGCAAGATATTCCCGTGAAGTTCACACTAGAGCAGGTAGCTCCAAGCAGATGTCCCCCTTAGGCCACTAGATGAATGTTCCAACGGCTTGCTCTAGAGTCATGACCTCGTCGTTTGGGGGAATATGCAGCGGGACGGCCCCGAAATTGGCACAAACATCATCCACATTCACTTTTGCGAAACCCAGTGCTAGATTTTCACCGTGCACCAAAGCCCCGACACCGGATGGATACACCTAGCCCCAAGGAGCATCTAGGGCAACAGAGGCATCTCTCACTTGGAGCTTGCACTTCATAGCCGCCGACATAACGATACAAAATTAGCTACTCCAATAGGCCTATCAATGGATCAAGCATTCCAGAGATAATAATTATTACCTGGATGTCATCGATAGGAAATCTATCGTCGCCTATTGGGGTAGGGTTAGACGTGCAGCTACTCGGAAGTTTGGGGGGCTGGCTAGCACAGTAGGGGCAGGGGCTTGCAACTGATTTGAGATTTGCAATTCCCTAATCCTTTCCTCAAACCGTTGCGACACAGCTCTGACGTGATCCTCGATCTCATCTCTGATGGATTCAGTGATCTCATCTTTGAGGGATTCACGAATCTCCTCTCATAGCTTTGCATCGCGGTCGGCTTTGGCTTTCTTCCTACTCCGGTACGATCCGGAGTCCGCTTAGAACCATTCTGCCCATGTAACATAAACACCAGCGCCTCTCGTGCGACCCGGATGCTCATTGTTTCCTAGGGCCGCAGAGAGTATATCTCTCTCCCTGTCTGCCTGGAATGAGCCGTGGGAAGATTGTGCACTCAGCGTTACATGCAATAGCCCGACATGTCATTTCACTTCCTATGAAGTTATGGAGTAATTACAAACTAGGTAGTTCGATATCTTACCAGGCGCTGGGACACTTCTTGGTCTGCGGGGTTTAGAAGAGAGACTTCCCCCGTAGGCAGGGTACGTAACCTCCCAAATAACCAATGTCGGGCACGTACATTAGTGATCTCAGGAAATGGCGGAGAGACATTCGAATGGCTTGCCTGCTGGCCCTGATCCCTCCATATCGGGATTTTACCCGCATACCCAGCGGTGCCGAGTATAAACATATTATCGTAAGATTCGATCTCTATGTGTATGGGTATACACACCAATTAATAATAATTGGGTTAATTGACATAGATATGTAAATCCTCCAAGTCATTTAAAAGGAATAATATGCTCAACACAAACATCATGTGAACAATTGAAATCAGCACAAAGCTAAGATTTAACATTTTGATATTGCTATTAGATGTAGAGTAAGCATTCCAATTAGAGCTCAAGTTCAAACCCGATTATCAAAATAATTTCAATACAAGACTATTATGACATCACAGAGCATTCATCTCAAGCCCACCACACCACATTGCAATATATTCTAGTAGCAGTATCGATCAAAACAAATACCATATGAATAACTCGACTAGAACAAATACAAATTCCTAAAACAAAGATGATGATTATTGATAGAAAGAGTGAGGAAAGGGGCGCTGGGTCAAGAACTTCGGCATTGGTTATCTTTGGGCGCCGAGGAGAAGGACGAGCAGAAGCGATGCAGAGCAGCAGGCGATGTCGAAGGGGAGGCGCGCTGGCTCGGGGAGGGGAGGAGGTGGGCTCGGGGAGGAGGCGCGCGGGGGCTCGGGAGGAGGCGTCAGGGGACGTCGCCGACGGGCTCGGGGGAGGAGTAGTGCCAGGCTCGAGGAGGAGGCGGCGTCGACGGGCTCGGGAGAGGAGTCGCGCCGGGCTCGGGAGAGGAGGGAGCGAGGAGTTGAGAAACTTAATCGTTTCAGTGGGCGTGGGCAAACCCTAGAGTCCGAATATAAATAGGGATGGACATCACAGACGGTTCTAAAGTAGAACCGTCTATGATACAATATATCATAGACGGTTCTAAAGTAGAACCATCTGAGATATGTGATGTATCACAGACGGTTCTGACCAACAACCGTCTGTGATATATTGTATCACAAACGGTTTTTACCAAGGAACCGTCTATGATATAGAATCACAGACGTTTTGATCTACAAACCGTCTGTGATATTATTTTGTATTGGTTAATCTAGTTCTGTTTATTGGCTTGCCTTAGGAAATGCTAGCCATGCCCTCTGAAACGAGCAGAAAACACAACAAGTACATGTATATACATCCGATTCACATTCATTTTAGAAATAATCACATCCATTTCACAGTACAAATCAATTAACTAAAATTAACCATTCATCATAACGTACATATACACACATTGTTCAATTAATCTTTAAAAATTAGCCCTTCATGATGATCGACGTGTATGTAGCTAGTTTCGTCACGTTCTTCTTCCTCGACCCTTATGTCGTTTCTGAAAGGAGGCAACTCATCAAATTGATTGTATTCTTCCTCGTCCACTACATTCTCAACTCCAACAATCCTTCTTTTTTCATGAAGAACTACATGGCGCTTCTTATTTGTCGGGTCGGTTACATAGAAGACTTGAACAACTTGGTTAGCCAGTATGAATGGTTCGTCTTTGTATCCGATACGTTCGAGGTCCACTGTAGTGACGTCGTACTTGTCGACCTTCACCTGTGAGAGATGAACCCAACGGCACTGAAATAGGGGGATCTTGAAAAGCACGTAGTCAAGCTCACATATCTCCTCTATTTGCCCATAATAGGAGCACCTCAACCCATCGGTACTGAATGCATCTATGCGAACACCGCTGTTCTGGTTAGTGCTCTTTATATCCTGAGCATGTGTATAGAATGTGTATCCATTTATGTCATATCCTCGCCATATCACAACTATAAATGTTGGCCCTTTTGACAACCATGTCAATATATCACTTGACGAACTCCTAGCGAGTCGCTCTTTCAACCATTGGTTGAACCGTCTGTTGTATTGTCTCATGATCCAAACATCCGGACGCCTCGGATTCTGTTGCCGAAGCACGTCCTTGTGTTGATCGATATACGGGGACACTTCAGTCATGTGTTGCAAGACCGTGAAATGGGCTTGAGCATATGCATTCATATCTGGAGTGATTGCTTTCCTTCCGATGGTCCCGATACCCTCGAGCCTCCCCTCATGGCGAGATCGAGGCACACCTATCGGTTCAACCTGAGCCATGTAATCGACGCAGAACTCAATGACCTCTTCGGTTGCATAACCTTCGACGATGCTGCCCTCCGGCCGAGATCGATTCCGTACATAGGACTTGAGAATTCCCATGAACCTCTCGAATGGGTACATGCTACGTAGGAACATAGGCCCGCACATCTTTATCTCACTCACAATGTGAACAATGAGATGGACCATGATATCGAAAAACGACGGAGGGAATTACATCTCAAGATCACATAGAGTCGTCACCACCTCATCCTGCAAAGCATCTAGTCCTTCGGGATCGATGACCTTCTGAGCAATTGTGTTAAAGAAATAACACAGCCTCATGATTGTCTCTCGGACCTTGATCGGCAAAATACTTCTAATTACAATAGGAAGCATTTGTGTCATCAACACATGACAATCATGAGACTTCATGCCAATTAACCTTAAATCTTCCATCGAAACAAGTTTCTTCATGTTGGCGGAGTAACCGGACGGAACTTTCACACCATACAAGCACCGGCACAGTTTAGTTCTCTTGGCTTTCGACAGAGTGTAACAAGCAGAGGGAAGGTACGTTCGTCCTTTATCGGTCTTTGTTGGTGCTAACTCAGGTCTGATGTCCATATCAACCAAATCAAGCCATGCGTTGACACCATCCTTTGTTTTATCACGAATGTTCAGTAAGAGACCAATCAAGCTGTCATAGACATTCTTCTCTACGTGCATGATGTCGATGCAGTGGTGAACTTCTAGGTGCTCCCAATAAGATAAGTCCCAAAATATTGATCTCTTCTTCCATATGTTCTTCTTACGGGTCCTCGATTTACATCCCTTTTTTAGCACAACATCTAAATCCTTAACCATATCATAGACCTCTTTTCCGCTTAAATACCTTGGAGCTGAACTGTCCTCCTTCTCTCCGTCGAATTGTTTCTTCATCCTGCGGTATGGGTGAGCCCTCCGAAGGAACCTACGTTGATGCATATACACGGTTTTACGCGAGTGATTGAGCCACACACTCTCGGTATCATCTAAGCAAAGGAGTATGTGCTTTGTCCCTTCTCGTACTCGCCCGACAGATTAGTAAGGGCAGGATAATCATTTATGGTGCAAAACAACAAGGAACGTAAAGTGAAGTTCTCTCGTTTGTACGTATCCCATACCTGTACCCCTTCAATCCACAGTATTTTTAGATCTTCCATCTATGGTGCTAGGTACACATCAATATCATTCCCAGGTTGCTTTAGCCCTTGGATAAGTATCGACAGCAAAATATACTTCCGCTTCATACACAACCAAGGAGGAAGGTTGTAGATACAGAGTATCACGGGCCAAGTGCTATGTCGGCTGCTCATATTATCAAAAGGATTCATTCCATATGTACTCAATCCAAACCATATATTCCTCGGTTCCGAACCGAAGTCTGCAAACCTCCTATCGATGTTTCTCTACTAGGCGGAATCAGCAGGGTGTCTTAGTTTTTTGTCATTCTTACACTCCTCTGAGTGCCAATGCAGCAGTTTTGCATTCTTTGGGTTCGCAAAAAACCACTTCAAACGGGGAATTACAGGAAGATACCACGCCACTTTAGCAGGAGGTCCTTTCTTCACCTCAATTCTCTCGTCATCATCTGATTGATTCTTACGCTTGTATCAAGATGCGTTGCACACCAGACATACATGCATGTTTGTATACTCGTTATGGTAGAGATACAGCCATTCAGACATGCATGTATTCTTTCTACTTCCATTCCCAATGGACAAAGAACCTTCTTGGCTTTGTAGGTGGTTTTGGGCAACTTGTTTCCCTCCGGAAGCATGTCCGCTAAGAGACCTAACAGCCCCGTGAAACTCTTGTCGGACCAACAGTTGCTTGCCTTCAATTTCAGCAGTTCAAGCATGGATGACAACCTTGTGTATTCCGGCTTGCAGCCCAGGAACAAAGGTTTCTCAAAGTCCTCCATCAAGCCCCGGAATTGAACATACTCCCTCTCATCACAGTTCCCTTCTGCATCACGAAGCATCTGATCTAGATTGTCATCGTGCAGCCTATCCGAATCAGAACCACAATCGACATCATCCGGTGGCATATTGATATCATTGACTTCCTGTATAATATGCTCTTCACCATGACTGGTCCAACGTGTATAACCCTTTTTGAAACCCCTTCGAATCAAGTGTGCTTCGATCTGCGCTCGGTTCTTAAACATCTTCGATTCTCGCAATAATGCATGGACAAGACATATATTCCGCCCCTTATTCAACATATCCTCCTCGGCAAATCTTGTAAAAGCACACACGCCATTAATGTACTCTTCACTCACACGGTTCTCAACGACATCCAGACTTCGGTCCATCACACGGTTCAGATTGAAAACCCCGAAATAAATAAAAGGGTGACTTCAAAAGCGTATTTTCTGAGGCTTAATTACGCTTTCCAACAAAGAAAGCGTATTTTTCTCTGAACTAAAGGTGGTTTTTTTTCATTTTTCCGGATTTTATTAACTTACATGTGGGCCCTACTTGTCAGTTACAAATTTTTTATTTCATGATTTGATTTATAAAATCTATGGCGGTCCCACATGTCATAGACTCGTTAGTTTATTAACTAAATGATTAAAAACAGTAGGATTTGAAGCTCAAATTGGGCTTAGGGTGACATCACATTGCTAATAGTCGTAGCTCGGGGCGCTAAGGTCGTCTAAGGCGAACCGACGGTGATGTCCCGTGGCGGCGCCATGGGTTCACTAGCAATTTCGGCGTAAACGCCTGAAACTACTCAAATTAAATGATGCTTATGCTCCTGTAGCTCACTTCGATCACGAGGAAGGTGTGGGTGTTATGAAAAGTGTGGTGGGCTCACCTAGCCTTGAGATTGGATTTCCTAGGTTTTCGAACTCAGTGATGTTGATAAGTGAGGATAGCCCTAATCAAAAGAAGCATAAGGTAGAGTTTTCCGATGGAGGGAACCTCTACTGATATAAATATTGCACAATTATTCTCTTTGATAAAATGAAATTTGGTTAAAATGCTAAGTGATAGGACTTTGTAATTATGATAATTGAAAACATTGCTTTAGCAAATAAAAGAACCCGAGCCATCCTTGTTAAGCCTTGCATGTATTATTATTGTATCTTCTGTGTTGGCTCGTGAGCACAGAAGTTGTAATCATTCTCGCTCTTTCCCCCAAAACCCTCAGAAGCAGGAAATCCTAGAGATTACGCATACTACGAGGATCCAGAAGTTGGAGGCCCAGAAGATGATGAAGAGTAGTTTAGCTCTTTTTAGTCTAGATCTCGCCTTAGTCCAACTGACTCTGTCAGTGCTTGCGTGCATCCTATATTATCTGAGTTTTCAGGTAATATCGCACGCACACGGGTTTCCCCAGTCGCTTTCCTGTGGAAAGATGAGCTCTACCCTTTTTGCTTCCGTTATCGCTTCCGCTACTTTTGTAATGTAATCATTTGGCCTGTTTGGCCCTTATTGTAAAACTTAACCCGATGCGGTCTATGTAAACTCTGATATGTTAAATTAATGAATGGTATGGTTTTATTCTATGTATGAAATAATTCAATAATATGTTTGTGAGTGCTATCTACTGATCCAGGGAATAGCACAGTATTTGCACAGAGGATTTGGATTTGCGAAATCCGGGTCCGACAGGGCTGGTATCAGAGCATATGACTGTAGGAGCCTTAGTTAGACTGGGTGTGCCTAAGGACTCGAGTTCTATTTTCAAAACATAAGAAATGCTTTGGAAAAATATAGTGTATTTACTAGTGTATTTACTGCTCTTACTCATCTCTCTTAGTTCTTTACTCGTCTCTACCTCACTTGAGTTTTTACTCAGTTCTGACTCCCTTTCTCGTTTCAAAAAATTGTAGATGGCCACTCCGTCTTCCGATGGTCTGTGGGACCTTTTCTCTCACGAAGAAGACGAAGGCAAGTTCGTGGACATTCTTCACCAACTCATGCAGCACCTGGATTACCGTCGCAAGCCTATCTTCAGAGGCCGAAAGACCCTGACCCTAGACCAAGAGTCGTGGGCCATGGAGGTTTTCCTCTATGCCAGAGAGGGTGAGTTCATCGTTCGCACCTTCAGACCCGTGACCCCCCAGAGCAACTGTGAGGCAGCAGTCCAAGACACAACACGCTTCACCTGCACCCGTCTGAGCCAGATGCATGAGGATCTTCTGCTGGAATCCCCTTCTTCCACTACTTTCTACCTCTCTAGGAGGGAGAGTTTGACCACGAGATCTTCATCGTCGTGTTGGAATAGTCAGGCTAGTCTAGGTTAGCCAGCAGTGTTTGCTAGGTAGTCTTTTGGTTGCAAGCACTTTCTGTTTCCTTCTCTTGTAGGCGTTGTGTTTGTATCCTGTGTCGTGGCTTAGCATAGCCTATATGCTATGTGTCAAGAGTCACCTAACTCCCTTAATATAATGCAGCCACTCTAGGCTTTGTATTGTATTGTACTTGTTTCGTTTTCTCGTTTTGTTTGAGTTCTTTTGTTGTGCTCTAGAGGGCTAGTAACTCTCATATACCCCCCCTGGTTCTAAGATTCAGTGTTTCTTCAGATGCTACCTAGAAGAGCCGCCGCCCCAACCTGTGGAACTTTTTTGCAATTGGCCGAGGAAGAGGCCGTGGTCGTGGTCGAGGACAAGATCTACCTCCTCCGCCACCAGCAAACCCAACAATGGCGTAAGTGATGTTCCAACAGACTCAGATTCTTCAAGCCTTGCCAAATAATCAGCAGATTGGAGCAATCGGCGCAACTCCAAGCTTGCGACTTCCTCAGACAGACCCCTCACCTTCACAGAGCAAATGAACCCTGGAAGCTAAGGATTGGCTCAGAGATACTGAGAAGAAACTTCGTCTCGCCCGATACTCAGAAGAAGATAAAGTGGACTTCACCACCCATTAGCTGAAAGGAGCCGCTGCTGCATGGTGGGAGAACTACCTCGCTGCCCGAGGTTATGGCAGCCCGGTTGCCCAAGAAGAAGAAGAGGAAGAAGGTGCATCAACCAACGGAGCTCAGCAAGACCCTGCCGCCATAGAAGAGATTGCCGAATTAAGTACCGTTAGATGAAACCGAATTAAGGACTCGAGTTCTATTTTCAAAACATAAGAAATGCTTTGGAAAAATATAGTGTATTTACTGTTCTTACTCATCTCTCTTAGTTCTTTACTCGTCTCTACCTCACTTGAGTTTTTACTCAGTTCTGACTCCCTTTCTCGTTTCAAAAAATTGTAGATGGCCACTCCGTCGTCCGATGGTCCGTGGGACCTTTTCTCTCACGAAGAAGACGAAGGCATCAAACCAACATGAGGTCCTTAGTG
The DNA here is from genome assembly GCA_036346405.1 of Phyllostachys edulis. Taxonomy (NCBI): domain Eukaryota; kingdom Viridiplantae; phylum Streptophyta; class Magnoliopsida; order Poales; family Poaceae; genus Phyllostachys; species Phyllostachys edulis. The sequence goes on along the minus strand of CM070558.1, from coordinate 64,230,447 downwards.
ACCGGATTTAGTAAATTTAGAGGGTTAAATGAACGGCTTTGATGATTAGGGGTAAACCACATTTTTCTAATAGTTGAAATATTTGTCGATGCATAATGTGATCTCTTTCCCTTTTTCCTTCTTTGCTTTTTTTTTGGAAAATTATAGTTCTTTGTACTTAAGGTGGTGCCTGTCGACAGCCTTGCCATCAGACTAAACAAAACAACCGACAATTAAGCGAATTATGGTTTTATACAAAGAACCCATTCAACAACTGGAGGTCAACCGGTTGAGCTGTGAAGTTGTGCCCCCCTCCCTGTTCTTCATTCATTCTTGACTTCTCATGGCAACGTGCGCCCCAGAACATTCCAAGTCTCCAATTGCACTCTCCATCCTGGGACTACAAAAAGCCATGCAGGACGGCAACATTTCATCATCCCAGTGCCATCTTTCTCTCTCGCTCTCTCGCGAGTTAGCACGCTTGGATGAGCAAGCAATTAAAGATGGCTAACCTTGCCGTTCTGAGCTTATTAGCGTTGCTTGGCACTGTGACGTGCCAAGGCTACTACGGCAATCCAAGCCCAAGCCCGCCCCCACCCACTACATATCCTCCTCCTACTCCCAGTCCCAGCCCGAGCCCGCCGGGCACCTATCCTCCACCCAGCCCAACTCCTCCAAGCCCGGCGCCGCCGACCCCGAGCCCTCCTGCCCCGGGGCTCACAGCCGGCTACTACAATTATACGTGCCCTCGGGCTGAAGAGATCGTGAAGGATGCCGTGAAGAACGCCGTGTACAGCAACGCCGGCATCGGCGCAGGGCTCATCCGTCTCTTCTTCCACGACTGCTTCGTCCGGGTAAATATACACGATCTGATCTTGTATCGTGCTATATCTGCATGCAAGTTTGGTACACAGATAGATATAGTGCTATGCAGTCAGTGTACTAATGTGTATCGGACGGACGGCTTGCACTTTTCAGGGTTGCGACGCCTCCGTTCTGCTCGACCAGACCGACCCAAACAACCCGCCGGAGAAGTTCGGCGTTCCCAACTTGAGCCTGCGCGGCTTTGAGGTGATCGACGCGGCCAAGGCGGCCATTGAGACGGAATGCCCCGGCATCGTCTCGTGCGCCGACATCGTCGCCTTCGCCGGCCGCGACGCCACCTATTTCCTCAGCAACTACAACGTCGACTTCGACATGCCGGCCGGCCGCTACGACGGACTCGTGTCCTCGCCAACGAGACCCTTCCCAACTTGCCCGCGCCGTTCTTCAACCTCACACAGCTCAAGAATAGCTTCGCCTCCAAGGGCTCAGCCCCGACGAGATGGTGACCTCTCCGGCGCGCACACCGTCGGCCAGTCCCACTGCTCGTCCTTCTCCAACCGCCTCAACCCGAATAACTCCGACATGCACTCCACGCTCGCCACCTCGCTGGAGAAGCAGTGCAACAACAGCGGCGACCCCACGGTGCCGCAGGACTTCAAGACCCCCAACGTGCTGGACAACCAGTACTACAAGAACGTGCTCAGCCACGACGTGCTGTTCACATCCGACGCTGCGCTCGGGTCGTCAGAGACATGGTGGTCGGTGCTTTTCAACGTGTACGTCCCGGGCTTGTGGGAGAGCAAGTTCAAGGCGGCAATGGTGAAGATGGGCGGCGTCGAGGTCAAGACCAGCGCCAACGGCGAGATCAGGAAGAACTGCCGGGTCATCAACAAGCCATACTCCAGTTGATCAGATGGCCGCGTGAATTGATGCGTGCCTCGGTACTCTTTGACGCCTACCTAAGACTCATCAGAACAAGCTTGCGTGCTGTTGTGTGCTATCTTGGAATTTCTGTTTTTGTTGTTTTCCACTAAGGTTTTGGTCATTCTTTTGTTGCATTTCTACCGTAATTCTTGTTGTACTACCATATATTACTATACGTTTGGAATTCTGGCAATATCTTTATTGATTTTTTTTTTGCGGAAATGAGTATCTTTATTTGATATTGATAAGCTATTTTTTGTTAGAAAAAGAAGCTTTATTTAAGAAAACGTTAGAAAATGACAATGCCACTAATAGAGACCGCACATGGTTGAGGCGGGCTCGGTTTGGACAAAAGCTGAAAAGACGTTTGTCTTAACAGTCAACTAGTCCTGCTCTTAACAGTCAACTAGTCTCGCTCTTAGAGCATATACAATGGTATAGACGATCGTTGTCTTTAATACTTTCCATGTCATCTATAGATAAAATTAAAGACAACTCATACAATGGGTTGTCTTTAAGTTATGTATATACGACCCCACAAACTGTACAGACAACATTGATACAACAACAAAATAATCATCTATAAAGGTCTTATAGACTGTTTATTGTATACCAGACAACTTCATTCTCTCTCCTTGTTCTCTGGCATCCATATCATTAAAACTCTTACGTGGCAAAAATTATAGACTGCTGATGTCATCCCACTATACATGCCCTTAACAGTTCTAATACCCCAAGAGAGAGTGGCCTTTTCCAAAGGGATCCTAACCCACTTCATGAGACAATTGGGCGAGACTAATTCCAAATTGTGCACCTTCGATTGGCACTCCCTAGGATACCAACCGCACGGCCTCTCTCACCTTGACGACCCTTTTGACGTGGACGAAATAAGAAAAACCATCTTCTCCATACCAGCGGACAAGGCTCCGGGACCAGATGGTTTCCTCAGTATCTTTTACAGGGAATGCTAGGACATAATAAAGATAGATATGCTACAGGCTTTCCAGCAGTTGTATGACCAAAGAAGCTTAGGATTCGACCAATTAAACAAGTCCAACATCGTTCTCATCCCCCAAAAAGCAAATGCATCCTCGATAAATGACGTTAGGCCCATCAGCCTCTTTTACAGCTTCGCGAAGCTTTTCTCCAAACTTATGGCAAATAGATTAGCCCAAAGTCTAGAAAGTCTCATTTCCCCCGGCCAAAGTGCCTTTATAAAAAAAACGATGCATTGAAGATAACTTCCTCTACACCCAAAATATCATGAGGGAATTCCAGAGGACAAAAACACCAGCTCTTTTCCTCAAATTGGACATCGCGAAAGCGTTTGACTCCCTCAACTGGGGATAACTTCTCGAAACCCCGCAAACCCTAGGTTTTGAAACCGCAGGTGTGAGTGGATCTCCATTCTTCTCAAGACGACCTCCTCGAGAGTCCTTCTCAATGATTAGTCGGTAGCTTTCACACAAACGGAGAGTGCGGCAGGGGGACCCTGTCACATCCCCAAGTTAATAAATGAGGATTACTATGCATCTCATCAGCATGCATCACGTTTATAAACATTTGCATAATTTATTGCACTTAGAAAATCTCAAACAAATGTTAAAACTACACGTCAAAATTTAACTCCAAACAAAGACTGGAATAAAAACTTGTGATCATCATCTAGAAATAATTTATTCAAATACTATATTAATTATCATGAATTAAAATATTTTTTCCCAAATTTTTGGATTAGATTCAAACCTCAGAAAATTCAAACACAATCCAATAACCTAATTTAAGTTCAAATTTAAACTGAACAAAATATAACATGAATAGAGGGGTTTCAAATTTTATATGGGTACTAGATCATCTCGAAACACCTCTGATTTATTTCAGATTTTAAGGAATTTTATTTCTATTTTTAAACCTCTAGTCAACTTATAGAAACTTATTTAAATCTCACCAACCCATTCATTTGCTCATTGGGTTCAAACCGAGCTCGAGTCCAACCGGCCTAATCGACTTGATCGAACCAACTAACCTAACCGGTGAACTCGAGTCCAACCTGCACCACTTTGTGCCATCGACGCCAGCAGGCCCGCGCTAGGGTCGCTCTCCCACCTCCCATTTTACGCGACAAAGTCAAGGCCGCCACGCTACCGCCGAGCCCTCACTACTACAAAACAGGCTATAGAAGACGCCTCATCACGACGGTTCATTTGGAACCGTCTCGTTATTCTTATCACGCATGATTCAAAGGAACCGCTGCGTGATATGCACTCTATCACAGACATACAAATTCAGACGGTTCAAAAACCGTCTGTGATGACGGTTCTGAACCGTCTGTGATGAGGCTGTGTGTAGTAGTGCCTATCGCATGCCATCATCGCCGTGACCGTGCCACCCAAACTAACCAGTCCTCGTGCATCTCCACTTGACGCCGCCTACATCTCCGTCTTAGCCCTAGCATAATACCCTTCGTACCCTTACCAATTTGCCCATTCTCCCTCTTGGTGGCCAAGGGAGAAGAAGCTTTTCCTGCTCTCTTTCCGGGTGAGAACGTTAGCATTTCATTCTCTATTCTCTCTGTGCAATGCCATTTCCATTTTAGTTAAACTAAGCCGCTGTGTTTGCTTGTAGTCCTCGGTCCAAGCCTGATGCTCTCGGCGCTCCGGAGCTCGCACTGAGCGGCACCTCTTCGCCGTTTTCATCTCCGGTGAGCCCCTACTCTTTCTTGCGCGTCATCTTGGGCCATGGGGTATAAGCTTCATTTCCCCTCATCTAATTCCGACAATGCATTTGCAGGAGCTTGTGAATTTGGTTTTGCCCAAGTGTCGATCGACAGCACTATTCATCACCCCATTGCCATCCTGATGAGCCATTTTTCGATTCCTTGTGTTTTCACCATCTACAAGCCACCCTCAAGTTTCCTCAGCCATTTGTTATCATTTATTTTTCCCAGAGCGACTCCTCCACGTGAAGCCCGAACGCCGCCGTCGCCATTGTCGTGGACACCTCACCTCCAACCACCCCGGCCTTTTCTCCCCACTAGTAAGTCTCAGTGACCATCCATGTAGCTCAAGCATGCTTAGGTTAGCTCAAAAATGCGTCGTGCCATTGCATGCATTTTTGGCCATGCAGCTCACGCCGCTCCACTCCTGTTAGCCGTCGATCTAGGCCATCTCAGCCACCGCCACCACTTCCATTAGGTGCGCAAGCTTATTGTGAACTCATTCCTACCCTTGGCTAGCGCCGCTGTGGCCGGAATCGCTGGCAAGGCTCTGGCAAAGTCCGATCTCGTTTTGTCGGAACGCTCGACAATCCTATAGCGGTGTCATTAGGATTTAATCGTGATGATTAGCTTGCAATGACTCAATCACAGTCGGGAAATCGAGTTTAGTTGAATAAATGGTTGGCTTAGTACCTATGACATGTGGACCCAAGCCACTTAAGTACCCCGTGTACTGTAGTTGTACACCGGTGGACCAATACACGTGGCCGGTCCATGCACTATTGGCGTGAACCATCTCTATGACATGCGGGTCCCACCTGTCAACGCCAATTTAAATCTGAAGTTAAAATGAAAAATGGCACTATTCAACAGACCCCACCAGTTAGCGTCTAAGGCTAGCTCAACCCCGGTAGAAAATGTACTAATTGCTTTAAGAAATTCGAAATCTATTAATTTGCACACTGAAAATTTGAATAACTTCAAAAATACATAACTAATTCAGCTCAACTCCAAAATGGATGAAACCAGTGTTGATAATTTTCATTTTTAATGAACCACGTGCAAGCTCGCCGCCCCGCCCGCGGTTTTCCCCGCCGTACCCGGTTTTGCAACCGCCCAACCACTCGAGTCGTGTCAGACCCCTGGGCGTGGAATACTCGTGAATCTTATGTGTATACTGTGCTAGTCCCAGGAATAAAGGCTAGCACACACATTCACAAAATTTGGCATAACAAACAAACATTCACATACTAATATAAAACAAAAGGGTGTAGTCTACTTAAGTTATTACAAGGTTATTACAACCATAGCCGACCGACCAAATAGACAGTCATCAGAGAAACCAAGTAGCAGTGAAAATTAAGTAGTAGTAGCAAAAGTCCAGCAGTGTGCCCACTAATCCCTCAAGCAACCGACTTGGAAGCAAGACCAAAGTAGACCCGTCACCGAACCCTTCGGTGCCAAGCGTGAAGAACTCGTCGTCAGGCGTTGGATCACCTGCAAAGTCTAAAGCAACAATAAAAGCAAACTTGAGTACTTGTGTACTCAGCAAGACTTGTAGTGTATCACAAATATTATATTAGATGCAAGGCTGTCAAATGTATGGCTCTATTCTACAAGTTCTTTTGCTCAAAGCCAAGTTTATTTGCAATAATCATAAGTAATAATTTGCAATGAAATTTGAAAGAGCAGTTTAAGAAAAAGTAAGTACAGGACAGTAAGTAAAGTAACTGAATAAGTAACAACAAGCACTCACAACCCTACACGGTTGTAAGCAAAAATATAATCAGGTTCCGCCATTGAAATGGCACTGACAAATTCATGTTCAACCATAGAAATGGCAATCACCTTATGGAAATAGCAAATCGATCATAGAATGACAATCATATAGACATAGCAACAAAACCATAGACATGGTATAGTTGACTCAACAAATGGAAAACCCCAAGTCATTACCCCGACCATTTGTAACAAAAAGTTTTTGAAAACAAAAGCTACCGCCATACCAGCCGCACTAAGCATGCTCTTGACCGCGAGCGCGGCTATTCGAATAGTTTATCACTCTGCAGAGGTGTACAACTTTACCCATAGTACGCGGTACTCCAGTTGCCTAGAATATCTCTATATCGTTGCTCACTACCGAAGGTAAGCAACCTACAGTTCACGACGCAGCCTTTACATTACCTAGTCCTAACCCTGCACTAGCCCTACGAATCATTATCCTCATCCGTCGGGATCAAATAATAACACTAGTAGTAACAAGGTAACACATCGGATGAGGAGCCTTACTCTCCGGATAGCCCCGTTGAGTAAGTCCCTCACTTTGCCCGGGTTGAAAGCCGTCGAAGTGAGGCATTCGCAGTTGGGTCGACATACCGAACCATCGGCATGGCGCCCTACTTCTGCCCACTATCATGTAAGGCTAAGATTTCGATAACTTAATTAGCTACGGCTACCCCATCCTAGCACATATGGTTGTACGATTAGGTCTTAGTCCCGAATTTGCTGGCTTCAGTCCTTAACCGACTACAGGCAAGATCTCCACCCTATCTACTAGTGAGTTTCAATCCTCACCTTTCCAGAATACAACATAACTTGGTCGTGTCTAAAAGACTAAAGTTTTCATGTTATCTTTATTCAAAATAACAGAGGTAACCCCTCTGGACACTTTTTCAAAATAATCCCAAACTCACAAATTAACATATCGTCCTTTTATCAATTTTCAGAAATTCTATTGCTCTAGTTGCAAATTTTGTACGACAGTCGTACTCAAAAGTTCCCAATTGACATTACATAGTGTCTAACCCATATTCTAATGGTTACAACAGTAGGGGATCAATATTTCAAGGAGACAAATGCAGAAGTAGGATTTACAACTACCATTTTCCCAACAATAGCATTTTTACACAAGAAATACACGCATGCATAATAGGATTTGCAAAACAAAGTACAATAATTAAAATACTGGGATCAATATGATCAAAGGGGGTGCTTGCCTTGCTCTTGTTGTTCTGGAGGTATAACGGATTGATCGTCGCAATAGAAACCCGAATAATCGACGTCTAAAAAGAGTCAAGCAAGAATCAAAATAATATTCAATAAAAAAACAGCAACACAAATAAAATATTTTTATATAATTTGCTATATTATGATTTTAGATGAATTTAGGGACTGGTCTCACTGAATTTGGAGTTATGTAGCAAAAGTTATTAAGCTTTTACTAACACTCGGTTTGAATAAACCAGAATAAATGGAAAATACGTTTTCCTAACGGAGAAAGCGTTTTCTCGCATCTGTTACATGGGTGGTTACGCCTTCCAACAAGGAAAACGTATTCCAGCATATAACTGAAAACATACTTTCTATTTCCCATTGGATTTTCGGTCAAACCGACAGGTGGGGTCTATTGTTAGTGAGACAGCTCAAAGGTTTGTGCTGTGCACTTAAACGGTCGGGTTCGCATGTCATAGACTCAAGCGAGTTAAAGATTTGGAGTTAACTTAACTGCTCGGTGCCACATGCAAGTGACTAATTAGCTCTAACTAAAAAGTTTAAGCATTTTATTAACCTTAACTAATGAGCTACAAGTGTTGATAAATGTGTGTGTGCCAGGATAGTGTTTCATGGTTGTGCCACTCACCGGCGTTGTGAGTCCCGTCGAGGCAAGTGAGTGGTCAAAATGGGTTCTACACACTAATGCGATCTCGCGATACTAACGGATGGCTCGAGGCGGCTTAACGCGGGCGCATCAAGGCGAAAGCGGAGAGGTAACTACGGTAGGCAAACGATGACAGGGCAAAAGAGCAAAGCTCTTGACAAAATAACGCGAGCATAAGCATCTACAGACTATTTAGAGTCTACCAGAGTGACGCGGAGTGGCTGAGGAGGTTTGTGGCGAGTGCGGCGACGTGAGTCTTGGCTGCATGGTTGGTCGCCATGAGAAGAAGCTCGGGGTGAAGGAGAGTGAAATCCAAAGCTCGTGAAGGCCTCAGTGGATCCTAGCGATGCTCCGTGTTCAGCGAAAAGGCTCGGGGTGCTTTAAATCACCGGTGATGCTTGCGGTGGCGTCCTGGCCGGAGACGAAGAAGAAGGTCCCAAACAAGAGCTCCTGTGTAGCAAAAGCTAAATTGTTTGAGGGGAAAAGCTCAGGGTGTTGAGTGACGCGATGTGATGTGAAAGACAAGATACAAAACCCTTCACGGCGTCGGAGACGAAGATGATGGCACACTGTGATTTTAGGGTTTCCACTCTTGGGGCTCTAGGGTTCGATTTAGTGGATGAAAAGAGAAGTGGGTGCGCGCATGAGCTTGGAAAAGGTATTGCGAAGCTCGGGGTGGTCCATATATAGGCTGGGCGGCGGAGATCACCAAGAAGAGCTTCGGGCAGCCATCGGCACAGAGGTGGAGCGCTCCCACGTTGTATGGGGAACTAGGGGTTGGCGCGGGCAGGCATGGGCGCGGTGTTGAATTGCGAAGTGACAGGAGTGGTTGAGCTGCAACGAAACCGTGGGCGGCGAGGTCCAAAATGGTGGGCGGCGGAGCTCAACACGGTGATGCACTGGAGCTCCTGGGTGCGAGGTGGATGACGATTCCTGCGCACGGGGCCCACCAGTCAGCGACGCAAAACGAAGCGGTAAGTGAAGATTAAGTCGTGACGGTTAGATCAGAAATGGACGGCCACGATTGATTGTACTGTTCGAACGGTCTGAACGGCCCAATCCATCTGGTGCATTCATTTCCTAACCAACGGTTGAGATGAGGGCGCTGTTCGGACGGTCTGAACGGCCCAGTTCATCTCGATCGTTCAAAACAGATCCAACGGTGCGCGTGTTTAAGTGAAGCGGTCCGATCGTCTCATTTGATCTGGACGCTAGATTTTAAATCCAACGGTGCACAAAGCTGGCGCTCTTCCTACCTGGTCCGCTGGCGAGGAGGTTGGGTTCGACCGTGTGGGTTTTGACTTGAGCCCGATGAACAGTACAGGCTTTAGGGTTTTTGAATTATCAGCTGATTTCTTTGCCGATTTAATTCACCATCCAAAATAAGTCCAAAAATTCTAAAATTTTTTATGTAGGCTATTGAGCTCAAGTAGTTCCTACAGTAAAATTTCCAGAGCCTAAAATCTTTTTTGAATTTCTACAAAATGCAAACAAGGTGCTGATCCTAAGAGGTCTTAGGGATTTCTCTATACAAAATTTCATATAGAAATTTTGGTTGAAGGGTTCTTGGGACAAAAGGCCCAAAACCATTCTTTTACTTAGGAAGTTTTATTATACTTCCTCTATTTCCTTTTTAGCACCTAATGGTGTACTAGTTTTAGTTTTAAAAACAACACAAGATTTTCAGAAATGCAAAGTTTAAATGCAAATGTTCAAGGAAATTTTTCCTAATGCATTTTACATTACTTAATCCCAAGATTAGGATTTTGGGATGTTACACATCGTATCGCCCGTCGCCTCCGTGCCCATGCCTGGCCGCTGCTCGCCTAACCCGGCCCGTACGCCGCCGAGAGCCTCCGAGAGCTCCGCTGCCCTTCCCGAGCTCTCCTCGTCTGTCTCCTCCACCTCCGTCTATAAAAGCCCGCCCCGAGCTTTGTTTCTTCTTTTCCTACTCCGTGCGCACCTCCTCGTTTCTTCTCCTCCACTAAAACGAGCTCTAACGCTCGAGCGCTCGGAGCCCTAATTCGGCCGTGCGCCGCCACCTTCATCCCATACGCCGTGATGTGTTCCTCATCATTCCTCTCACGTCACTTTGTGTTCCAAAAACCCCTAAAGCATTCCCCTTACTTGATTTTGCTTTTGATCCTTAGGTGCTCCCAAATCGCTTCTTCTTCTTTGTCTCTGACCAGAACCGCCGCTTCAGTCACCGCTGGAGCTACATCGTGCCTTGGACCAATCGATTGCACCAGGAGCATCGCAGGATCATCCTCGAGCTTCTCCAAGCATCGCCAAGCCTTCTCCTTCACCCAAGCTTCTTCACGCAATCGACCTCGCCAAATCGGCTCACCATTGACAACTCAACACCAACCACCTCCGAGTCTCTCAACATTCTGGTGGACTCCCAGTAGTCCCTAGATGCTAATGTGTGCACTCTTTTGTCGAGAGCATAGCTCATTCGAGTTCTTTCCCTTTGCCGTATTTGCTCTGCCACTACTCGCCGACGCGTGACCACATTAGGCTACCTCAGGGCACGCTGTCGGTGCTGGCAGGTGCACATTACTATGGAGATGCCATTTTGGACACTCTCTGGTCATGCGAAGCACCACGCCGCCAGTGAGATGCGTAGACGTGAGCGCCACCGCACGGCACAAGTGCGACGAGCACTATAGCCCATCATAAGTGTGTCTAAGCACAGTCATTAAAGCTAATTAAATCATTAGCTATCATTTTAGTTGTAATAATTCATTGATATGTGGGACCAAGTCATTAGTTTAAAGAAAACTTAAATCAAAACATTATTCTCTATTGCGTCGTTGGCATGTGGGCCCCCCCGTCATAAGTGCACAATGAACCCGGGCCATGAGCCTATGCGCTGTGCGCATAGACCCTCGGTCTACGCACTATGCGCATGGACCGAGTCACTGATAGTGGACCCTACTTGTCAGTTTCTTAACAAAAATCAAATGAAAATGGAAAATGCATTTTCAGTTCTGAGAAGAAAACGCTTTCCCTTACTAGAAGGCGTAAACCTCAATAGTACATGAGCGAGATTACGCTTTCTCTGTTAGAAAGAGTATTTCTCAATTTTCTTTGAATTTCTAAACCAAACCAAAATGAAACCTTAATAACTTTTGCAACAAAACTCCAAATTGAATAAAATTTGTTTCTAAATTTGTCTAAAATCATAATCTACCAAAATATGTAAAAATCATAATCGCAGGGCTAGTACAAGGTTAGGGCTAGATGATGTAAAGGCTGAGTCGTGAACTCTAAACTTCTAGTGCAAGGTTAGGGTATCTCTGTTATTTTGCATGAAAATGAAATGAAAAACTTAGTCTTTAGATGCGGGCGAGTTATACTCCATTCTAAAAAAGTGAGGATTGTGACTCACTAGTAGCTAGGGTGGAGTTCTCGTCCGTAGTCGATTAAAGACCGAAGCCAGCAACTCTAGGACTACGACCTAATCGTACAACCATATGTGCTAGTGTGGGATGATCGTTGCAAACTAAGATGTTGAAAACTAGCCTTGCATGATTAGTAGGCAGAAGTAGTGCGAGCATGGCCGGTGAGGCAAGCCGTCACAACTGCGGATGCCTCACTTTGACGGGTTTCTATCCGGGCGAAGTGAGGGACTCACTCAACAGGTTTCTATCTGGTGAGTGAGGACTCCTCATACCGCGGGCTTCTATCCGAGTAACTGGGGATAACAATTCGCAGGGCTAGTGCAAGGTTAGGGCTAGATGATATAAAGGCTACGTCGCAAACTCTAGACTGTTTACCTTTAGTAATGAGCAGTGATATAGAGATATTCTAGGCAACAGGAATACCGTGTAGTATCTGTAAAGTTGTACACCTCTGTAGAGTGAAAAATCTATTTAAATAGCCATGCTCCTGGTCATGAGGGTGCTTAGTGCGGCTGGTATGGCGATAGCTTTGTTTTTCTAAAAACTGGGTTGTCACAAAACTTGGGTAATGACATGGGGTTTTGATTTGTTGAGTTAACTTCCATCTCTATGGCTGAATTGCTATATCTATAGTAGGACTGCCATTTCTATGGTTGAACATGAATTTGTTAGTGCCGTGTCTATGGTTGAAAATGATTATATTTTTGCTTGCAACCAAGTAGGGTTGCAGATGTTGTTATTATTTTGATTCGTTTCTTATTACTGTCCTGTACATATTTAAATTGCTCTTTCAAAATTTCGTTGCAAATTGTTACTTATGAATATTGCAAATAGAAATGGCTTTGAGCAAAATAAACTTGTAGATTAGAGCCTCTATATTTGACAGCCTTGTATCTAATATAATTTTTGTGATACACCATAAGTCTTGTTGAGTAAACAAGTACTCAATCTTACTAATATTGTTGTTCGAGATCAAAGATACGCAGATGCCGACGATTTACTTCCAGTTCTTTGCTCCCAAAGACCTGAGGGTTTGGTGATAGGTCTACCTAGACCTTGTTCCTTGTCGGTTTCTGAGGGATTAGATGGGCATGCCACTGAATTTTGCCACTTATATTATGCCTTCTGCTTTTATACTTTACTTTCAAGTCTCGCTTTTATTTGGTCAAGTTGGTAGTGAATGTAATAACTTGTAATAGCTTAAGTAGATTAGCCTTTTGCTTTACTTTTGTATGTGTATGTATGGATGGGAATGCCAAATGTTATGAATGTGTGTGCTAGCCTTTAATCCTAGGACTAGCACGATATACACATAGGGTATTCGGGTATTCCACGTTTGGGGGTCTGACAGACCCGTTATCAACAATGCTCTTCATCGTCGCGATAGACCCACTCCAAAATATTTTGGACCTAGCGGCACATCATAATATCCTCTTGCCCCTAACACCTAGAGCTGCAAAAATGAGAGGCTCACTTTATGCAGATGACACGGTATATTTTTCCAATCCAATAAGGGAAGAATTCGATGGGCTACAATAGATCCTTACTATTTTCGGCCAAACAACAAGACTTGACACAAACTTCCAAAAGTCGACAGTGCACCCCATCAGTTGTGAAGGGATTGACCTCGACTCCTTGCTCCGTGCCTTCCACGGTGGGTGTTGGGATTTCCGCTATCTTGGTCTTCAATTGCACATCCATAAACTCCAAAGGTCCATGGGTCATCGATCATAGAAAAAAGCAGAGAGCGATCGCGGGTTGGAGAGGAAGGCTCCTCTCCCTTCGAAGACTAACTTCAATCAATTCAGTCCTCTCATCTATCCCGACGTACCACCTAACCATCTTCCCACTAGCCAAGTGGGCCCAACAAAAGATGGACAAATTGCGAAGATCCTTTCTTTGGAAAGGCAAGGATGACACAAATGGAGGCCATTGCCTTGCGAATTGGACAAAGGTTTGCAGACCAAAAAATCTTGGTGGACTCGGTGTCACGAATTCGGAGAAATTTTGTAGAGCATTATGACTACACTGGCTTTGGTACGAGTGGACGAGCACCACCAAACCTTGGGTCGGAACTATGCCGCCTTGCGATGCCATGGACAAACAACTCTTCAACATGTCCACTGACGTAATGATCGGCGACGGCCTTAAGGCAAAGTTCTGGCACAATAGATGGCTAGAAGTTGACACGCCAAATATACTCACCCCCTAATCTATCCGTGATCACTAGGAGGAAAAATAGATAAGTCCATGATGACATGTGCGATAGTAATTAGATTAGAGCTCTCAGAGGCAAAATAATCAACTCTACCCCACTGTAAGAATTTGTCCATCTTTGGATTTGGTTTCAGGGGATTCATTTACAAACGGGTGTGCCTGATGTCATCAAGTGGCGATGGACAGACCACGAGCAGTACACTTGCAAATCAGCATACCTTGCATAGTTCCGAGGGAGCTATGAAACCTACTACACTAGAATCATGTGGAAAGCAAGGGCGAAAACAAATGCAAATTTTTTGCTTAGACCTTAGTCCAAAACGAAGATCCTAACAGCCTACAACCTAGCGATTTGAGGTTGGCCTCATCATCAATCTTGTCTGCTTTGTAACAGCCACCATGAAATAGGACATCACCTTTGCCTTTTCTGCCCTTTTGCTTTGGTTGTGTTGACCCTGGTGCTAGGGTGGTACAACTTTGACGTTTTGCAACGTTCACAACCCTCCGACTATTCTCGCATCATCGACTGGTGCTAGCAAGCCTCCAGCGCCCACCTAAAAGCTCTAAGTTGTGAATTCAATGGCATAGCAATTTGCATCATGTGGAATGCTTGGAAAGAGCGAAACCAGAGAGTTTTCTAGAATAAACAAGCCACGATAAAAGAGGTGGCAGTGCAAACCAAGGAGGCGATTGAGCAAAGGAAAAGGGCGTTCTACAAGCCTTGATTTCGAGTCACTCCTTCTCGTGTAGTCCTAGCCCCTCAGCGGCCCAGTGTGGTCTTTTCCTTGTGGGATATCTCTCCCCTATTTTTCATTCATATTTTGTGTGAGCTCCTGGGATCAGATCCGTTTCAAGCTAAGTGATTACGCTAAAAGCGCAACACTTAACAAGAGACGAAAACGATTCCTAGTGCTCGGATATGTGTCTCATGTTAGCTCCCAAGAATCAGCGGCTAACATGCACATATCCAAACACAACATTGCATTCACATCCATACACAACATACAAGAATAATAGAATCGTATTTACAACATCATTAAATAGAACCTTAAGGTATAGGTTTGCATAAGAGGGCTGATCGGCTAAATCTAAACAACACAAATAAATCGTAGCGAAAAATACACATAGAAATAAAAGAGAAAGAACCGAGTTGGCATGCCCAAACCCACAAGCAACCAACTGGGGTTAAAGTCGTAGCATCTGTCGTACTAAAACCCGATTTGAATGACTTCTAACCTACAACATGGACAATCCAACTAAGTATAAAAATATACTTGTAAGACTTACGAATAGCAACATATAATAAATACATTCAAGTGTCAAAGAATAGGCTTACATGGTTCATTTTCAGCGTAAAGCAAGTTTTTCATTGAGATAACCGATATAGATTCAAATTGCCATTTGTAAAACATTTAGAAATTTTATATATCAGTAGGCAATCCCAATTCATGATCAACAACAATAGATACTCCAATTATAATCAAAACACGAACTTCCCGTTCGTGACACAATTCATTCCTTAACAAATCAACACGCGAACTTCCCGTTCGTGATAACATACAAGATCTGGACAAACCATCACCATGACGCAACATTTCCAACCATAATCCAAACCCCAATTTCCCATAAGCTAACTGTGCATGCTTTCCCACAAGTGATGTCATAACCTGGGACACGGCTATTCGAATAGATTTAGTTTACTCTGTAGAGGTGTACTGATTTACCCACATGATATGCATAACTCTCAATGTCGGCCAATGCACTCTTCCTTAGGAGTGTGACTGAGATAGCATATTGAGGCCGTTACAATGTCATGCGCTAACTATCAAACCACCCTAGGATCCGAACCATGGCAGGCTATCGTACGCGTTGAACCACAATACACCTCGTTGTGTAAGTAAGTCCCTTGCACACAAGAGACCCTTAAGGGAAAGTAAGAGAACACTTAACATGCCCCCACTAGATTGACAACGCAACAATTTAGCAGTAACAACAACAATTGTCAATCTAATTGTGTTTTGATAGCTAACACACAACAAATTATTAAGCCAAGCCTTCGCCATTATCCCGACGTGTGGTTGCATCTAAGACTTAGTTCATCACACCACAGATCGGTCCTCAATTACTCAAACGGGGCTACATGAATCTAGAACAACCTCCCTTCATCCCCTTATCATCCGTCCAAATTCAACACACAACAACCCCCACCCAACAAGTCCACAAACATCAGATTCGAAGATCTGGATATATTCCTCAAATTCAACATAATTCAATCCATATAATCTTCAAATTTCATCAAGATTTGATTCAATCCATCGGCCGATGGACTAGCTCCATCAACCGTTTTTTACTACAACTACTAGCATGACTAAGCACCGTTCTATAAATTAGCAAACAATCCCATATAACATATATCTTTAATCATTCAAGGTAACAGGGTAATCAACATTCAAAGGGGGGCCAATGCAGCAAGAGGATATAACTATTTCTACCCAATTGACATACGAGTATTTCAAAATAAAGTAATGCATATAATACTTGAAAAAACAACATAGATACTTTTCGAAAGTAATAGGAATTCAACATGCATCAAAGGAAAGAACTGCTTGCCTTTGCTATGGATGGTCCATGTGCTGCTGAGTACCACTCTTGATCACACTCGAACCTTCGTAAACTATCGAACGAACGAGAACATCGAATAAGAACAATAACATCGAAAACATCCAAAAATTCAATATCATCCCAAATGCATGCAATTTATACAGTAGGTAGATTATGATTTTTGATGAATTTAGGTGAAAGAATTATTCCATTTGGATTTAGTATGTGAAAGTTATAGTGGTTTGAAAATCAACATCTTGGAAAATGCTGAAAAATGGAGCTCAGTTACTATTCATCCTAATTTAATTATTTGGTGAAAATTTGTAGAATTGTGGTGGGGAAAAGGATTTAAAGTTTCAGTGGAGAATAAAATTTTAATACTAACACAAAACAGTTCACCTCGTTTGTAGTTCATATGAATTTCTCATGAATTTGTGAAGTTAATTCAATTTCTAGTGTAAAAAATAATTCATTCCAGAAATAAATTCTAATTTCAAAATTTTTTGGGACATTAACATGTTTCAAACCTATTCCAAGTTAAAGTATAATAAAAATGAAATCCAACAAAATTGGTTTCACTCAATTTGGAGTGAATTTGAATTAGTTATGAATTGTTGAAATAGAGACTATGACATAAGGCCTACTGTTATCTAGCTAACCAATAATTCAATTCTTGACTCATGATTAATTTTAATCTTTTAGATTAGATGTTAATGGCTAGGAAATATATTTTCTAATCCATTGGTTTTGGCATTCGCCTTGGCTCTATCTCAATGTCCCATTCAAGAATTTTCCTACTACACATCTATCTCACTATGAAAAAGTATTTTCTAGATTATTTAGCTCACTAACCAATTCTTTTATCAGGGTTTACTGTTCATTTAGTTGTTACATGGCTACTAAGCACTGTAAAACATCTTTCACTTATTAAACTTAGCTATCATCATGTGGTTTGCAAATTAAAGCTTCCATTAGTCGTTTACCTACGGTTCTTCTCAAATTTTTCCCTGTCATATTACTTATTTACTTCATCAAAGCATTCACTATTTGTTTTGTATAATCATATCAACACTCGTTTTTAAATTGGTTTGTTTTTGCTTAGATCCAACTCTAGCCAAAACAACATAATCTCTAACCACTTGTATTAGTAAAGTTATTAGCCTATTGTTATTTAATTATCCTCACATTGTCCTCTCTGTTGGTTCATCCATTCAAGAGTGTGTTAACTAAATTTCTTACTAAACCAAATATTCATTTGTTAAACAAACTTTTGAGTAATCAATTAGTTCATGGTTAAACAAATCATCCGATTCAATTAATCCATTTGTTAATTGCATTTAAACATGCAACAGTAGAAAGAATGCCACGCTTTTGGTGATAATGCAACATGCATAAATAATTATCGGAACGCGGTAACACAATATGATAATAAAATTTTACCGTCGCGCGCTAGGCGTCGACTACCACCGGACGCCGCCTTCTCGATGCTCATCTGCTTCCACCGTAGTCGCCGCCGCCCCGCGTCCACTTGGCCTCTCGTTCGTGTCCTTGTGCCTCCGTGTCGACGCGCATACCATGCATGCGTCATCCTCACTCTACGGCCTCGGCTTCCTCTCTCGACACCATGTTCTCGGCCTCCTTATTAAGTCGCAGCTCGCATGCATGCATGTCCACCCATGCACCGTCACATGCATGCATGTGCCGCCGAACCATTGTTCTCGTGCCGCCACTCCGCTGGCCTTCCCTACTCGCCTCGGCCACCCTAGCGAGCCGCTGCCAATGCTGCCGCTGCATGCATGCAACGCCGGCCTCGGCTCCACCTCACTATTCTCGTGACGCCACTTGACAGTGCCGAGCCGCTGTCCTTGCACCGCCACTCCGCCGGTGCATCACCTCGCCACCTCCTTGTCACGCACTAGGCCACGCCAGGTCGCCATGCCCCACTTGGCCACGACGCCGTGCGTCTGCTGCATGTTGGCCGCCACGACATGCTCTAGGCCACGTCAGGCTAGGCCTCGCCGCTGCATGCATCGCCTTGGTGCCGTGGCTACCGCCAAGCTCCAGACCGTTGTGCCGCCCGTGCCACAGTGCCACAGCTGCCTCTACTACTGCTCCTAGGTGTTGTGCCGCTGTTGCACATGTCGTGCACCATCTTGATGCCACCATGGCCATGCACTAGCCGCTGCATTGCTGCTGTAGGCCTGTGCTGCCGCTGCTACCCCTCGCAGCTGTAGCTCCCATGCGCTGCTCCATTGCCTAGACTGCAGCTACAGCTGCATTGCCACCAGCTGCATGCTTTGCTACAAAACTACTCTGCCACCCTTTCCCTTCGCTAAAATGCTCAAATACTCAAATGGCCATGCATGTAAAATCTAAATGCAGAAATAGGAAGCTCATGAGGAGATGAACCCAAAGGTATGACATGCATAGAGGGTTTTCTGGTTTTTGGAGGAGTTTGGAAGGAGAGATGGTGTTGAGATGAACTAGTGTTAAGCTCATGGAGGGAGAGAAGAAAGAACTAGCAGTGTTCTGTTGGTGGAAATGAAGTGGCATGTGGAATGGAGTGTGGGTGGGATGGTGCTGTGTAGTGCTCCCTTGAGACAAGAATTGGCAGAGATGAGAAAGGTTCGGCTGTGCTATGTGGCTTTGGATGGGAAGAATGAGTGGCTATGAGTGGAGGTGAATAACAAAAAGGAAAGGTGGCAGTGGGTTGAATGGCATTCGGCTGGGAATAAAGAAAGGGGAGGATGGGGTTCGGCTGGGCACAAGAAGATGCAATGTGTGTGTGGAAAGTTTGGCCTCTTATTTGACTTCTTTGACTAGCTGTTAAAGATAGCAAATTAATTCGAAATTTTTTAAAATATTCCAGAACATAGGAAAAATATTCCAGGCACTGTTCGATGAGTTGTTGTTTGAGATAGAAATGGGTTGGAGAAATAGCAGGGAAAAGATGCGCAGGTGTTTCATCTGCTACTTCTTTTCTTCTCCCACGAATTCGCTCAAACTACCATGCATGCGAAAACAAATTGTAGAAATGGGTTGGTTGTGCGTTGACGATCGCGGTGGTATGACATGCATGACTTGGTTTTGAGTTTTTGGATGAGATTTGAAGGAGAGAAGCGAAAAGAGTTAGCAGGGTCGAAAAATGGGAGAGATGACCGGAAAAGATGGGACACGCGGGCGTCTCGCCCGCGCTCGGTTGAACTGGAAAATGAGAACGGCGATACTAATGTATGCATAATGACATGATTTTTGAAAAGCATGCGAAAACAAGAAATTGATTTAATTTAAATGCTGATTGATTTAATTTAAATGCTGTCTTTCAAACCATTCAATTTAATATTGATTATTATTACTTGATGTGTGAAAAATTGCAAACATGCTTTAATTAATTCCTCAATTTATACTTAGAATAATTATGCTGAGTTTAGATTTTTAATTATCAATTTTCACTTCCCTTTGTTTTATTTACCTATTAGTTTTGTGTTTTAAATTCAAATTCAAAACTGATCATGCAAATTAAATGGGAACCAAATAACCTCCAATAAATTCCAGAAAATCCAAACAAGCATATCAGAGAATATAGAATCCAACTAAAATATTCACACACTTGAAACGTATTTGCTGCAACAAATTTTTTTAAAAGGTCCAACATTCACAAATGCACATTAGATGCTTAACTAATCCAACTTAGAGATTTGGGAACGTTACATTTTCCTTGTGAACGTCTTTCCCACCTTTAATTGATTAGCAGAACTCTTGCCTTTGTTTGAGAGAGAGAGAGAGAGAGACTGTACTCCATTAACACTCAATCAATTAGCCCCCTCCAGGTTTCCAACTGTATCTGAAGTCTGAACACTCGACTAGGCTCATTGTTCTATTGGGCTTCCGTAATTTTTTTCCATATTCCTCCAAGGTTTGAATTGAATTTCTTGTGAATTTTCATATGAAACTCTTGAGCATTTAATTTGATCAGTTTTGCTAGCCCACGATCGCCTGAAAATCAAGGAAGTTTCAGTCGATTTGCTCACCTTTGGATCACGCGTGGAGATTCGTGCTTGAGGTCCTCTTCTTCTCCTCTAACCGCCAGCGCGGTGGCACCGAGTTAGGGGTAGGGTTCATCAGTGCCCCCAGGGCTTAGAGGGAAGCTGGGGTGGCGGTAGACCGGCGGTGGGTGGCGGCAGCACCGCCGGACACGGGCAAGGAGGAGGACGGTGGAGGTCGGTGGCGGGGACGAGACCGAAGTGGTTAGGAGGCAGCGGGAGGTGGTGGCGGATCGGCCGGAGACAAGGAAGAGGGCGGCGGGGGGCATCTCACCGCAGGGGAGGAAGAAGCGACTTCGGGGGCTGGAGAGGCCAGGCGGAGGAGGGGGAGGTGGGCGACAGGGGATGTGCTCATCGGCGGGGCTCACCGGTGCTGGAGGCGGCGTCAGAGATGCAACGGGAGGCGTCACACGGGGAGGGCTCTGGAGGCGGCGACTAGAGAGATGAGGTGAGGAGTGGAGTGAGGTGGGGATTGTGGGTTAGGGTCATATACTCTTGGACGAATCTTGGTGCAATCCAAGCAATTGAAAAGTGACTGGTATTTAGAAAATTTTCAGGCAATTGATAAATAGACCCTCCCTAATTTGATTGGGCGAACAAGTAAAAGCCTTTTGTGCTGGGCCAGAGCATGTCCGTAAAACTCGACTAAACTGGACCATCTTGGAGCCAGATTTAGCCGGTTGGAGCACCAGGATGACAAACACTGGACTGACACGAAGGAACAACCTAGCTAGCCAGATGCAGCCGTACGTATGTTGTGGGCTAGAGACCGTACTTTCCAAGTTCAGCATGCATGCGCATGCATGCCACCTACGGCCTCGCACACGCCGTGCACGGTCGGTAATGGCAACGACGGCCACGAGAACACGTTCGAATGCACATGCTAGTGAACACAACCCATGCGAGTTGCGAACGTGCACTAACTGTAGAATGGATAAGATCATGCAAACGTCGGAGCAAGTATGAGATTAACGAGGAAGGAGTAGACGATCTGGTTGGAAGAATTTTAGAGAAAAACAAAAAATAGATAAAATCCTGCAAAAAATTTACACAAGAAACTATACTATCTAAGGACCCTCCACAAAATTTTTCATAATTTTTGGAGCCATTTGCTAAGTGTAAAAATTCAGAAACCTCTCAGTGAGTTGAAAAGATCGAAATTCAAAATCTGATTTGAATTCCCGCCGAGACAATGGGCCGAATCTGCCCCGGCCCAGCACCTCACATGTTGCTGTAGCCCACGCTAGCTATTCGCGCTCCTCTCACTGACGTGTCGGGCGCGCACATCAGGCCCTTTCTTCCACCTCACGCAGCCCCGTCGCCTCTGTCCTGTAGCGCGCCAGAGCTTCACCCATGTGTTTGCTGCCGTTAGCCTTGAGCACCATGTGGGAGGACCAAGGTCGCCGGACTCACTTGCTCCGCCCACCGTTTGCTCTGCCTGGGTCTCGTCGCTGCATGAGAAACTCACAAAAACCCGAGCCGCTTGCAAGTTTTTCGTCGACCTTCTCGTCTTTGTCTCGCTACTTGATGTCCCTCCGTCAGTACCGAAACCCTAAACCTCTGACACCATTTTCATTTTCTTCGTTGCTGGTAAGTTTCATCTACTATATCTCCCGAAACACCTCGTCATCTCGAGCTCTGATGCATGCGCTCTGCCAAAGCTCAAGCATGTCCCGGTGAGTCAAGCCCTCGACATGCGTGTCATTGTGTGCCATTTTGCTCACTCATTCAATCCCTTACTTCTATGTCCTTCCAATGCAGTGTAGCTCCGCAATCGCGTCTTCTTCTTCATCTCCGGTGTTACGGTAGCCATGGAAGATCTTCATGCTCGCCGAATTGTCTCAGATGACCCTAGGGCCCCGAGCCATGAACATTGGCTTTGTGATACCACCCTGAGCCGATTTGAGCGTCAAATTCTCTTTGCCTTTGCCCCTAGCACGAATGCCATGTTTGACCCGAGGCTCCTCGCCACCTCTCACTGCCATGACAGCGTCTCCGTCCACCTCTCCTGCCATCTTCGCCACCCCTAGCATCTCCATGACACCACCTTTCCATTCCCGAGCTCCCCTAAACCTTTCCACACTTTTTGTGCTACTAGCGAGCTCGCCTTTCCCCTCGGTCCCGCGTAGCACTGCTGCTTCTCTCCTTTCTCTCTCTGCCAGTGGCCCCATGAGATTAAGTGATTGTTAGTGTGAGAGTCACCGGATGATTTAACTTGTAATGCTTAATCCTCCAATTGATCCTAGCATCACAAATTTAATTTCCCCGCTCTCGGTGCATTATGTACCTCCCAGGAGCGGTACACATATGCCTTCACAACATAGTATCAAACCGTACATAGTTAATCATAATATTGCAAGATAAAATATCAATTACGCAGCAGAAAACAATAATTAAACTAAAATTAAACCATGAAATAACCAGTGATGGAGTCCCAATGGCTTGCCATAACCCGCAGGGCAACCGACTGGGGTTAAAACCTTAGCAAATCGACGTTTCCTGCGCATCTTTCCTTACCCGAATTAATCTCAAAACCTGCTGTCCAGATTAATAAATAAAAGCAAACAGTGAGTACATGAATGTACTCCGCAAGACTTGTAGTGTATCACAAATGTTATATTAGATGCATGGCTATCAAAGGAAGAGGCTACTACATTAGGCAATTTTCAGCATAAAGCAATAAGTTTTAGCAAGATATCATATTTAGATTCAAATGGCAGTGAGTAAAACATTTTAAATACTTAAATAATAGTAAGGTAACATATTATAATCCCTCACATCAATCCATGATCATAATCTCATAACTGTAAAGTAAAAATTCAATAGTTTTCATATTAATCAATGATCACAACCTCGTACCCTTCCCAAATGCTCCTAAACCCAATTATCATATTCTAATTATCAGACCACCTGAGGAAACACCCCATGGCAGGCTATCGTTTGCAACTGAACTATGGGTGAATCTCGTAACAATGGGAAACACCACATGGCAGGCTATCGTTCGTAACTGAACCATGGGTGACCCTTAACATCAATGGGAAACATCACATGACAGGCTATCGTTCACAACTGAACCACGTATGAACCTTGTAACAACAACAATAGGAAACACCACATGGTAGGCTATCGTTCGCAACTGAACCATGGGTGACCCTTAACATCAATGGGAAACATCACATGGTAGGCTATCGTTCGCAATTGAACCACGGATGACCCTTGTAACAACAACAATAGGAAACACCACATGGCAGGCTATCATTCACAATTGAACCACGGGTGTCCCTAGTAACAACAATGGGAAACACACCATGGCAGGCCATTGTTCGCAACTGAACCATGGGTGCCCCTGACAACATCAACAATAGGTACAACAATTAGTGGTTTGGTAGAAAGAACACAACCTATCACCCGTCCAAGTCCAACCCAGAATATCCACAACACAACAAGTTCACAACAACCAGATTCAAGATCTGAACACAATCCTCAAGTCCAACAAAATTCGATTTAACACATTCCTCAAATTTTCCTACATGATTCAGTTAACACATTCTTCAATATCTCAACATAATTCGATTCACCTCGACCGATGGACTAGCTCCATCAACCGCTTTCGACTACAATTACTAGCATGGCTAAGCATCGATCTATCCTACAATAGAAAATTTCCCACACATACATATATCCTAAGTAACAAAGGAATAATGGGATATCAACATTCAAGGAAGGTAATGCAACAATTAGGAATTTAACTACTTCTACCCATGAACATAATTTCCAAAATAGCATGCATACATACGCTTGCAAAACAAAGTACATTAAGTGAAATCTTGGGATCAATATGATCAAAGGGGTGCTTGCCTTTGTTTGTCAAACTCGACATTCTCACAAACTTCTCAATTGCACTCCGAATCATCGTCATCTAACAAGAAGAAGCCGACAAATCAAAAGCATCGAATAAACACTAGAATTCCAAAAAGTCTTCAACAATAGAATATATTGATTTTAGATGAATTTAGGGACATAAATTATTTGATTTAGAGTTGAAACGAATTGGTTAAGAACTTTTGAAAATGAGACTAAAGCATAGGGTCTATTGTTGATTGACTAATCATACCCCAAATTTTGACTTAAGATTAATTTTGCTCTTTTTAGATTAAATGTGAAAGGCTACTTAGAAAGAGGTTTTCTTAACTGACCTATTTGATACTCACAAAAGTGGATAACAAGGACAGTAGGTTTAGCAAGAGGGTTACACTAAAATTTCAGATTTTTCACCTAAACAACTTCTCTGTTGAAATCTAAAAATTCACAATCATTACTGATTTTTAGATTTGGTTACCTTCTGAAGTATAGATGTCCAAAGACTGAATGAGTCAAGACATTTCTAATCACTACACTATTCTTACTAACCATTTCCATTAGTCCTCGCTTACTTAAGCTAAATCATGTTAACTGACATGCTAATCAATTGGACCCAAACCATACACACAGTGGAGAGCACAAAGTATAGAGAGGAAGCATGAAGCTAGCAAGCTAGATGAACAGCAGCGAATCAAAACACCAAGGCCGAAGTGGCTCGGCGTGCTCAACGTCGACGGCGAGGGAACTTTGGTGGCCAAGAATGACGAAATGAACCGCCTAAGTGTGTTGGCCTCGGGGTGGAGGAGGCGCCGCTGGGGGTGGCGGCGGCATGTGGTCGCCGTCTTGTGGGAAGACCGAGAGGCGATGGCGTTCGGGAGTCGGCAGTGGCTCGGGTTGTTGGGTGCGGTGGCGTGGGCTGGGGCCGAGGGAGACGGGTTAGCATGGTGCTCCGGTGGCGCCATGGGCAGGGAGGCACGAGGGAGCCGAGCGGCACCGTCAGGTGAGCCAGAAGGCGGCGGCGGCATCGGCGGAGCAATAGAGGCTGGGCTGTGTAGAGGGAGCAACCGAGCCAGGCACGGGCCAACCAGAGGAGGAGCGAGCTGCGTGGGAGCACCAGCAGGTGGCGCCATTTGCCAGGCCAGGGTGGGAGGCGAGCTCGGTGGTGGAGGCAAGGCAGCAGAGGCGACGGCGCCAGTAGCGTGGCTCCTTGGCTCTTGGTGGAGAAAAAAGGGGAACACGAAGAAAAATGGCTCAGGGCAAGAAGGGCTGCACGCCTAAAAGACAAGGTGATAGTAGAGGGCTCAAGGAAATGATGTGCTTGGGGCAGTGGTGAGCTGGCGCAAGCGCAGAGATGAGCGGCCGTGTGGCCATGCGCCTGGGTGCGTGTCCCATGGCCAGCGAAGCTAGGCAAGGCGTCGTGGAGGGGAAAGCCTGCCGCTGGGCCCGGACTGTCAGTGGAATAGGTAAGTTGGGTCGACTGAGTGGGTGCGGCTGGAACCAGGTTGGCTCGGGTGCGGCCCGGGTTGATGCAGAGGAACAGTGAGGAGAGAAAAAGAAAGTTCTCTGATTTTTGTAAATAGGGTGAGAAGTTTTGGTAATTTTTAGACAGAGCAAAATAGCTCCAAAAATTATGAAAGTTTTAGGGTTAGTAGATAAGGTGTTCCAAATCCTAGGAAAATTATTTCTAGGCACCATTCATAAGATTTGTTTGTATTTTAAATTCAAAATCAAATTTGAACATGCAAATTGAGCGAAACCAATTAACCTCCAAAAATTCGAGAGAATTCCAAATAAGCAAACCAGAGCATATAAAATTCAACGAAAATTTTCCCACTATGGGTCCTATTATATTTTTCAAAATAATATACAATTTACATTTCTAAAATTAAGAAAGTGTACTTTCAAGTTTAAAAATTGAGATTCTTTGTAAAATTTACCTCAAGTATTTTAGGAGTATCTGAGGTATTATTATTTTTAAGTTGAAATAAAAATACATTTCCATACTTAAAACATTTTTAGTTTGGCCCCAAATTCAAATTGGACTTCTGAATTGGAGAAGAAGTATTGGATGACTATGTTTTTAACACATTTGTTTTGCAACAAAAGTTTTTTAAAAAATTCCAAAATTTCATAAATGCTCATTAGATGCTAAATTAATCCAACTTAGGGATTTTGGGCTGTTGCAAACCTACCCCCCTTAAACAGAATCTCATCCCGATCGAGATTCCGGTAGTTCGGAAATCGAAACGAAAGACTGGGGCAGACCTAGGTGGGTTTGGTTACGGGGTCACTCTTCGGATTCTGTCGTTAATTGAACTCAAATCCGAATCAAGTGAGGTTCTTCCTAAAGTTTAGGTACTATAGAGGGAAGCTTTGTCGAAGGATTGCGAAGTGTTTTCTAGGTGGTTCTTTCAACTCTAAACGAAATGCGCCATCTGTTGTCTTGATTTGTAGAGTCCAAGGCACTTTTGGCAAATCTCCTCTCAAATATTTTAGACCCAACAAGGTTTGCCACCTTGGGAAGTGAGTTAGGGATAATTTATCTCTATGGGTTGTTTTGAGGGGGAGTTTGCTCTTTTTGCATTCATTGTACCATAATGCATTTTAAAATTCAACAACTTGCATTGTAATATAAACTTGTGGAGCTTTGATTATTATCCTTGTATGACATAATTTCATACTTTATATCCTGCCATGTCTTGTGCTAGTTTGCTAGACTTCTTTTATGGCTTTTTATGTATAGCTTAGCTTTTACCATACTAGCTTTATTATCTGTGAGCAAACTGAATCATAATATGACTTATTGGATCTTGTGACTAGTTTTGCTTTAGTGATCCTCTCATGATTCATGCCATGTCATATAGGCTTAATTGAGTCTTGAACTTATTCTGAGTTTTAAATTGAGCTCTGATAATTCTTAAGTCAAGCAAATGAAAAATGAGCTTTTCTGTGCGAAAAAACTGATCTCACCAATTCTCTCTTATGAGACGGCTTGCCAATGCACTAGGCATGAACTCAGGGGGAGTTTTGGATGACCCAGACTATTCTCTTAAGATTTTGTTGCTTGGGATGGTCGTAGTGAGGCTTGAGATCTAGCACAATGCTAAGAAAACAAATTGGCAATTGGTTGAAGCTTAGAAGGCAGTTGTGGATGGCTCCTAGTCCAGGACTTGCTTTACTAAGATAAAACCAATTATTTTCAGCAAAGTGCTCAATGTGCTAAATTCTAAATGCTTGAACAAATTGATTCAAAATTGAACTCATAATGCTCAACATTGACTCATTTTCTAGCTTCTGGCTCCATTTTGCTTATAGACATGGCCTGACTCATTTTTGGATACCTTTAGTTAAACTGTGATCTTGAGCACCTTGTCATACTGTTGATTCATTAAATCTCAGATTATTGCTATTTTGGCCTTAGCTTTGCTGTACATGTTTTGCCATGATTGAACATAGTGTCTTCACATAATATGGCTTGGTGTAATTCTTGTACAATCTTCATGGATAATCTTCATGGCTCCTTTTGCTCAAGTTAAAAAAAAATGAAAATGAAAATGAAAAAATGAAAAATTACAAAATTGCAGCCATTTCATTACATTCATGCTCTATCTTCTTCCATGCACCTTGATGAATCCATTGTCAAGGGGAGAAATATTGGTCAAAAATGTTGTTTTAGAGCTTTTTTTTCATCTCAATGATCAAAGGTCAAATAAAACAATTGTTCTTTCATATGGACCTAAGTGAGATTTTTGGCTTTTCTTTGGAAATTGAAGCTTTTGTGCTTTCTTTTGCCTTAATCTCACTTGCTTATGCTATTCTGAAGCCAACTTGGTCATTTCCTTTGCTTTTTCTTGCATTTGAACCAAGTTGTGCCTTTCTTAAAAATCTACAGTATTTTTCTTTTCAAACCCCAAAACTACATTTTCTGAGAAATTGCCAATGTGTTCATCAAGGGGGAGATTGTGGATATCATGGGGATATGCCCATGATCTTAGGATGATGAAACAATTGGCAATGTTGCTTTTGGTTTGAAGTTTCACGCGTTTTCGGCAAAGTTAAAAGGCTGATCTTTAGTCATTTTGGGATTTTGGCTTTGGGATAGATTGAGTTCATAGGCTATAGTGTATATGTATTGCATGTTGCATGTTTTCACTAACGTGGGTCAAGTTGTGAAGAACTAGTTCCCGGATTCGTGTTTGCTTGTCTATTCTTTGTGCGGTGGCTTGGAGGTCAACGACGGTCAGCGGCGAGGAGGATCGGGACTAAGCTTGGAGAGCGAGGTCGAGCGATCAAGGATGTCGGGTGGTCGGGTGACTCAAGCGTGGCGCAGAATGGACAAGGATGACCGAACGGGCAGTTCGATGCGACTGGTTTGATCAAGCGGTGCGGGGGTCGGTGCAAGTGCCAAGGTGGTCCGGTGGGAACCGGATGGGAGAGACTTGCCGACACGATGAGAGCCTGGATCAACCTACGTGGTGAAGCGGCGATTGCTTCAACAGATTGGACACGATCTTGGAAAAGATCGAGAAGGGGTATTTTGGTAATTTTACCAAATACCGCCTTGGTGACCTAATGCCAACCTGCGGCGCAAGACGGTGCGTCAAGAAGTGGATTAGGTCAAGATAATTGAAGACGGCGCTTTAATTTGCGTGCGTATGTGTTCCGTTGATGTTGTGCCTTAACGGAAACCCATTAGGGTAAATCTTCTAGAAGGTTTTTTTTTAAGGTTAGAAGCTGCCCTATAAAAGGAATTGTAGATGGGACATTTGGGGTGCGCTTGTACAAAAAGCAAAATCCCTGGCGGCGCCCTAAAGAACTTGAGTTGTGGCGGCGGCCTGGTGCGTGCGCCCGTGAGAAAAAGTGAGGAGCTTGGCGGCGGCTTGTCTCCTGCAGGAATAGGAGCCTTAGGGCAGCATGTAGCCTATTGAAAAACCGAAAAGATCAATAGCGGCGACTACTGAGAGATGAGATTGATGCGGCAGTAGTGTTCACCGCTTTGCATCTTGCATATGCATCTTTGGTGCCATTTGTTTTATGTGGATGAGGTGTTGATCTGGTGAGGTGTTGTGTTTATTTCATTCGGTATCTTTGGGCGACCTTCTTTGATGTGACCGAAACTATTTTTTTGCTTGGTGTCTTGCCATCAATTTGTGTGAGGCTTTGGTTATTTTATTGCTTGACTCTGACTCATCTGTGCCTTCTTGTCGGTTCATTCTTGTGGTTTCTTTGCTTTCGGTCTTTGTCTTGCCTGGAGAAACCGGATCTGTCAGAGGCGTGAAGGGTCTTCGATTGAAGAAAAAAATCTTTGTCGGTTGCTAGTAGTGATTAAATGTGTTGAATGGTTGTTTGCCTTGGTTGTAGAAGAGCGATCTTGTTGGTAGAAACCACACCCTGGCGGCGCGCTGGTGAGTCCGTGAAAACCAGAGCCGTGGCGCTCGTAGCCTCGTTAAAAAAGCAGATTGCTCAGTTGGCGGCATTGCTTAATCAAGAATCACAGGTTCAATAGTTGATTGCTGTTTGGCTTAATGCGTGTAAGAGGTCTCAACACTGTGTGATGTGATGTTGCTGTTTTAAGATCTTTTTATCCGGCAGCTGCTGCTTGTGCTTGTCAGATCTGAGTGTTTAGATTAGTTTATTGTTTTGGCTATGGTCTCTCTTGTTCATCTTTGCTTTCGTATTTGTCTTTGTGTGATGTTGGACATCTTTGTCTGGCCTTGTAAAACCAAATACTTTATGGTCGCCCATAAATTGAGGCCTGGCGGCACCTTGTTCGAGCCCGCAGAAACCGGGTCTTAGCGGCAGCGTCCCGAGTCCCATGTAGGCAGAAAAATCTAGTAATCCAGCGGTTTGCTTTTGATTGGTGACTGCTTAATCAAGGTTACTGGTTTTCCGTTTTTTTGCCTCTTGCTTGTAAGATGACTAGTACACTGATATGATGTTGCAGTGATTTGTTTTTGATTGTTACTGTGACCGAACTATTTAGTTTTTTATTGCCTTTGGCTGTCATCAATGATGCGCATGTGGCGAAGGTGTTAATTCCCAGCGCTTTGCTGTTTTAGATCTATCTTGGTTGTGTACCTTTTTAGTCTTAAGTCTGATATCCAAAAGCTGATGAGATTCTTGGCTACCAGCATGAACCAGTGAATAGACATATGTTCTGGTGACCTTGGGTTTGATGTCATGACTCATGAGATGAGATCAGAGAGAATACAGAATCTAGATGCATTCTATTTCATCCACTGGTTTTTGCTCTAGCCATTAGTTTATTACTAGTTAGTACCTCTTTGGTTTTTGCTTGTGCTCTGCCGTGAGAGGATGCTTTGGATTTTGTGCATGCGGGTGTGAGATGTTTTTGGTCTTTTGCTTCGGGGTTTGATCGGATTCAACACAGGTCATCCGCTATGCTCAGATACTGTATACAGATCTTCATAGCTTTTATTGCTATTGGAGTGAAAGTAGTGTTGAGTTCGATCGAGGTGAAAAATAGAGAAAGCGTCTATTCACCCCCCCCTCTAGTCGCCTTTCCGGTCCTACAAAAAGTCATTTTCAACTCAGAGGAAAATACTCTTTCTCTGTTAGAAAACATAAACCTAAGAGAATACGTTTTCGATGTCACCCTTTTATTTATTTTCGAAATTTTGAACCGAAGCAAATTGAAATGTTAATAACTTTTGCATATGAAATCCAAATTGAATTAATCTTTTTTTCTAAATTCATCTAAAATCATGCTTTGTCTGAATATGCAAAAATGTTTGGGTTTTATTACTATTGAAATTATTGTTCTATAATTAATTTGCTATCGGTTGTTTTTGAATAGACGTCGATATTACAAACGAAATTTTCGACGATCCTCCATCCTCATACTCTGGCATACCAGAGCAAGACAAGTATCCCATTTGATTATGTTGATCCCACTATTTCAATTGTTGTACTTCTTTTTGGCAAAATCCAATATGCATGCGTGTATGTTTGCTTAAAATTGCTATATTTACAGCTATCGGTAGTTAAATTTCTATTGAATGCATGATCCTCCTTGAAATATTGATATCCATACTGTTGTAGCCATTAGGGTATGGTTTAGGCAATAAATGATGTCGAATTGGGTCTTTCGAATGCGAGTATCACATAAATGCTTAGTCGGGCTCTAGTCTTTACTAAAATTTGAAAGTGGATGAGATATTAAATATGATTTGGGAGATTTTAAAATGATGGTCCAGATTGGTTACCTCTGTTAATTTTGTATAAAAATAAAAATAAAAACCTAGATTACGATGCGGGTGAGTTATAATATGAACTGATGAATGTGAGAGAGTTTATCGCAAGTAGATAAGGGGACATCCTCACCCGGGTCAATTAAGGACCGAACACTAGTGTCACTAATTTAAGCCTAAGCGTATAACCACATGTGTCGGATAACAAGCTATACTCCAGTTGATCAGATGGCCACGTGGATTGATGCGTGCCTCAGTACTCTTCAATGCCTACCTAAGATTGACCAGAACAAGCTTGCGTGCTGTTGTGTGCCATTTTGGAATTTCTGTGTTTGTTTCATTGTTTGTTTTCCACTAATGTTTTGGTCATTCTTTTGTTGCATTTCTACTGTAATTCTTGTTGTACTACCACATATTACTATATGTTTGGAATTTGGGCAATATCTTTATTGATATTTTTTGCGGAAATGAATATCTTTATTTGATATTGATAAGCGATACTTTGTTAAAAAATGAAGCTTTATTTAAGAAAATGTTAGAAAATGACATTGCCACTAACAGAGACTGCATATGGCTAAGCCGGGCTTGGTTTGGACAAAAGCTGAAAAGACCTTCGCCTTAACTGTCAACTAGTCTTGCTCTTAGAGCATCTACAATAGTTTGTTTCTTAGCTTGTTACTAAGAAGAGAGAGAGTACTCAATCTAATAAAAAGAAACAATCATTCCAATGGATTGTTTCTTAAACTTGTATCTAAGACTTTAATTGCTACAAGTGTGCATGATTATTGATGATCAACAATGGGGTACAACTTTGTGGCCTATATGTTTTGGCTCATTTATCATATCGTCTACGGGGGAAGCCAAGAAGACGGGCTGCACAAGATCCGGTACATTTTTGTTGGTAGGCAGTGGGACCCACAAAATGAGTGTTTTGGTAACAACTAAGCCTCCAATAGAGTTTTTTGTTGTTTCTTATGTCTTGGTATTAACAATCTGATAGTTTCTTCATGTAGAAACAGCTTCACCTTCTCTCCTCATCTTCTCTCCTCCACATCATCTAAAAGCTGATGTGGCAACCTCTTAGTAACAGCTGAGGTGGATTGTTGTAGATGCTCTTAACAATTCTAACACCCCAAGACAGAGAGAGAGAGAGAGAGAGATTGTACTCCATTAACGCTCAATTAATTAGCCCTCTTCGGGTTTCCAACTATCTCTGAAGTCTGAACACTCGACTAGGCTCATTGTTCTAACGGGCTCCCGTAATATTTTCCATATATCTCCAAGGTTTGAATTGAATTTACTATGAAGTTCCTACAGAATTCATATGAAACTCTTGAACATTTAATTCGATCAGTGTTGCTAGTCCACAGTCGCCTGAAAATCAAGGAAGTTTCAATCAATTTACTCATGTTTGGATCGTGTGTGGAGATTCGTGCTTGAGTTCCTCTTCTTCTCCTCGAACCGTCGGCGTGGTGGCACCGAGTTAAGGGTAGGGTTCACTAGTGTCCCCAGGGTTTAGAAGGAAGCCAAGGTGGCGGTAGACCAGCGGTGGGTGGTGGTGGTGTGTCAAGGTGGCGGCAACGCCATCAGACACGGGTGAGGAGGAGGGCGGTGGGCGGTGGAAGTCGGCGGGGAAGATGAGACCGAAGTGGTTAGGAGGCAACGGGAAGTGGTGGCGAATCCGCCACCGGAGATGAGGAAGGGGGTGCAGGGGGGGCATCTGTGAGGACCCCAGGTATTGAATATATTCCAAGTTAAATAATTACACCCGGAAGCATAATTTTTGACAAGGAATAAATTCAATGCCAGGTTCTCGGATGTATGTCTTACAATAGTTCCCAAGATCAAAGACTATCGTACATATATCCTAAACAACATTGTACCATGTCATACAAAGCATACAGTATACATACATGACAAAACTTTACAAGCTGGGTTTTCGGTTCAACATAACAACCGACCAGTAGTAAAATAATAGAGGTTTAGCAGCGGAAACAAAAATATAAACGGCAAAAATTCCAACTAGTTTGCCCATCGCCCTCAGGCAACTGAGTGGAGGATAGAAATAGCATCACTCATTAGCGTGCATACTGTTAAAGCGCTAACGGTAGTTCGTACAAATAACCGTCCTCACCGCAACAAGTGGTTAAAGAACACAGTACAAAAGGTACTATAAAGACTTACAAAAACTACTAAAAGAAAGTGTTTAGTAGCACCTATCCAAAGGAATAGAATTTATACATGCTTAAGGCTGACAAAAGGACGGTTGTAATGGCATTAGTTTTGCATAAAGCAATCAATTTTACTCCTATACTTACAATTTTTGTGTGAAGGCAGTTTTTATAAACAAGTTTAGACTAAAACAGTAAGTAAAAGAGAATTTAATCACAAACAAGAACAAAAATCAAAGTGTCTGTCCACTTTGACCAAACAACATGCATGAATACCCTTCATGCCGTAACCAGTAAATCCATGATACAAAATTTTTCAAAGTCTACACTAAGTTGTCCATCAAAACGAGTGTTGTCTATTACCGTGGACACGGTTATTCGAATAGTTTTAACCCTGTAGGGGTGTACATCTTTACCCACATGACTTAGTCAGCCCGTAAGCCTTCGGATGCCTCCGAATGATGACACACTTCTTTTGGTATGCCGGCCGGGTAAACTAAGATTCGGTATTTTTCAACAAGTTGACATTATTGAGTTGAATCACCCATGTGCGACTAATCCCGCTTAGTACAAATGACGGATAGCACTTGCTAACCGAGGCACACATGTTGTGTTGGGAAAGCCGATTCAATGAACAAAAATTAAAATTGTACTCCCCTACACATATAGAATTGAAATCGGAGCCCTACGAACACGCAAACTTTGCAAATGTCCTCACTCTACCAGTTTCTCAACTCAATAACATCAGCCCCTTACTTAACCAAGCAGCGCCCATACACCGCGTGTGGAAGTACGTAAGGTACTCAAATTGACAGGTCACAGTTCAGTCCTTAATGATCTGGACAAGACTGCCATATTTTCCAAATCTCGTGCACGAAGGCACCATCACTAGCATTCACTTGTCCAGATCTAAATAAAATTGTTATAAAACAAAAATTAAATTCACTTTCAGTTTTAACCAAACTGACAAAGAAATCAAAGATAGAAATAAAAAAGATGTTTCCTAGGTCTAACAAGATAAGCTTGTCAAACACTAACGTTCTTCAGACTAGCGAGGCTAAGGAAAGTCTAAATAATCAACATACTGACACCAGATTCTATCTTAAGCATAAGTGTATGAATTTGATTTAGGATAAGCCACAAAGATTGGGTATATAACTAACTAACACACAAAGTACTGATACTTCAAAAATAGCATGCAACAGTTATCACTGTCATTCAAAACACTAAAGTATCAAAACTGGGATCAACATGGTGCAAGAGGATGCTTGCCTTGGTAATAAACCACTTGTTCAGATTCTGGAGCCTCAGGAATATTTTCACTCACGTCGGTACAATCAGATCCTAACAGAAAAATAGCAAATGAACATCCAGAAACACTAACAAGTAATAAAATGCTGAAAAGATGCATGATCAAAGTATTAATGTGCAAACTAACAAAATGCTTAAGCTATAAACTATCTTTAATAAAGGTGATAACCAGATTAACACCTACTAGCAATAGCAGACAAGGATTAGCGACTAATGCCTAACTGCGGTGTTTGTTAGACTATCCGACAACAACAGAACAGCTAGGATTGCGATCTTTGTCGATTTGAACGCACATTAAGCAAAAAGACTTTTGCTTAAGCTACTAGGGTGCCTAGGAAGCTACGAGCTTAGATGATGGTCGAGAAGCTCTAGAGCTCACTTGGCGATATGAAAGACGAAAAGAGACAAGATGATTAAGAAATAGATATGAAATCTTGGACAAAAGATCACCGGTGAATGGTTGAACGGCCTTAAAAAGGCCTAGGTGAGGGTCTTCTTTGAAAGGAATTGAGATAAAACTCACCACAGGAGATGGAGATGAAGGGATCGATTTGGCAAAAGGAGATTCTCAAAATTCAACCAACCTGTTTGACCAAAGGTAAAATTAACTGATGGGTTTTGCTCCCTAGATCCAATGACACGATATGACGCGAAGAGATCTACCAAGAAATTAACGAGAATGAGATTAACCGTCGGCATTGGTGCGCATACTGGGCGTTCCAAAAAGCAACCTTGCGCTCTTGATCTACAAACAATGCCAAGAACTTCCATTAACAAAGTTGAGCAGGCATTGAAAGAGATGAACAAAGGTGTGAGAAGAGAGGATCTGCCGGAGATGAGGAAGGAACTTCGGTCTGCATCAAAATGGCGAAGAACGAAAATGAGGGTTTTTTATCCACTTCACGGAGAAGACAAGAAGCGATGAGTGGCGATAATGGCAGCGAAATGGTGCCAAGTGGCATTTGCATGCTGCAAAAATCGCGTCACAGCACCACCTTGCCGTCGATGCTCTCGGTGCTGGCACCATGGCGCGGAGAAGGTGAAGATGAGCCACTGACATGCGGGCCCCTTCGCGATCTCAACGAAGATACAACACGATGAGCTCAAACAAATGTTGATCGCTGATTGTAAACAAGCGGCTCAGATTGAGTGGGGCGTTCGGATGGTCCGAACGGCCCCATCGAATGAGGATAGTGCGATCTAAATCAACGGCTCACCATCAAAGCGCGTTTGGGCGGTCCGAACGACCCAATTAATCCTGGCGGTTAAATTTAAATCTAACGACTTGCGCGCGCGTTGGGCTTTACCAATTGAAAATGGCATGGTTCGACAAAATGCGGATGGTACGATTTATATTTAACGGCCCAGATTGCAAGGTGCGTTCGGATGGTCCGAACGTCACACTTGATCTGATCCATTGAGTTTAAATCTAACGGTCCAGAGATAAGGCGCGCTTTGGTTTCAAAACCAATGAAGGTGGCGCGTTCGATTAAGATTGGACAGTGAGGATCACATGGCGCGTTCGGATGGTCGAACGCCCAACGATCGAGATGGTTAAGCGAAAATTGATTTCGGTAGAGATTGTGTGGTTTGTTCAGATGGTCCAAACAGCCCAACGCATCTCGTTCATTCGCTTAGAAATTGGATGGCTCATGTTCACTAGAGATTGGGGCTGAGCCCTAACGTGGCGAGCCATCCAACATCACAGGTTGGACTAAACCAATGTGGCTCGAGTCGCTCTGATACCAAATGGCTTGGGGCCGGGTCTAAGGTTAACGAACTAAAACCAAACCTCGAAAGTTTGTGGGAGGTTTAAAAAATACCAAGTAAATTTATAGAAATCTGAAGTTTTTGGAGAAGCTCTTTGGGATGATATATGTCCTAGATAAATTTTGAAAACCACTTTGTTCTCATTTTAAAATACTTAATTAAATACTTTGACCGAAGAGGTTTAAGTAGAGATTTTTCATAATGTCAAAATAATCTCTAAAATTTTGACAAAAGATTTTTATTCAAGATAATTTGTTTAGTGTTTGATAAAAATACCTCCCCGGTGTCAATACAAGCATTGACTTGCATTCTCTTTTGAAGTTTCAAATAAGGGTTAGATTTGGTTCGAAAAAGGAAGTTTTTAAATTGTAACAAAATGCTCAAGTATTAAAAATGACCAGAAGTGCTATGAAAAACATTTTATTACGGTTCATTAAAACCGGGGCTGTTACAGCATCTCACCACAAAGGAGGAGGAAGCGGTGGCGTGAGCTGGAGAGGCAAGGCGGCAGAGGAGAAGGAGGGCACCAGGGGAGGTGCTCATCGACAAGGCTCGCTGGTGTTGGTCTGACTAGCCCTGTGCCTATAAACTGACCAAACTTGCTGTTTTTGCACAGTCACAAGTGCCAGCAGCTAGTAAAGTGGGTGGAGGCTATAAATACCTCACCTACTACGGTAAGGGAGTCTTCAAAACCTCAATTGAATACTCGTGAGCCCTTTGCTTCTTCTTCTACTCTTTGAGAGCAAAAAAATCCATCTTACAAAGATTGTAGAGGTTTCTCCAAGTGCATTAAGTTGAATTTGATTCTTGTGGCACTTGAGCAACTTCAAGCGAAGTGTTATTGGTTTATTACTCTTGGAGGTTGCCGCCTCCTAGACAACGAAGAAGGTGATTCGGTGATTTTCTCAAGAAGCTTATGAGAAGACCCGGGTGTTTGTGAAAGTTGGAGCTCACCTTTCCGGAGTGGAGAAGATCTACCTTTAGTGATCGAGGGGTGTGCTCATGTGGAGCTGGCTTGATTTATTCAAGCTTTCTTAACATGGAATAGTGGAGACCGGCAAGTCTCCAAAACCACGGGAAAAACATCGATTGTCTTCATATTGTGATTTATCTCTTTTACTCTTCTCATAGTGCATTTATTTATTGAGATATATTGTATCTTGATTAGGTTGTTTAGCTTAATTTAGAGTGAGTAGTGCACTTAGAAAGACTCAGTGTATTTAGGCCTTGAATTGTGAAATTAAATTTCATAGCTTTAATTGCTAAAAATCTGTTTTAGCCAAAAAGATTTAAAAACCACATAGTCACCCACCTCCGATCGGTTATCCTTGATCCTACAATTCTTTAGTAGCAGCAGGTGAGATCGCCACTTCGACTTCTTGATGAGGATGTAGCGAGTTGGGTTGCGAAGGATTAGG
Source organism: Phyllostachys edulis (assembly GCA_036346405.1). Taxonomy (NCBI): domain Eukaryota; kingdom Viridiplantae; phylum Streptophyta; class Magnoliopsida; order Poales; family Poaceae; genus Phyllostachys; species Phyllostachys edulis. The sequence goes on along the minus strand of CM070558.1, from coordinate 64,192,338 downwards.
AACCTCGCCTCCGGTTGTCGCGATCGAGATGTAGCTCTGTTGCCATGAGTTGGTTTCTTGAGTGCGTTCTGGCATCTGTTCATACAACATGTAGGTTGACAAATATCGTGGGATGAGAGGAATTAGCACAAGTTAAGTGGGTTGGCAGGTAACATCATCACATATTAAAAATATCTTATCAAATCTGAAATATGCATGTTTTTAGACCATAAGGGCGGCACACATAAATTTCTAACATACTTGTCAAATCTTACATGGTTCGCATGCTCGTTGCTTAAAACATTACAAAAGAAAGCAACTAAAGCATTATAAGTAGCAAATTAAAATCACTATACAACAGTATCTTACATAAATTTTAGCCTACAAAATACACAAAAGTGCTCACAGTAAAATCCTACAAGCGAACACTGTCGGCCACGATGAGCCAAAGGCACTGGCCGCGCTGCTGTGGCTCGGGATCTCCTGGAGGTGCACACGGGAGAGGTGCGTCTCCATCCACGACGTGTTCAGGCTCTTCAGTTGTTGCTTCCGCTACTTTTGTAATGTAATCATTTGGTCTATTCGGCCCTTATTGTAAAACTTGACCCGATACGGTCTATGTAAACTCTGATATGTTAAATTAATGAATGGTATGGTTTTATTCTATGTATGAAATAATTCAGCAATATGTCTGCGAGTGCTATCTACTGATCCAGGGAATAGCACACTATTTGCACAGAGGATTTGGATTTGCGAAATCTGGGTCCGACAGGGCTGGTATCAGAGCATATGACTGTAGGAGCCTTAGTTAGACTAGGTGTGCCTAAGGACTCGAGTTCTATTTTCAAAACTTATGAAAAGCTTTGGCAAAATATAGCGTATTTACTGCTCTTACTCATCTCTCTTAGTTCTTTACTCGTCTCTACTTCACTTGAGTTTTTTCAGTTCTGGCTCCCTGTCTCGTTTCAAAAAATTGTAGATGGCCACTCAGTCGTCCGATGGTCCATGGGACTTTTTCTCTCACGAAGAAGACGAAGGCAAGTTCATGGACATTCTTCGCCAACTCATGCAGCACCTGGATTACTGTCGCAAGCCTATCTTCAGAGGCCGAAAGACCCTGACCCTGGACCAAGAGTCATGGGCTACAGAGGTTTTCCTCTATGACAGAGAGGGTGAGTTCATCGTTCACACCTTCAGACCCGTGACCCCCCCCCCAGAGCAACTGTGAGGCAGCAGTCCAAGACACAGCACGCTTCATCTGCACCCATTTGAGCCAGATGCATGAGGATCTTCTGCTGGAATCGCCCTTCCACTACTTTCTGCCTCTCTAGGAGGGAGAGTTTGACCACGATATCTTCATCGTCGTGTTGGAATAGTCAGGCTAGTCTAGGTTAGCCAGCAATGTTTGCTAGGTAGTCTTTTGGTTGCAAGAACTTTATGTTTCCTTTTCTTGTAGGTGTTGTGTTTGTATCCTGTGTCGTGGCTTAGCATAGCCTATATGCTGTGTGTCAAGAGTCACCTAACTCCCTTAATATAATGCAGCCACTCTAGGCTTTCTATTGTATTGTACTTGTTTCGTTTCCTCGTTTTGTTTGAGTTCTTTTGTTGTGCTCTAGAGGGCTAGTAACTCTCATATACTCCCCCCCCCTCGTTCTAAGATTCAGTGTTTCTTTAGATGCTACCTAGAAGAGCTGCCGCCCCAACCCGTGGAACTTTTGTAACTGGCGGTGGAAGAGGCCGTGGTCATGGTCGAGGACAAGATCTACCTCCCCCGCCACCAGCAAACCCAACAATGGCATAAGTGATGTTCCAACAGACTCAGATTCTTCAAGCCTTGCCAAATAATCAACAGACTGGAGCAGTCGGCCGTAGCTCCAAGCTTGCAGTACTTCCTTAGGACAGGACCCCTCACCTTCGCCGTAGCAAATGAACCCCTGGAAGCTGAGGATTGGCTCAGAGATACTGAGAAGAAACTTCTTCTCGCCTGATACTCAGAAGAAGATAAAGTGGACTTCGCCACCCATCAGCTGAAAGGAGCCGTCGCTGCATGGTGGGAGAACTACCTCGCTACTCGAGGTGATGGCAGCCCAGTTGCCCAAGAAGAAGAAGAGGAAGAAGCTGCATCAACCAATGGAGCTCAGCAAGACCCTGCCGCCATAGAAGAGATTGCCGAAGTACCGATAGATGAAACTGAACCTACATGACAGTCAATTCCCTGGGCTAAATTCAAAGCCGCTTTCAGAACCAACTTCGTGCCAGCCGATACCATGATAAATATTTGTCGATGCATAATGTGATCTCTTTCCAGTTTTTTCCTTCCACTACTACAGAAAAGGCCTTCACAGACGGTTCAAAACGTCATCACAGACGGTTTCGTGAGCCGTCTGAGTTTATGGGTCAGTAATGACATAGGTCATCACAGTTGGTTTTCAAACAGTCTGTAATACATAATATCACGGACGGTTTTTAAATCAAAATCGTCTATGATAGTCGACTATCACAGACGGTTTCATCTACAAACCATCTGTGATGTTCTTTTGCATTGCTAAATCTATTTCTGTTTATTGGCTAGCCTCAGGAAATGCTAGCCATGCCCTCTGAAACAAGTACATCCAATTCGCATTCATTTGAAGCACATCAAATTTGCATTCATTTCAAAACAAGCACATCAATTCACAAATCAATTAACTAAAATTAACCATTAATGTACATTAATTTACACACATGTACCATTAAGTTCAATCTATCCCAATCAAGTTCAATCTACCTTTGTGGAAACTCCCATCCGGATTTATGACCGATTGTTAGGAATGGCGCAAGGTGTGATCGAACTTTTATGAGCTCGCTTCGGTTCCAACGCAGTTTCAACGATGGTCGCAACCTATCAATAGGAAGATTAAATTCGTGCTTATATAAATTGGTAAGTATATATGAAATAATTGTTGCAAGATTGATAAACCTGAGGATCATTGGTGATCGCGGAACTGATGAGTAGTTCCATGTTGTGGCAAACATAGTATCCACAGACGTTGCGGCCCGGTGGCTGCTGGTAGCACTGCAAAAATAGAATTGGTTAGTTCGAGAGGCATTACTACGAAGTGTTATATAGGATTAATGTGTGCTAGCTAGCAAGTACCGGGAAAGTTAGATCGTGTTGTAGCCACCTTCCCCTGCAATTCCATCCTCTAGCATATAACACATCGAACACCCTACGTGACTCTAAGAAGTTAGCCTTAGCCATTGCAAAGGAAGGAAAGACTACAATAGAGTTTCTATGGAGGAAATGTGTTTACCTATTGATTAAATTCCGGATAACTATGAAGTTGTGAGTGGAACTCTTTAGGGAATCTAGGTATATTACCCATTTCCGTTTTGGTATAATTACAATTAGAATCCAGTGGAAGCTACACAGGTATGTCAGCATGGTCATTAAACCTAAGTTCGTGTTGCTTATAAAGTACAAATCAACAAGTATAGCCAGTAGTTCAACACTTACTCTTGGTTGTAGGGCAAAAGTATGTATTCCTTGTTGCGGCGAGCCAGGAAAAACTCTATAACGTAATTCTCAACGAATATTGCATTCGCCTTGATGGTTTGCTCGGAGACCACGTGTGGGTCGATGAAACCTACCGGTGAATTCCTTCTTTCGGCTTCAAACATCATGTATCTATATACAAAAGCAAGGAGTTATATATAACATTTATCGGTATTGCACGAACATTGACCGTGATTGTACACACTTACAGTGTCCAGCATCGTATGAGTGAGACGTTGAGCTCGTTGAGGTTGAAGAGAAAAAACAAGTCCTCGAAGGTCAATGTGAAGACACAGTCTTGATGCACGTGGTTAAAATGATCCTCCTTGAACTTGACGGTGACACCCGAGCGTCATTGTTCAACCGACTTGTTGGCCTGTTCCATGTACCATGTATGCAATGTCGTGCAAGCCAGTCCTAAGGTAGGGCTGTCTAACCTCTCGACCAATGGCTTGCCTAGCATGAATTTTCGAGCCAACGGCAAGAAGGGGATATCAGAACAAGAGTCGACTGTCTTCGATTTGCCCTTGCTGCCTCGCTTTGTATAGGCCGACTTCACAAGAGTCGACTGAGCATGAGGTGTAGATGCATCTGATGCACCGAGCCCTTGCCACGTCGGTGCAGGTAGTTTTGGTGCAGTCAACTCCCGTGAACTTGATACCGTTGCAAGACATTCCCGTGAAGTTCACACTGGAGCAGGTAGCTCTAAGCAGATGTCCCCCTTGGGCCACTGGATGAATGTTCCAACAGCTTGCTCTAGAGTCATGACCTCGTCGTTTGGGGGAATATGCAGCGGGACAGCCCCGAAATTGGCACAAACATCATCCACATTCACTTTTGCGAAACCCGGTGCTAGATTTTCACCGTGCACCAAAGCCCCGACACCGGATGGATACACCTAGCCCCAAGCAGCATCTAGGGCAACAGAGGTATATCTCACTTGGAGCTTGCACTTCATAGCCGCCGACATAACGATACAAAATTAGCTACTCCAATAGGCCTATCAATGGATCGAGCATTGCGTAGATAATAATTATTACGGATGTCATCGATAGAAATCTATAAATCGCCTATTGGGGTAGGGTTAGGCGATGCGACTACTTGGAAGTTTGGGGTGGCTAGCCACGATGAGGCGAGGGCTTGCAAGCGATTTGAGATTTGCAATTCCTAATCCTTTCCTCAAACCGTTGCGACCACGGCTCGACGCGATCCTCGATCTCATCTCGATGGATTCGGTGATCTCATCTTTGAGGATTCACGAATCTCCTTTCATAGCTTTGCTTCGATCGGCTTTGGCTTTCTACCTACTCGATGCGATCCGAGTCCGCTTAGAACCATTCGCCCATGTAACATAAACACCGGCGCCTCTCATGCGACCGGATGCTCATTGTTTCCTAGGGCGCGAGAGTATATCTCTCTCCATGCACTGGAATGAGCCGTGGGAAGATTGTGCACTCGGCGTTACTGCAATAGCCCGACATGTCATTTCACTTCCTATGAAGTTATGGAGTAATTACAAACTAGGTAGTTCGATATCTTACGGTATTTGGGACACTTCTGGTGCAAGGGGTTTAGAAGAGAGACTTCCAATTAGAGCTCAAGTTCAAACCCGATTATCAAAACAATTTTAATACAAGACTATTATGACATCACAGAGCATTCATCTCAAGCCCACCACACCACATTGCAATATATTCTAGTAGCAGTATCGATCAAAACAAATACCATATGAGTAACCGACTAGAACAAATACAAATTCCTAAAACAAAGATGACAGATTATTGATAGAAAGAGTGAGGAAAGGGCGTCGGGAATTCGACAACTCGGCATTGGTTATCTTTGGGCGAGGAGAAGGACGAGCGAAGCGATACAGGCGGCAAAGCGGCGACGTCGAAGGGGAGGCGCGCTTGGCTCGGGGGAGGGGAGGAGGCGATGGGCTCGGGGGAGGAGGCGCGGCGGGCTCGGGGGAGGAGGCGGTGTCAAGGACGGCATCGACGGGCTCAGGGGAGGAGTAGTGCCAGGCTCGAGGAGGAGGCGGCGTCGACGGGCTCGGGGGAGGAGTCGCGCCGGGCTCGGGAGAGGAGGGAGCGAGGAGTTGAGAAACTTAATTGTTTCAGTGGGCGCGGGCAAACCCTAGAATCCGAATGTAAATAGGGATAGACATCACAGACGGTTCTAAAGTAGAACCATCTATGATATAATATATCATAGACGGTTCTAAAGTAGAACCATCTGTGGTATGTGACGTATCACAGACGGTTCTGACCAACAACCGTCTGTGATATATTGTATCACAGACGGTTTTTACCAAGGAACCGTCTATGATATAGAATCACAGACGTTTTGATCTACAAACCGTCTGTGATATTATTTTGTATTGGTTAATCTAGTTCTGTTTATTGGCTTGCCTTAGGAAATGCTAGCCATGCCCTTTGAAACGAGCAGAAAACACAACAAGTACATGTATATACATCCGATTCACATTCATTTTAGAAATAATCACATCCATTTCACAGTACAAATCAATTAACTAAAATTAACCATTCATCATAACGTACATATACACACATTGTTCAATTAATCTTTAAAAATTAGCCCTTCATGATGATCGACATGTATGTAGCTAGTTTCGTCACGTTCTTCTTCCTCGACCCTTATGTCGTTTCTGAAAGGAGGTAACTCATCAAATTGATTGTATTCTTCCTCGTCCACTACATTCTCAACTCCAACAATCCTTCTTTTTTCATGAAGAACTACATGGCGCTTCTTATTTGCCGGATCGGTTACATAGAAGACTTGAACAACTTGGTTAGCCAGTATGAATGGTTCGTCTTTGTATCCGATACGTTCGAGGTCCACTGTAGTGACGTCGTACTTGTCGACCTTCACCTGTGAGAGATGGACCCAACGGCACTGAAATAGGGGGATCTTGAAAAGCACGTAGTCAAGCTCCCATATCTCCTCTATTTGCTCATAATAGGAGCACCTCAACCCATCGGTACTGAATGCATCTATGTGAACACCGCTGTTCTGGTTAGTGCTCTTTATATCCTGAGCATGTGTATAGAATGTGTATCCATTTATGTCATATCCTCGCCATATCACAACTATAAATGTTGGCCCTTTTGACAACCATGTCAGTATATCACTTGACGAACTCCTAGCGAGTCGCTCTTTCAACCATTGGTTGAACCGTCTGTTGTGTTGTCTCATGATCCAAACATCCGGACGCCTCGGATTCTGTTGCCGAAGCACGTCCTTGTGTTGATTGATATACGGGGATACTTCAGTCATGTGTTGCAAGACCGTGAAATGGGCTTGAGCATATGCATTCATATCTGGAGTGATTGCTTTCCTTCCGATGGTCCCGATACCCTCGAGCCTCCCCTCATGGTGAGATCGAGGCACACCTATCGGTTCAACCTGAGCCATGTAATCGACGCAGAACTCAATGACCTCTTCGGTTGTATAACCTTCGACGATGCTGCCCTCCGGCCGACATCGATTCCGTATATAGGACTTGAGAATTCCCATGAACCTCTCGAATGGGTACATGCTACGTAGGAACACAGGCCCACACATCTTTATCTCACTCACAATGTGAACAATGAGATGGACCATGATATCGAAAAACGACGGAGGGAATTACATCTCAAGATCACATAGAGTCGTCACCACCTCATCCTGCAGAGCATCTAGTCCTTCGGGATCGATGACCTTCTGAGCAATTGTGTTAAAGAAATAACACAGCCTCATGATTGTCTCTCGGACCTTGATCGGCAAAATACTTCTAATTACAACAGGAAGCATTTGTGTCATCAAAACATGACAATCATGAGACTTCATGCCAATTAACCTTAAATCTTCCATCGAAACAAGTTTCTTCATGTTGGCGGAGTAACTGGACGGAACTTACACACCATACAAGCACCGGCACAGTTTAGTTCTCTCGGCTTTCGGCCAGTGTAACAAGCGAGAGGAAGATGCGTTAGTCCTTTATCGGTCTTTGTTGGTGCTAACTCAGGTCTGATGTCCATATCAACCAAATCAAGCCGTGCGTTGACACCATCCTTTGTTTTATCACGAATGTTCAGTAAGAGACCAATCAAGCTGTCACAGACATTCTTCTCTACATGCATGATGTCGATGCAGTGGTGAACTTCTAGGTGCTCCCAATAAGGTAAGTCCCAAAATATTGATCTCTTCTTCCATATGTTCTTCTTACGGGTCCTCGATTTACATCCCTTTCTGAGCACAACATCTAAATCCTTAACCATATCATAGACCTCTTTTCCGCTTAAATACCTTGGAGCTGAACTGTCCTCCTTCTCTCCGTCGAATTGTTTCTTCATCCTGCGGTATGGGTGAGCCCTCCGAAGGAACCTCGTTGACGATATACACTTTGTTTCTGCGAGTGATTGAGCCACACACTCTCGGTATCATCTAAGCGGTCGTCTGAGCTTTGTCCTTACGTACTCTGGCCCGACAGTTAGTAAGGGCGGGATAATCATTTATGGTGTAGAATAACAAGGAGCGTAAAGTGAAGTTCTCTCGTTTATACGCATCCCATACCTGTACCCCTTCAATCCACAGTATTTTTAGATCTTCCATCTATGGTGCTAGGTACACATCAATATCATTCCCAGGTTGCTTTAGCCCTTGGATAAGTATCGACAGCAAAATATACTTCCGCTTCATACACAACCAAGGAGGAAGGTTGTAGATACAGAGTATCACGGGCCAAATGCTATGTCGGCTGCTCATATTATCGAAAGGATTCATTCCATATGTACTCAATCCAAACCATATATTCCTCGGTTCCGCACCGAAGTCTGCAAACCTCCTATCGATGTTTCTCTACTAGGCGGAATCAGCAGGGTGTCTTAGTTTTTTGTCATTCTTACGCTCCTCACGAGTGCCAATGCGGCGATTTTGCATTCTTTGGGTTATAAAAAACCACTTCAAACGGGGAATTACAGGAAGATACCACGCCACTTTAGCAGGAGGTCCTTTCTTCACCTCAATTCTCTCGTCATCATCTGATTGATTCTTACGCTTGTATCAAGATGCGTTGCACACCAGACATACATGCATATTTGTATACTCGTTACGGTAGAGGATACAGCCATTCGGACATGCATGTATTCTTTCTACTTCCATTCCCAATGGACAAAGAACCTTCTTGGCTTTGTAGGTGGTTTTGGGCAACTTGTTTCCCTCCGGAAGCATGTCCGCTAAGAGACCTAACAGCCCGTGAAACTCTTGTCAGACCAACAGTTGCTTGCCTTCAATTTCAGCAGTTCAAGCATGGATGACAACCTTGTGTATTCCGGCTTGCAGCCCAGGAACAAAGGTTTCTCAAAGTCCTCCATCAAGCCCCGGAATTGAACATACTCCCTCTCATCACAGTTCCATACGCATCACGAAGCATCGATCTAGATTGTCATCGTGCGACCTATCGAATCGTAACCACAATCGACATCATCCGACGGCATATTGATATCGTTGACTTCCTATATAATATGCTCTTCACCATGGTGGTCCAACGTGTATAACCCTTTTGAAACCCCTTGAATCAAGTGTGCTAGCGATCTGCGCTTCGGTTCTAAAACATCTTGATTCTCGCGGTCAATGCATGGGCGATACTTATATTCCGCCCCTTATTCAACATATCCTCCTCGGCGGCTCTTGTAAAAGCACACACGCCATTAATGTACTCTTCACTCACACGGTTCTCGGTACATCCAACCGGTCCATCACACGGTTCATATTGAAAACCACGGAAATAAATAAAGGGTGACTTCAAAAGCGTATTTTCTGAGGCTTAATTACGCTTTCCAACAAAGAAAGCGTATTTTTCTCTGAACTAAAGGTGGTTTTTTTTATTTTTACATTTTTTCGGATTTTATTAACTTACATGTGGGCCCTACTTGTCAGTTACTCATTTTTTATTTCATGATTTGATTTATAAAATCTATGGCGGTCCCACATGTCATAGACTCGTTAGTTTATTAACTAAATGATTAAAAACAGTAGGATTTGAAGCTCAAATTGGGCTTAGGGTGACATCACATTGCTAATAGTCGTGGCTCGGGGCGCTAAGGTCGTCTAAGGCGAACCGACGGTGATGTCCCGTGGCGGCGCCATGGGCTTTACTAGCAATTTCGGCGTAAACGCCTGAAACTACTCAAATTAAATGATGCTTATGCTCCAGTAGCTCACTTCGATCACGAGGAAGGTGTGGGTGGTATGAAAAGTGTGGTGGGCTTACCTAGCCTTGAGATTGGATTTTTCCTAGGTTTTCGAACTCAATGATGTTGATAAGTGAGGATAGCCCTAATCAAAAGAAGCATAAGGTAGAGTTTTCCGATGGAGGGAACCTCTACTGATATAAATATTGCACAATTATTCTCTTTGATAAAATGAAATTTGGTTAAAATGCTAAGTGATAGGACTTTGTAATTATGATAATTGAAAACATTGCTTTCGCAAATAAAAGAACCCGAGCCATCCTTGTTAAGCCTTGCATGTATTATTATTGTATCTTCTGTGTTGGCTCGTGAGCACAGAAGTTGTAATCATTCTCGCTCTTTCCCCCAAAACCCTCAGAAGCAGGAAATCCTAGAGATTACGCATACTACGAGGATCCAGAAGTTGGAGGCCCAGAAGATGATGAAGAGTAGTTTAGCTCTTTTTAGTCTAGATCTCGCCTCAGTCCAGCTGACTCTGTCAGTGCTTGCGTGCATCCTATATTATCTGAGTTTTCGGGTAATATCGCACGCACACGGGTTTCCCCAGTCGCTTTCCTGTGGAAAGATGAGCTCTACCCTTTTTGCTTCTGTTATCGCTTCCGCTACTTTTGTAATGTAATCATTTGGCTGTTTGGCCCTTATTGTAAACTTAACCCGATGCGGTCTATGTAAACTCGATATGTTAAATTAATGAATGCTATGGTTTTATTCTATGTATGAAATAATTCATAATATGTTTGTGAGTGCTATCTCTTGATCGAGGAATAGCACAATATTTACCTGAAGGATTTGGATTTGCGAAATCCGGGTCCGACAATTGATATCGAGCATATATTGTAGGAGCCTTAGTTAGGCTGGGTGTGCCTAAGGACTCGAGTTCTATTTTCAAAACATAAGAAATGCTTTGGAAAAATATAGTGTATTTATTGCTCTTACTCATCTCTCTTAGTTCTTTACTCGTCTCTACCTCACTTGAGTTTTTACTCGATTCGACTCCTTTCTCGTTTCAAAAATTGTAGATGGCCACTCAGTCTTACGATGGTGCAGGGACCTTTTCTCTCACGAAGAAGACGAAGGCAAGTTAGTGGACATTCTTCACCAACTCATGCAAAGACACGGATTACCGTCGCAAGCCTATCTTGAGAGATCGAAGACCACGACCCTAGACCAAGAGTCGTGGGCCATGGATGTTTTCCTCTATGCCAGAGAGGGTGAGTTCATCGTTCACACCTTGGACCCGTGACCCCCAGAGCAAGCGTGAGGCAGCGATCCAAGACACAACACGCTTCACTGCACCCATCCGAGCCGATGCATGAGGATCTTCTGCTGGAATCCCTTCTTCCACTACTTTCTACCTCTCTAGGAGGGAGAGTTTGACCACGAGATCTTCATCGTCGTGTTGGAATAGTCGAGCTAGTCCAGGTTAGCCGCGATGTTTGCTAGGTAGTCTTTTGGTTGCAAGCACTTTACATTTCCTTCTCTTGTAGGCGTTGTGTTTGTATCCTGTGTCGTGGTTTAGCATAGCCTATATGCTATGTGTCAAGAGTCACCTAACTCCCTTAATATAATGCAGCCACTTTAGGCTTTGTATTGTATTGTACTTGTTTCGTTTTCTCGTTTTGTTTGAGTTCTTTTGTTGTGCTCTAGAGGGCTAGTAACTCTCATATACCCCCCCTGGTTCTAAGATTCAGTGTTTCTTCAGATGCTACCTAGAAGAGCCGCCGCCCCAACCTGTGGAACTTTTTTGCAATTGGCCAAGGAAGAGGCCGTGGTCGTGGTCGAGGACAAGATCTACCTCCTCCGCCACCAGCAAACCCAACAATGGCGTAAGTGATGTTCCAACAGACTCAGATTCTTCAAGCCTTGCCAAATAATCAGCAGATTGGAGCAGTCGGCCGCAACTCCAAGCTTGCAGACTTCCTCAGGACAGGACCCCTCACCTTCGCTGTAGCAAATGAACCCCTGGAAGCTAAGGATTGGCTCAGAGATACTGAGAAGAAACTTCGTCTCGCCCGATACTCAGAAGAAGATAAAGTGGACTTCACCACCCATTAGCTGAAAGGAGCCGCCGCTGCATGGTGGGAGAACTACCTCGCTGCCCGAGGTTATGGCAGCCCGGTTGCCCAAGAAGAAGAAGAGGAAGAAGGTGCATCAACCAACGGAGCTCAGCAAGACCTTGCCGCCATAGAAGAGATTGCCGAATTAAGTACCGTTAGATGAAACTGAACCTGCATGGCAGTCAATTCTCTGGGCTGAATTCAAAGCCGCTTTCAGAACCAACTTCGTACCAGCCGGTACCATGAGAAATATTTGTCGATGCATAATGTGATCTCTTTCCCTTTTTCCTTCTTTGCTTTTTTTTTGGAAAATTATAGTTCTTTGTACTTAAGGTGGTGCCTGTCGACAGCCTTGCCATCAGACTAAACAAAACAACCGACAATTAAGCGAATTATGGTTTTATACAAAGAACCCATTCAACAACTGGAGGTCAACCGGTTGAGCTGTGAAGTTGTGCCCCCCTCCCTGTTCTTCATTCATTCTTGACTTCTCATGGCAACGTGCGCCCCAGAACATTCCAAGTCTCCAATTGCACTCTCCATCCCGGGACTACAAAAAGCCATGCAGGACGGCAACATTTCATCATCCCAGTGCCATCCTTCTCTCTCGCTCTCTCGCGAGTTAGCACGCTTGGATGAGCAAGCAATTAAAGATGGCTAACCTTGCCGTTCTGAGCTTACTAGCGTTGCTTGGCACTGTGACGTGCCAAGGCTACTACGGCAATCCAAGCCCAAGCCCGCCCCCACCCACTACATATCCTCCTCCTACTCCCAGTCCCAGCCCGAGCCCGCCGGGCACCTATCCTCCACCCAGCCCAACTCCTCCAAGCCCGGCGCCGCCGACCCCGAGCCCTCCTGCCCCGGGGCTCACAGCCGGCTACTACAACTATACGTGCCCTCGGGCTGAAGAGATCGTGAGGGATGCCGTGAAGAACGCCGTGTACAGCAACGCCGGCATCGGCGCAGGGCTCATCCGTCTCTTCTTCCACGACTGCTTCGTCCGGGTAAATATACACGATCTGATCTTGTATCGTGCTATATCTGCATGCAAGTTTGGTACACAGATAGATATAGTGCTATGCAGTCAGTGTACTAATGTGTATCGGACGGACGGCTTGCACTTTTCAGGGTTGCGACGCCTCCGTTCTGCTCGACCAGACCGACCCAAACAACCCGCCGGAGAAGTTCGGCGTTCCCAACTTGAGCCTGCGCGGCTTTGAGGTGATCGACGCGGCCAAGGCGGCCATTGAGACGGAATGCCCCGGCATCGTCTCGTGCGCCGACATCGTCGCCTTCGCCGGCCGCGACGCCACCTATTTCCTCAGCAACTACAACGTCGACTTCGACATGCCGGCCGGCCGCTACGACGGACTCGTGTCCCTCGCCAACGAGACCCTTCCCAACTTGCCCGCGCCGTTCTTCAACCTCACACAGCTCAAGAACAGCTTCGCCTCCAAGGGGCTCAGCCCCGACGAGATGGTGACCCTCTCCGGCGCGCACACCGTCGGCCAGTCCCACTGCTCGTCCTTCTCCAACCGCCTCAACTCGAATAACTCCGACATGGACTCCACGCTCGCCACCTCGCTGGAGAAGCAGTGCAACAAGAGCGGCGACCCCACGGTGCCGCAGGACTTCAAGACCCCCAACGTGTTGGACAACCAGTACTACAAGAACGTGCTCAGCCGCGACGTGCTGTTCACATCCGACGCTGCGCTCGGGTCGTCGGAGACATGGTGGTCGGTGCTTCTCAACGTGATCTTCCCGCGCTTGTGGGAGAGCAAGTTCAAGGCGGCAATGGTGAAGATGGGCGGCGTCGAGGTCAAGACCAGCGCCAACGGCGAGATCAGGAAGAACTGCCGGGTCATCAACAAGCCATACTCCAGTTGATCAGATGGCCGCGTGAATTGATGCGTGCCTCGGTACTCTTTGACGCCTACCTAAGACTCATCAGAACAAGCTTGCGTGCTGTTGTGTGCTATCTTGGAATTTCTGTTTTTGTTTGTTTTCCACTAAGGTTTTGGTCATTCTTTTGTTGCATTTCTACCGTAATTCTTGTTGTACTACCATATATTACTATATGCATTTCTGGCAATATCTTTGTTTATTTATTTTTGTTGCGGAAATGAGTATCTTTATTTGATATTGATAAGCTATTTTTTGTTAGAAAAAGAAGCTTTATTTAAGAAAACGTTAGAAAATGACAATGCCACTAATAGAGACCGCTTATGGTTGAGCCGGGCTCGGTTTGGACAAAAGCTGAAAAGACCTTTGTCTTAACAGTCAACTAGTCCTGCTCTTAACAGTTCTAATACCCCAAGAGAGAGTGGCCTTTTCCAAAGAGGCCAACACAGGGATCCTAACCCACTTCATGAGACAATTGGGCGAGACTAATTCCAAATTGTGCACCTTCGATTGGCACTCCCTAGGATACCAACCGCACGGCCTCTCACACCTTGACGACCCTTTTGACGTGGATGAAATAAGAAAAACCATCTTCTCCATACCAGCGGACAGGGCTCCGGAACCAGATGGTTTCCTCGGTATCTTTTACAGGGAATGCTAGGACATAATAAAGATAGATATGCTATAGGCTTTCCGGTAGTTGTATGACCAAAGAAGCTTAGGGTTCGACCAATTAAACAAGTCCAACATAGTTCTTATCCCCCAAAAAGCAAATGCCTCCTCGATAAATGACGTTAGGCCCATCAGCCTCATTTACATCTTCGCGAAGCTTTTTTCCAAACTTATGGCAAATAGATTAGCCCCAAGTCTAGAAAGTCTCATTTCCCCCGGCCAAAGTGCCTTTATAAAAAAAAGATGCATTCAAGATAACTTCCTTTACACCCAAAATATCATGAGGGAATTCCAGAGGACAAAAACACCAGCTCTTTTCCTCAAATTGGACATCGCGAAAGCGTTTGACTCCCTCAACTGGGGATAGGGCTGGAAAAATAGCTCAAGGCTCGCGAGCCGGCTCGACTCGAATCAGGCTCGAGCCAGCTCGGCTCGGGCTCGGTCAATTTTCGAGCCGAGCTCAGCTTTTGGCTTGGTCAAATTTCGAGCCGAGCCGAGCCGGCTCGCAAGCCGCTCGCGAGCCCATTCGAGCCACTGCCTTATCCCTTCGCCCTTAATCCTTATCCCCCCAGTCCCACGGCCACCACAATCTATGGCTTATCTCCATTCTCCTCCTCCCCCCAATCTCCCCGCCGCCTCCCCCGCCCTTGGCCTCGCGCCCTCGCCCCGCCCGCCTCCGGCCTCGCCTCCTCCACCTCCAGCCCCGCTCGCCGCCTCCCCCTCACCCTCCTGGCCTCCTCGCCCCGCCCGCCCCCTCCCCTCATCCTCCTCGCCCGTCCGCCGCCTCCCCGCCCTTAGCCTCGCCCGCCCGCCTCGGCCTCGCCTCCTCCACCTCCAGCCCCGCTCGCCACCTCCCCCTCACCCTCCTGGCCTCATCGCCCCGCTCGCCGCCTCCCCCTTCATCCGCGCAGCCGGCGACGTCCTCCAGGCTCCTCCAGCCCGCCACGGCGCCAAGCGCCAACGCCAACCGACAGGCGACAGCTCCAAGCTCCATTTCAGAGAAGCCCTTCAAGCCTTCACCTCCTCCTCCATGGCGGCAGGCGGTAGCCCAACCCTGGACGCCGTCCCCGACGCCCTCGCCGCCGCCTCCATTCCAGATCCGCATACCGCATCTTCTTGTCTCTCATGATCTCATCCGATTCATACTATTACTGTGAGTGATTTGGTTGGTGAATGGTGAATGCCCTTTGGTTGCGACTTACGAAGATTCTTGTGAATGAATGCAGATTTTTGTAGATGTGTTATGTGTATGTGTTGTGTGATGGACTGATGGATCTGTGAATGAATGCAGAATGAGAATGAATGCCTTTGTTTCTGCCTTTCTGTGCTTGGGGGTCACGGGCTCGTTCGAGCTTTTCGAGCCGGCTCGAGCTTTTTTCCGAGCCGAGTCGGCTCCCGAGCTCGTTTCTCAAACGAGACGAGCCGAGCCGAGCTGAAGTTCAGACCGAGCCTGAGCAAGCTTGGCTCGAGCCGGCTCGGCTCGTTTCCAGCCCTAACTGGGGATATCTTCTCGAAACCTCACAAACCCTAGGTTTTGGACACCGTTGGTGTGAGTGGATCTCCATCCTTCTCAGTACGACCTCCTCGAGAGTCCTTCTCAATGATTAGTCAGGCGAAAGCTTTCCACATAAACGGAGAGTGTGGCAGGGGGACCCTATCACATCCCCAAGTTAATAAATGAGGATGCATCACGTTTATAAATATTTGCATAATTTATTGCACTTGGAAAATCTTAAACAAATGTTAAAACTACATGTCAAAATTTAACTCCAAACAAAGACTGGATTAAAAACTTGTGATCATCATCTCGAAATAATTTATTCAAATACTATATTAATTATCATGAATTAAAATATTTTTTCCCACATTTTGGGATTAGATTCAAACCTCAGAAAATTCAAACACAATCCAATAACCTAATTTAAGTTTGAATTTAAACTGAACAAATATAACATGAACAGAGGGGTTTCAAATTTTATATGGGTACTAGGTCATCCCAGGAACACCTCTGATTTATTTTAGATTTTAAGGAATTTTATTTCTATTTTTAAACCTCTGGTCAACTTACAGAAACTTATTTAAATCTCAGTTAACCCATTCACTGTTCGTTGGGTTCAAACCGAGCTTGAGTCCGACCGGGCCTAATCGGCTTGACTGAACCAACTAACCTAATCGGCGGTGTTGACCTCACCCCCACCGTGCGGTGCAACAAGAAGTGCAAGTCGCCGGTGAAGGACGAGAAGAAGAGGAGGGTGGCCTCATGGAAGTTGACGTTGGGATGGAGCTCCACAATCATGTAGTGGTTGCAGCTCAGCAGGGATGGGAGGAGGCCAAGGTTGTCGTGGTGCCCGACAGGGCCAGGCCCGAGCGCGCGGTCGGAGAGGCGGAAGGCAATGGCGGTGCAGGCGTCCGCGACAAAGTAGCCCTCGACCGGGTCGCTGCAGATGAGGATCTGGCAGCCGTGGTTGTCGGCCTTGGTCATGGTGCGGCCCTGGGTGGCGCGGAGGAGGAGGAGACCGGAGGGATCAACAGTGAGGATGAAGGGGTAGCTGCTGGGCACGACGTGCCGGGGGATGGTGAGGAGCATGAGGCACGGGGGCACGACCAATGCGAGGGAGAGGTTGGCGCCCATGGGGAGGTCAGCGTCAGCGGCGCACACGCGTGGGACGCTGCCTAGGATGACCCACGACGGCGACGAGGACAACACCATTTGGCCGGTCGGGCTAGGGAGTTCGGAGGAAAAGTAAGTGAATGGCTCGACTCGAGGGAAGGGAAAAGCAAAACAGAACGTGGTGGACCAAGGGGCAAAAATGACTTTTCACATGGCTATAACAGGGAAAATGGTAGGATATTAATAAAATAATGCAAAGAGGGCAAAAAAACGAAGAAATAGATTAAGTGGAGGGCAAAAAATATATTACATCGGGAATGGGTGTATTTTCTGAAAACCTAACTAAGGGGAGGGCAAAATATCAATTCCCCCGATTGCATATGGTTGAGCCGGGCACGGTTTGGACAAAGCTGAAAAGACCTTTGTCTTAACAGTCAACTAGCCCTGCTCTTAATAGTTCTAACACCCCGAGAGAGAGAGAGAGAGAGTGGCCTTTTCCAAAGAGGCCAAAGAACGGGAGATCCTAACTCACTTCATGAGACAATTGGGCGAGACTTCTTCTAAATTGCGCACCTTCGATTGGCACTCCCTAGGAAACCAACCGCACGGCCTCTCTCACTTTACGACCCTTTTGACGTGGATGAAATAAGGAAAAACATCTTCTCCATACCAGCAGATAGGGCTCTGGGACCAGATGGTTTCATCGGTATCTTTTACATGGAATGCTGGGACATACTAAAGATAGATATGCTACAGGCTTTCAAGCAGTTGTATGACCAAAGAAGCTTAGGGTTCGACCAAGTAAACAAGTCCAACATTGTTGTCAACCCCCAAAAAGCATATGCCTCCTCGATAAATGACTTCAGGCCCATCAGCCTCATGCACAGCTTTGCGAAACTTTTCTCCAAACTTCTGGCCTCACTTTATGCGGATGACGCGGCTATATTTTCTAATCCAATAAAGGAAGAATTCGATGGGCTACAACAGATCCTTACTATTTTCGGCCAAACAACAAGACTCGCCATAAACTTCCAAAAGTCGACAATGCACCCCATCAGTTATGAAGGGATTGACCTCGACTCCCTGCTCTAGGCCTTTCCCGGTGAGCGCAGGGATTTCCCTTGTCGCTATTGTGAGACCCTGAAATCGAATACGTTTCAAGTAAGAGATTACACCAGAGGCGTAACTCTTAATAGGAAACGAGCTCGACTTCAACTTCCCAGATATGTGTTTCGCATTAGCTCCCAAGATCAATGGCTAACACGCACATATCTTGAACAACATTGTACACAGTCATACACAAGCCATACATTACTAAAAGTGATTTACAAGACTAGGACTAGGGTCAAATATTACACAAGTGACCGAGCGGTCTATTAGACATGAACAAAAGTATGCAGCGGAAAGCAAATATAATACACCAAAAGTTCCATCCAAGTGTGCCCAAAAACCCAAAGACAACTGAGTGGAGGTAGAAATAACATCACTCGTTAGTGTCACCATGTTTGACGCTAATGGATTGATCATAAGCATATTCTTCCTCACCTGAAACAAGTGGTTAATCTGATTGAGTACAGAAGGTACTCGCAAGTCTTACACAAACTAATAAAAGAAAGTGTATGATAGAGCCTATCCAAAGGATAGAGGTTGTCTAAAGGAAGGTTGTATTGTCATAAGTTTTGCATAAAAGCGACAAGTTTTACTCCTACACATTCTATTTTGCAAAGGCCATTTAGTGAACAAAATTTGGACAAAAGAAAACAAATAACATTGATATAATCATAAATCAAACCATATCAAAGTGGCTGCCCACTCTGATAAACTAACACACATGAACAACCATTCATGCCGATACCAAGTTATCACACTGTCAAGTTTTAATTTGGAGTCTAACAATGATGTCAATCAAAACAAGTGTTGTCTGTAACTGTGGACACGGCTATTCGAATAGATTTAACCCTACAGAGGTGTACATCTTTACTCACACAAGTTGATTAGCTCGTAAGCCTTTGGATAGTGACACACTTCCTTAGGTATGCCAGCCGGGGAAATTAAGACTCGGTATTTTTCAGCAAGACGATCTTATTGAGTTGAATCACCCTTGCGAGACGAGATCCCTCTTAGTACAAGCTACTGATAAAACTTGCTAAGCAGGGCACGCAAGTTGGGTGCCTCCCACTCGCCTTGTCCCATCGTCGAGCCACCCTCTGCCACCACCATGCCACTCGTGCGCTCGCTGAAGTCACCATTGCACCTGCCCTCGCCTGGTGCACCCACCCCCATCAAGCTTCCACCAGCTCCGCCTCCTTCCAAGTCGTCGCAGTGTGCTCGCCATGACGCCAGCACCCACCCCTTGCGCCTGCCCCCGTCCCTCCAGGACGCATGCCCATGCCGCATCCTTGACGCACCCATCACGTCGCACCATACTGCCCCTCGGGACCATGCGCCCACCTCCTCTACGGCTACTCCCCCATCCTCCATCACTGGCTAAAAATAACCCTAGCCACCTCCCCCTTTGCCTCCCCTCACCATCGGCGCCCTTGCCCCTTCCTCCCCCTCTATCCCATGCGCAAAGCTAAGTCGGAGCCGAGCTTCCTTTTCCGCTCGCCGCGCTGCTGTTTGGCTGCTCCGGTCAGCTCCACCCCTGGCCGACCCCGTCACGAGGTGCCCCAAGGCCCCTAGAAGCATTCCCTCACCACCACTCTTCTTCCCCGCCGCCGTGGACTCCCACCGCCATAGCTCCCTTCTTCTCCACCCATTGCTGCCCGCCACCACTACAGCCGCCCCAAGTGCCGGACCACCCATGGCTTCCCCACCCTGAGGCACAGCTCGTGCGTGCGCTCTCCTTCTCCTAGCACCGTTGGTTTGCCCACGCCTCCGTGAGCCCGTGTGCCGCTGCTGCCATTGGAGTTCCCACCACCACTGTCGTGCGCTTTCGGCGCCACCACCGCCTCTAGTGGGGCCACCACCTTCGTGGGGCCCCATTCCGCCCACTTGCCGGCCGCCGCTCGCCTCCGTTCACCGGCATCGGCAAGGCTCCCATGCGTTCTGGCCTCCTTCTGTGATTTACGAAGCTTGGACCGGTGTTGTGCACCATTTGAACACCCCCCTAATCATGTCATTAGGGCAAATCATTACCAATTAATGATTAGCCAAGTTAATAGCCTGGTTAATAGCAAGTTCCCCCCGTGACTGACTGGTGGGCCCAGCTGCTGTTCGGACCACGCGTCCCATGTGCGCGAGTGTGGACCACGTCCACATGTGGTTTTTCGTGCGCCGGAGACTGCACCGTGGGCCCCACTATCGGCTTCTCTCCCCCCCTTTTTTTCTAGTATTTCCTTTTAAGGTTTAATTCAATTCAAACTTCGAAAGCTCCGTTCTCCTCCGTTATAGCTCCAAAAATTATGAAATTTGTTTCTAAAATTTTGTAAATTCAAGATCTTGCTAATGGCACTAGTCTTGTTTTATTTGGAGTTCATTTATTATCTCTTTTGTATTTATTTGCTCTCTTTGCTTGTTTATGCCTTTTTCCGGTACATTCATCCGAATAGGATTCGAAGAAGCGGGAGATCTCCAACTTGATCAGGCACAAGATTGTAAAGACTCTCTTACCTTTAACCAAGGCGAGTCGATACTTTGATCATTTTGAGCCTACATTTTATGTAAATTATATTCATTTAAATTACCAAAATTGCATGCTTTAATTCTTTAATCAAATGTATGTTAAAGCTTAAGGTAATTAAATACCCATTTGATGATTAATTAATTACTATGTCATCTCTTGACAATTGAATCCATTATTCTATGTCACCCTAGTAACTATATGGTAATTACTAGTTATAGGTTGTACTGAAGCGACATTCTAGTCTTGCTTAAGTACAAGGACATTAAATGTCCTCATCATCATCTTTTAAACATGAAAGTGGTTTTGAGCAGTCATTGTGGATAAATGACTGAGATGGTTGAGTTGATGTATTTTTGCTCCTCAAAAACCCTAATAACTTGCTGTTACTATCTGGGCGGATGGTATGATGGACGGTATGATGGTGGGTGGTAATGTAGCCCAAGGAATGTTGGTTTGTGGATGATATATGGAATGAACCGCCCAGATAACCCTAAGGACTTAATCTTGTCATGACCTCCCATGTAAAATAAGTACAACCACAAGTTTGCAAAGTGCAACTTGGCTTAGTAAATTTATTGGACCTTGAAAGTCATCTCACTGGTGGAGGAGTGAAGAAGTGCAAGCGTGAGCTGGGAAGGGACACCGGTGGTGAAGTTGCTAGCTACGCTAGTCGTGGTGGTAAACATCCCACACAACTTATGGGGCCCGCCGCAAGTGGGAACACCCCGTATGGGTGAGATGACGGAAGGGGCGAGGTAATTTGAAAGGTTACTGTGATGGTCTCTCAACTACATGACTAAGGAATCATGTAGGGCAACGAGTATGATTATCTCTTGTGGGTACAGTGTACAACCTCTGCAAAGTCTAAACTATTTAAACAGTCGTACCTACAGTCAAAGGCGGATATGAGAACTTAACTAGAGTTAGTTCTATTTCAAAAACCTTTGTGGGTGGTATGAAAAGTATGGTGGGCTCACCTAGCCCTGAGATTGAATTTTTCCTGGGTTTTTGAACTCAGTGGTGTTGATAAGTGGGGATAACCCCAATCAAAATAAGCATAAGGTAGAGTTTCCGATGGAGGGAACCTCTACTGATATAGATATTACACAATTATTCTCTTTGATAAACTGAAACTTGGCTAAAATGCTAAGTGATAGGAATTTGTAATTATGATAATTGAAAACATTGCTTTAGCAAATAAAAGAACCCGAGTCATCCTTGTTAAGCCTTGCATATATTATTATTGCATCTTGTGTGTTGGCTCGCGAGAACGGAAGTTGTGCTCATTCTCGCCCTTTCCCCCAAAACCCTCAGAAGCAGGAAATCCTGGAGATTACGCATACTACGAGGATCCAGAAGTTGGAGGCCCAAAAGATGATGAAGAGTAGTTTAGTTCTTTTTAGTCTAGATCTTGCCTTAGTCAAGCTGACTCCGTCGGTGCTTGCGTGTATCCTATATTATCTAAGTTTTCGGGTAATATTGGATGCACATGGGCTTCCCTAGTCGCTTGCCTGTGGAGAAATGAGCTCTACCCTTTTTGCTTCCGTTGTCGCTTCTGCTACTTTTGTAATGTAATCATTTGGCATGTTCGGCTCATATTGTAAAACTTGACCCGATGCGATTTATGTAAACTCTGATGTGTTAAATTAATAAATGGTATGGTTTTACGCCATGTATGAAATAATTCAGCAATGTGTCTGTGAGTGTTATCTACTAATCCAGGGAATAACACAGTATTTGCACAGAGGATTTGGATTTGCGAAATCCGGGTCCGACAGGGCTAGTATCAGAGCATATGACTGTAGGAGCCTTAGTTAGACTGGGCGTGCCTAAGGACTCGAGTCCTATTTTCAAAACTTAAGAAAAGCTTTGGCAAAATATAGCGTATTTACTGCTCTTACTCATCTCTCTTAGTTTTTTACTCATCTCTACCACACTTGAGTTTTTACTCAGTTCTGACTCCCTTTCTCGTTTCAAAAAATTGTAGATGGCCACTTCGTCATCTGATGGTCCGTGGGACTTTTTCTATCACGAAGAAGATGAAGGCGAGTTCGTGGACATTCTTCGTCAACTAATGCAGCACCTAGATTACCACCGCAAGCCTATCTTCAGAGGTCGAAAGACCCAGACTCTGGACCAAGAGTAGTGGGCCACAGAGGTTTTCCTCTATGCCAGAGAGGGTGAGTTCATCGCTCACACCTTCAGACCCGCGACCCCCTAGAGCAGTTGTGAGGCAGCACTCCAAGACGTAGCACGCTTCACCTGCACCCGTCTGAGCTAGATGCACGAGGATCTTTTGCTGGAATCGCCCTTCCACTACTTTCTGCCTCTCCAGGAGGGAGAGTTTGACCACGATATCTTCATCACCATGTTAGAATAGTCAGGCTAGTCTAGGTTAGCCAACGGTGCTTGCTAGGTAGTCTTTTGGTTGCAAGAACTTTTTGTTTCCTTGTTTTGTAGGCGTTGTGTTTGTATCCTGTGTTGTAGCTTAGCATAGCCTATATGCTATGTGTCAGGTGTTATGTAACACCTAACTCCTTTAATATAATGCAGCCACTCTAGGCTTTGCATTATATTGTACTTGTTTCGTTTCCTTATTTTGTTTGAGTTCTTTTGTTGTGCTCTAGAGGGCTAGTAACCCTTATATACTCCCCCCTCATTCTAAGCTTTAGCGTTTCTTCAGATACCTCCTAGAAGAGTCATCGCCCCAACCTGTGGAACTTTTGCAACTAGTCGAGGAAGAGGCTGTGGCAATAGCTGTGGTCGTGGCCGAGGACAAGATCTACCTCCCCCGCCACCAGTAAACCCAACAATGGCGCAAGTGATGTTCCAACAAACTCAGATTCTTCAGGCCTTGCTAAACAATCAGCAGACTAGAGCAGCCGGCCGCAACTCGAAGCTTGCAGACTTCCTCGGGACAAGACCCCTCACCTTCGGTGCAGCAAATGAACCCCTGGAAGCTGAAGATTGGCTCAGAGATACTGAGAAGAAACTTCATCTCGTCCGATGCTCAGAAGAAGATAAAATGGACTTCGCTGCCCATCAGCTGAAAGGAGCCGCTACTGTATGGTGGGAGAACTACCTCGCTGCCCGAGGTGATGACAGTCCAGTTGCCCAAGAAGAAGAAGAGGAAGAAGCAGAAGAAGCTGCATCTACCAACGGAGCTTAGCAAGACCCCGCCACCACAGAAGAGATTGCCGAAGTACCGCTAGATGAAACTGAACATGCATGGCAGTTAATCCCCTGGGCTGAATTCAAAGCCGCTATCAGAACCAACTTTGTACCAGCCGGTATCATGAGAAATATTTGTCGATGCATAATGTGATCTCTTTCCCTTTTTTTCTTTTTTCTTTTTTTTTTTGGGAAATTATAGTTCTTGGTAATCAAGGTGGTGCCTGTCGACAGCCTTGCCATCAAACTAAACAAAACAACCGACAACTAAGCGAATTATGGTTTTATACAAAGAACCCATTCAACAAGCGGGGTCAACCGGTTGGTTGTGAAGTTGTGCCCCCCTCCTGTTCTTCATTCATTCTTGACTTCTCATGGCGGCGTCGCCTGAACATTCAAGTCTCCAATTGCACTCTCCATCCGGGACTCCAAAAAGCCATGCAGGGCGGCAACATTTCATCATCCCAAAGGTGCCATCCTTCTCTCTCGCTCTCTCGCGAGTTAGCACGCTTGGATGAGCAAGCAATTAAAGATGGCTAACCTTGCCGTTCGAGCTTACTAGCGTTGCTCGGATCGCGGGCGTGCCAAGGCTACTACGGCAATCAAGCCCAAGCCCGCCCCACCCACTACATATCCTCCTCCTACTCCCGGTCGGCCCCGAGCCCACCGGCACCTATCCTCCACCCAAATTTAACTCCTCCAAGCGGCGCCGCCACCTCCAAAACCCTCTTGCCCGGGGCTCACGGTAAACTACTACAAGTATCGTGCCCTCGGTCAAGAGATCGTGAGGATGCCGTGAAGAACGTCGTGTACATCAACGCCGGCATCGGCACAGGGCTCAACCGTCTCTTCTTCCACGACTGCTTCGTCCGGGTAAGGGTAAAGTCCATTTTACAACCTTGAACTATTCGAAAAGTCTGGATTTCAACCCTAAACTACAAAACCAGGTACAAGCCAACCTCCAACTATCAAAACCATTCATTTTACCCCCTCAACCCAAACAGGGGGTGGTTTTGAGTGATGTGGCGCTGACGTGTCAATGGTTTTGCCCGGTAAGTGGAAGAGGTCGTTGGTGGAGAGCGGGAACTTCATGAGCGGCGTCCGCCCTCGGCGGCGACGGCGTCCGGGGCGGCGAACGCGAACCCTAGCACCGGTCCCACAGTAGTTCTTGACCGGCTCGGCATCCACACTCGCACCGAGTCGGCGTCGACATCTCCAGCAAGCCGCCGAGGCACACCGACCGGTCGAACACTGATTCTGGCCGCCGTTGATTTACACAATGTCGCCGCCGCCGTGCCCTCCTCGAGCGACAAACAGACGTGCACTGCTTGTGGTAGATGCGGATGTTACGGATGTCCGCGCTCTGCATGTGCATATCGAAGTACCGATCGCCTCCGCCCCGTTCACTGCGGGCACCAACGCAGAAACCGCCTCCTTCTGCTGCTGCGACTCCATGAAGAAGAAAACACTTGCGCTGCTAATCCGCAACTGCAACCAAAAGATAACAACGAATCAAACGAAATCCACACAAGACTCCACCAATTTCCCTCCTAAAGAAATCGGAGCAGGTGGGAGAAAGCATTTGATAGTCAAAATCCGAGGTAGGTGAGCAAGGTGGAGAGGAGGAATGTCGATGAGGTGCTTACTACGATGAGCCAAACAATCGCGCACACCAGCTCCTCAAGGTTCTTGAACAGTGCGTCGATGGATTAGCATTTCCCCTAATTGAAGAAGTCCTGGAGCAACTGCTGCACCTTGGTATACGGGTGGAGCCCTCCTCAATGGTAAGCAGCGAGATATCGAAGGTGCCGCCGCCAAGGTCAAAGATGAGCACGTTCTTCTCACCGGTGCTTCCCGCCTTCTTGTCAAGACCTTAGGCAATGGCGGCGGCGGTAGGCTCATTGATGATACGCATCACGTTGAGCCAGAAATGACGTTGGCATCCTTGGTGGCCTGCCTCTGGGAGTCATTGAAGTAGGTGGGGATAGTGACCACGACGTTCTTGATGGTGGAGCCGATGTAGACCTCGGCGATCTCCTTCATCTTGATCAGGACCATAGAGGAGATCTCCTCAGTGGCGAACTGCTTCTCCTCACCCTTGTATTGGATGACAATCATTGGCTTTTCGCCGGGGCAGGCACGAACTTGAAAGGCCACAACCGACTCCATCAACAGCCCAGCCACCTTCACTTTCGCCGCGCTGCAGTCGAGGCCAAGGCACGAGAGCCTCGCACCCTCCCTCGTGGTTGTGGGGAGGATGTGGGTAGGAGGGAGGTGGGGAGGGAGGCGGAGGAGACGGACGGCTTGCACTTTTCAGGGTTGCGGCGCCTCAGCTTCTGCTCAACAGCATCGACCCAAACAACCCGCAGGAGAAGTTCGGCGTTCCCAACTTGAGCTGCCTGCAGCTTTGAGGTGATCGACGCGCCAAGGCGGCCATTGAGACGGAATGCCCGGCATCGTCTCATGCGCCGACATCGTCGCCTTCGCCGCCAGCGACGCCACCTATTTCTCGGCAACTTCTAGCGTCGACTTCGACATGCTTGGCCGGCCACTCTGACAGACTCGTGTCCCTTGCCAACGAGATCCTTCCCAACTTGCCCGCGCCGTTCTTCAACCTCACACGGCTCAAGAACAACCGCCTCCAAGGGGCTCGGCCAGCGAGATGGTGACCCTCTCCGGTAGCGCACCGTCGGCTAGTCCCATCGCTCGTCCTTCTCCAACCGCCTCAACCCGAATAACTCCGACATGGACTCCACGCTCGCCACCTCGCCGGAGAAGCGGTGCAACAAGAGCGGCGACCCCGGTGCTTGCGAGACTTCAAGACCCCCAACGTCTTTGGACAACCATTACTACAAGAATGTGCTTTCGGCCATGACGTCTTTGTTCACATCCGACCTGCGCTCGCAGTGGCGGATCTAGAAGAAAAACAATCGGGTGTTCTCTATATATATCATCACATGTGTATAGAGTCACTGAGCTTATGTTACGAGGTGCACACCTATGTATACATTGGCTTTAATAAGGTAAAATAAAATCAGACCCGGTGTCCTGTGCACCCCCTAAGCCTTACTTGGATCCGCCCATGTGCGCTCGGGTCGTCGGAGACATGGTGGTCGGTGCTTCTCAACGTGATCGTCCCGCGCTTGTGGGAGAGCAAGTTCAAAGCGGCAATGGTGAAGATGGGCGACGTCAAGGTCAAGACCGGTACCAACGGCGAGATCAGAAGAATCGCCGGGTCATCAACAAGCCATACTCCAGATTGATCGGATGGCGCGTGAATTGATCGTGCCTCGGTACTCTTTACGCCTACCTAAGGCGGTCGACGAACAAGCTTGCGTGCTGTTGTGTATTTTGGAATTTCTGTTTTTGTTTGTTTTCCACTAAGGTTTTGGTCATTCTTTTCTGGCAATATCTTTATTGATTTTCTTTGTTGCGGAAATGAATATCTTTATTTGATATTGATAAGCTATAATTTGTTTAAAAAAAGAAGCTTTATTTAAGAAAACGTTAGAAAATGACAATGCCACTATCAGAGACTGCATATGGTTGAGCCGAGCTCGGTTTGGGCAAAGCTGAAAAGACCTTTGTCTTAACAGTCAACTAGTCCTGCTCTTAACAGTTCTAACACCCAGAGAGAGAGAGAGAGTGAGTGGCCTTTTCCAAAGAAAAGAGCCCAAAGAATGGGAGATCCTAACCTACTTCATGAGATAATTGGGCGAGACTTCTTTCAAATTGTGCACTGTCGATTGGCACTCCCTAGGATACCAACCGCACGGCCTCTCTCACCTTGACAACCCTTTTGTCGTGGATGGAATAAGAAAAACCATCTTCTCCATACCAGCGGACAGGGCTCCGGGACCGGATGGTTTCATCGGTATCTTTTACCGGGAATGCTGGGACATACGAAAGATAGATATGCGGCTGACTTTCCAGCAATTGTATTACCAAAGAAGCTTAGGGTTCGACCAATTAAACAAGTCCAACATCGTTCTCAACACCCAAAAAGCAGATGCCTCCTCGATAAATGACTTCAAGCCCATCAGCCTCATGCACAGCTTTGCGAAGCTTTTCTCCGAACTTCTGGCCTCACTTTATGCGGACGGAGCAGCTATATTTTCCAATCCAATAAAGGAAGAATTCGATGGGCTACAACAGATCCTTACTATTTTTGGCCAAACAACAGGACTCGCCATAAACTTCCAAATGTCGACAGTGCACCCCATCAGTTGTGAAGGGATCGACCTCGACTCCCTGCTCCAGGCCTTCCCCGGTGAGCACAGGGATTTCCCCTGTCGCTATCTAGGCCTCCAATTTCATATCCGCAAACTCCAAAGGTCCATGTGCTGCCGATCATAGAAAAAATGGGAGCGCGACTGCTGGGTTGGAGAGGAAAGCTCCTCTCCCTTTCTGAAAGACTAACTTTGATCAATTCGGTCCTCTCGTCTATCCTGACGTACCACCTAACCTTCTTCCCACTAGCCAAGTGGGCCAAGAAAAAGATGGACAAATTGCAAAGATCCTTTCTTTGGAAAGGAAAGGATGAGGCAAATGAAGGCCATTGCCTTGTGAATTGGACAAAGGTTTGTAGACCAAAAAATCTTGGTGGACTCGGTGTCATGGATTTGGAGAAATTTAGTAGAGCATTACGACTATGCTGGCTTTGGTATGAGTAGACGAGCACCACCAAACCTTGGGTCAGAACTATGCCACCTTTCGACACCATGGACAAACAACTCTTCAACATGTCCACTGACGTAATGATCGGTGATGGCCTTAAGGCAAAGTTCTGGCACAATAGATGGCTAGAAGTTGACATGCCAAATATACTCACCCCCTAAGCTATTCATGACCACTAGGAGGAAAAATAGATCAATCCATGATGACATGCGCAACAGTAATTGGATTAGAGCTCTCAGAGGCAAAATATCCAACTCTACCCAGCTGGAAGAATTTGTCCATCTTTGGATCTGGCTTCAGGGGATTCATTTACAAATGGGTGTGCCTGATGTCATCAAGTGGCGATGGATAGACCACGGACAGTACACTTGCAAATCAGCATACCTTTGCGTAGTTCTGAGGGAGCTACAAAACCTACTGCACTAGAATCATATGGAAAGCAAGGGCGAAAAACAAATGCAAATTTTTTGCTTGGACCTTAGTCCAATGGCATAGCAATTTACATCATGTGGAATGTTTGGAAAGAGTGAAACCGGAGAGTTTTCCAGGATAAACAAGCCAGGACAAAAGAGGTGGTAGCGCAAACCAAGGAGGCGATTGAGCAAAGGAAAAGGGCGTTCCGCGAGCCATGATTTTGAGTCGCTCCTTCTCATGTAGTCCTAGCCCCTCAGCGGCCTAGTGTGGTCTTTTCCTTGAGGGATCTCGCTCCCCTTTTGTTCATTCACATTTTGCTTGTGAACCTCTTTCCCATCTTTAATTGATTAGCAGAGCTCCTGCCTTTGTTTAAGAGAGAGAGAGAGAGAGAGAGAATGCACTCCACTAATGCTCAATCAATTAGCCCCCTCTAGGTTTCCAACTGTCTCTGAAGTCTGAACACTCGACTAGGCTCATTTGTGGGAAAAAATTATTTGAGCAAGTTTTGAAAATTTTCATCAAATCAACTAATGCAAATATATGAAAACCATAGCTTGGAAGAATTTTAGAGAAAAACAGAAAATAGATAAAATCCTGAAAATTTACAAAAGAAACTATACTATGTCAGGTGCCTCCATAAAAATGTTCATAATTTTTGGAGCCCATTTTCTAAGTTTAAAAATTCAGAAACCTCTCAGCCAGTTGAAAAGAAATTCAAAATCTTATTTGAATTCCCGCCGAGCCAATGGGCCAAATCTGCCCCGGCCAATCTCCTCTTGCGCGCTGCTGCAGCCCACGCTAGCGTCTTGCGCTCCTCTCACTGATGTGCTGGGCCCACACATTAGGCCCTTTCTTCCACCTCGTGCAGCCCTGTCACCTCCGTCCTGTAGCACACCAGAGCTTCGCCCATGCAGTCGCTGCCATTAGCCTCGAGCACCCACGGGAGAGGACCAAGGTTGCCCAGACTCACCTGCTCTGCCCACCATTTTGCTCCACCTGGGTCTCGTCGCCGCGCGAGAAACTCACGAAAACCCAAGTCACCTGCAATTTTTCCATCGACCTTCTCATCTTTGTCTCGCTACTTCATGACCCTCTGTCAGTACCGAAACCCTAAACCTCCGATGCTATTTCCATTTTCTCCCTTGCCGGTAAGTTTCATCCACTATATCGCCTAGAACACCTCATCATCTCAAGCTCTGGTGCGCGCGCTCCGCCGAAGCTCGAGCGTGTCCCGGTGAGCCAAGCCCTCGACATGCATGTCATTGTGTGCCATTTTTCTCACTCATTCAAACCCTCACTTCTTTGTCCTTCCAATGTAGTGTAGCTCCGCAATCGTGTCTTCTTCTTCATCTCCAGCGTTAGCTATGGGAGATCTTCACACCTGGTAAGTCACTAGCCACTCCGTGTCCTATTTGAGCATCACCTCACCTCACTGAACCTTCTCATGTAGTCTATTTCAGCTATCTTTGCCCACAGCGATCCGTCACCATGAACCTCTCTGTCTTCGCCACCGCCATTGATGCCAACCCTTCTCCAGTGAGTCCTTGACCCCACCAAGGTCAATTTCTCCATCTATGAGTCCCCCTGAAGTTGTGCATCTGCTTCGTCAGCTGATTTCCACCAAGAAGACCTTCCACCATGAAGCTTGCTACCGTCGCTTCTGTTCATCGCTGTCAAGCCGCCTCAGCCCTTCTTCGACCTCATTGTCAGTCTCCTCGAGATTGTGGTGAGCTACTAGAGCATAAGCCTCCTTTAATTTGGATAGTGTAGTGCGTTTACACCGTAATTGTTACTGAAGCCTGTGGCGTCGCTGCGGGACATCGTCGTCAACTTGCCTCAAGCGACCCTATGGCCCTAAGCCACGACCGTTAGCTTTGCGATAGCACCCTGAGCCACACAGAGGGTGACATAGGGATTTTATACATGTTTAGGTTTTCTCCGGAGAGAATACCAACCCTACTCCTATTGTACTGTATTGAGTGTCACTACTACAAAAAGGCTAATACTGGACGCCTCATCACAGACGGTTGACCAAAACCGTCTGTATTACATGCAATCACATATGGTTTTGATTTTACGACCGTCTATGTTACTAGCTGCGTTAAAAATCGTCTGTGAAGAGGTAATATCACAAACGGTTCATTATGAAAACCGTCTGTGAAGTATCACAGATGGTTCTTAACAATAACCGTTTGTGATATTTCGAAATATCATAGACGGTTTTCAACAAACAACCGTCTGTGATACTTCACAAACGGTTTTCGTAATGAACCGTCTGTGATACAACACGATATCATGGACGGTTCCATTATGGAACCGTTTGTGATAAGTATTGCTGACGGTTCCATAATAGAGCCGGCTGTCATAAGTCTCTTTATTAGTAGGAGCCTACTAGGGTTTGCGCTCTAACTCATCACTCCCCAGCGCCTTTACTCTCGTCCGTTCCCCTCCCCACCCGAGTGTCCCTGTCGCCGACGCCGCCATTCTTCACATGTCAAGCGGTTGTGACACACCACAGTTGGATCGCACAAGAGACTCAGACGATAAGAGTGTCTTGTGCAAGGTCACCGATAATGCCACAACTACTGGTGACGTTCTGCGCCTTCCCTCTTCCTCCTCCACCCAAATAAGTCGCGACCCGGCTACCTCACCGACCTCCCTGGGCTACCTCTAGCTCCACCGACCTCAGCCTTAGCTACCTCACCACCGACACCGGTGATGTCGATCAAGGAAAGACAGATCTATTGTTTTGTGCTGTTGGTATTCATGTGAATCGAGTTGCAATGTGGGCTACCTAGCTAGATTGTCGGTTGATGGTCAATTTGGACACCTTTGGCCTTGCTGTCTTGTTGTCTTGCCCTCTGTGACTGCTGACTGGCTGGATAGATGGATGGATGGATGGATCTGGAGGTGGGGAATGGGGTTGAGTTTGGGTGTGACTGCTGGTATGTTCCTAAAGACATTTTTTTGTTTTTGATACGTATGATGCAGGGTGTGCTGTTGAAAAAACACATTGATACAACCTTAAGAAGTGACAATCTGAGAGAGGCAATTTGGTGTACTGGTTGTAGAACATGATAACATCCAATGACTAGTATATTACGTAAGCGAAGTCTTACATGGACCAACGGAAAGATACCCACAGGTACAAAAGCTGCTCTATGGTCTCCTTATGGCTTCAAGGAAGCTAAGGCATTACTTTCAGGCCCATAAAGTGGTCATACCAACTGGGTATCCCCTCGGTCAAGTCCTTGGAAACAGGGAATCATCAGCACGAATAGCAAAATAGGCAGTTGAGCTACGGGCGTTCGACCTCTATTTCATCTCACGAACAACGATCAAGTCCCAAGCAATAGCAGAATTCATTGCCGAATGGACAAACCCTAAACCCACCCAAGGGCTCGAGTTCGAACACCACGATGAGTGGACAATGTACTTTGACGGCTCCTTGATGCTCAAAGGCTCGAGGGCTGGAGTTGTCTTGATATCCCCTACTGGCGAACACATCAAGTACGCCATCCAGTTAAATTTTTCTACTACAAACAATGTGGCGGAATATGAAGGTTTACTAGCAAGACTCCGAGTAGCTCGTTTGCTTAGGATTCACAGATTACTAGTGAAAGGCAATTCTCAACTAGTAGCGAATCAAGTCGGGACAGAGTATCAATGCTCAAGTACCAAGATGTCATCTTGTCTGACGGAAGTACAGAAACTCGAAAAGCACTTCTTCGGTTTCTAGATCCAACACATTCCTAGAAAGGAAAACTTTTTGGCAGACTAGTTCGCGCAGATGGCCTCCACCAGGTCACACTTCCTGCCTAGAGTTTTCCTCGAGCAACTCGATTCACCCTCGGTGGTCGAGCTTCCCAAGGACATATATGTTTCCCTACAGGTCATACAAATCGATCCTGAGAACATGGATGCTCCACAGGTCGTTGATGGTTGGCGCTATCATGATCAAGGTAGAGATTGGATGACGTCGATCTACAATTAAATTCAGCATGACATAATTCCAGAAGATAATGTAGAGGTTGATCGTATAGCTCGAAAAGTCAAATCATACACTCTGATCGAAAGCACCTTATATAAACGAGGATCTCACAGAGTGTTGATGAGATGTATATCTCAAACGGATGACATTA
The DNA here is from genome assembly GCA_036346405.1 of Phyllostachys edulis. Lineage (NCBI taxonomy): Eukaryota > Viridiplantae > Streptophyta > Magnoliopsida > Poales > Poaceae > Phyllostachys > Phyllostachys edulis. The sequence goes on along the minus strand of CM070558.1, from coordinate 64,159,302 downwards.
AATTGCTAACCGAAATTCACGAAGGAGTCCGTGGAGCACATCATTCCTACAGAACATTGGTCGGTAAAGCCTTCAGGCAAGGATATTATTAGCCAACTGCCCTTCATGATGCAAAAGAGCTCATGACGAAGTGCGTACGATGTCAGTTTCATAGCCGACAAGTACATCAGCCGGCACAAGCTTTGCAAACCATTCCTCTTTCTTGGCCTTTTGCAACCTGGGGACTGGACATTCTGGGACCTTTCCCAAGAGCACCCGGGGGCTTCGAATTCCTTTTCGTCATGATTGACACGTTCACAAAATGGATCAAAGCCGAGCCTGTTGTTAAAACAACAACTGAAGCCGCTAAGAGGTTTCTTACAAAAAATGTGATCACACAATTTGGCCTACCCAGTTGTATAATCACAGACAACGGTACCCAGTTCTCAAGCGGTAAATTCCAAGAATTCTGCGAAGACCTTGGTATCAAGATACATTTTGCTTCTGTTGCTCATCCGTAGAGCAACGGAGTAGTTGAGTGAGCTAATGGTATCATAATGCAAGGGATTAAATGCCGAGTATTCGACCAGTTAATAAAACAGTCAGGAGTTTGGGTTAAAGAACTTTCTTCTGTATTATGGGATGTTCGAACCACAACCAGTCGTGCGACCGGTGAAACGACATTCTTTTTGGTTTATGGTGTTGAAGCTATGCTTCATCTAGAACTAAAACTCGGCTCTGTTCAAACTGATTGTTTCAACGAAAATGATAAGAATGAACGACGACTTGACGACTTCAATTTCCTTGAAAAACGACGAAACCAAGCCTTGATACGATCAGCAGTCTACCAACAGGCCATGCGAAGGTACCACAGTCGTAAGGTGCAACCTCGCAGCCTCATTGTAGGTGATCTGGTTCTCAGAAAAATTCAGAACCAAGCAAATCGCAACAAGATTTCTCCCAAGTGGGAAGGTCCTTACACTGTGGTCGAAGTCACCCGACCAGGTTCAGTATGACTAGCCATGTCTGATAGGCGTGTTTTGTCTAATTCTTAAAATATTGATCAACTGCGTAAGTTCTTTGTTTAATTATTCTTTACACTCTTTTAATTTCAATAAAGATTAGTTATTTCTTTATTTCTTTCGACGAGTGATATTGTTTATATATATGTACCTATACTCTTGTCGTCTACTATTGTTGTTTAAACTGGTCGAAGAAGACAACTTTCTCTCTGACATCCTTTACAAGGATCTCTGTTACTCTTTAGCAACGACTTCTAAGTCACACGCTGTGTGGGTCCTAGTCGTGATCATTACATGAATGATTTCCACGTGCGACCACACTCTTTTCTCAAAGAAATATACGAGTAGCCAGAGCATAACACAAATAACTTTATGTAGTGACTCATGTGCTTAAGATTCTAGAGATTATATTTCTTCATTTCAAGATTCTGTTCTACTCTCGTTTGACTACTGGTCGAGATACGGAAAGCCTCCTAGTCCAAGTCTCTCCTTTTCCGCACGTAGTCTTACCCACTGGAAGGAGCTTCCTAGCGACGGTTCTTTTCCTACGATCCTTGCTTCCAGTCGGACTTGAGCCTGACTTCGCGAAGTGTTTTTCATGTCTTCAATTCTTAGCAGTTCTTCCGACCAGTTTTGGATACTACATATAAATAAGACCACTTATCATTTTTTGCATATATTCTTGCATATTTTTCTTTTCTCATCAAAGCAAGTCTTTTTCTTCCGACCATATAATATTTTGTTTAGTATTTTGATTATGACAAACAGATCTATAACTAGTCGAAATTATACACTAGTTCCGACCAAATTGGTTTCCTAGTATTACTACGATCAGTTTTATCATATAATCAATATATGCCTTCAAACAATAGTTGAGACTTTAGTTCTCCTTCTTGGCTTACTGCTTATTTAGTAAAGTCCTTCTACTATAAAGCAGTCAGGGGCTAGAGAATATATGAGAACTTCTTAAGTCGGTAGGATAAACAAAAGACTTGTTGATGACAGAAAGGTAAGTTTTATACATTTCATAATCCTTATAATACAATTTTCTACTCTTGGAGATCTCCAGACTAGTTGGTGCTTGACGGAGATCCGATCTCCATTTCCTCTGCAACCTTGTCTCCAAGAGGCCTTACTTCCTCGAGAAACTTGGTCGCATCTTTAGGCAAGCAGTTGAAATCTTCTTCAACAGCTTGGAGATTGATGGAGAGGTCGAAAGCCTTCAGTTTTACCAAAGCAAAACTAACTCCGCTGGCCACAGCTTCTTTCATTGTCTAGGCATAATTTTCTCGAGTAGTTTTGAGCAGGACCTTGAGATCTTCTAGAAGTTGGCCCAAGTAGTCCATCTTCTCCGTTAGATTTCTTAAGGTAGGCAGACTCGATCATGGTCCCATATCAAAGATCATTTTGTTAAGTGCAATGACTTTTTCATCAATTTTTTGCACAAGAGTTGTCTCCTTGTCTTGTTCAAACTCCAGAGCTTTTTTAAATCTATTCAGTGCTTGAGTTTTCTCTGCACAAGTAAAACAAGTGGTGACTAAGTATGATTAGAAGAGATGATATACTAGTCAAGTTTACGACCGGTTACCTTCAATCTTCTTTTCAAAACTCCCAATGACTTCATTATGCTTGGTCGTCACGTATGCGATCGACCGATCCTTAGCTTGGTATTCTTCTTCAAGCTTGGTTATTTTGGCTTCTTTAGCCACGACCACTTCTTTTATTTTATCCAAATCTATCAAATATGATAAGAGAGAATAATTGATTAACAGAAGAAGAACAAGGTCGCAAAGAAGAACACAAGTTATGAAGAAAGTCCTTACTTTTTAATTCGGAATATTTCTGCTCCAGGTTCTTTATTCGTTGGGTCAGTCCTCCGACCACAGCAAAATTCTCGACCATGTGCTACACAAGTAGTATTCTTCTTTGAGTTTCTGATAAACTTTTAGAGGAGAAACTATGAAAATGATCTTGGATACTTACCCGAATTGCCACATCATTATATTCAGCAAAAATTGTATCAGGACCCGTCTCGGCTTAACGGTCCGATATCTTTCCCCAACCCTCATCAAGCTCCTTATCCTCGATAAATCGAGGGCAAAAAGGGAACTTGTTAGATTGAGAGGAATTACCAACAGGGGTCGGGACCTGTTGAGAACCTTCAGGGACGTCTACCTCCGCAGATGGAGTTAGAATCACTACTGGATCCTGAACAAGCGCAAGCACCGACGCCTACTCAGGGGCTTCCTCGATCACTTTGTCTTCAGGAACTTTAGCCTAAGAAGTGTTTTGGACGAGGACTTCCTCGATTGCTTGATCCTCAGGAATGTTCTAGTCGGAGACAACTAAGACACCAGAAGATCTGTACAAAAAGAAGAAAAGAAGCTCAACAATTCAATTGTCAAAGACTCTTAAAGATATGCACTCATATGACTATTTCATTTGTACGTACCTGGTCGATTTTTTGGTCTTGACCTTGAAACACGCTGGATTAAATTCCGTAGTGCTCGCTTTTCTTTTCTTCTCAACCAATTTCACCAGTTCTAAACCGGCAAGCCTGGTTGTATCCCTCACATCCTCGAACATGAGGTCGGACACGATATTATCGACCAGCTGGTCGAGGATAGCGTTCTTGACCATCGGGTCAGAAGGTGTGGTTTCGTCGACCTCCAAAGCAGTTGTTTCAGTAACAACTGTTAGGTCGTGAACGACCACCCTGGGGTCTACAACTTCCGCCGCTTTGCTCTGCGGGCCTTCCATCTTTTCATCTTTTCCACCTAAATCAAAAATCAAATTTGGTTAGGTGATGAAATTTTCCATCTAAATATATATCTTCTTTTAAAATGCTCTTTTACCTCGAGAAGATCGTCTTCTTCCATGGCCTCTGGGCAAGAATCGGTCGGAACCATGGTAGGATTACGATCCTCACCGGATTGTATAACCCTCAGTCCAACCGCCTACACATTAGAGAAAAATCAATAACAGATCGGAGGATATATATATATATAAGGTAAAGGAAAATTGGTTATCTACCTTAAGTCTCCTCAGTCTCTCTTCTTCAGAGACTATCGCCAAGATACCGGGAAATGCAACCTTCTCATCAGGCTCCCCGGCGCAGATCATTTTGATCCGCTTTCTGACTTCGTTAGAGGAAAGGACTTCAAAAGGAGAAAAAAGAGATTTTAAGGTTATATGATAATCTACTGATAAGCTATACTGGTCGAAGCATCTTCAACGACTTGCCATCCATTGAGTCCTCGATTGCTTCATCCCGACCAATGTACCAGAGTAGGGAATGGTCTCGGAGCTTCAGAGGACGAATTCAGCGCATGGTGAAATCCCTCACCACGTGCTAGGAAGTCAAGCCTTTTCTCCTTAGGTCTTGAATAGCCTCCACACATCTTTCGACCATCCCTTTCTTCTCCATGGTTCCCCTCCACTTTGGATCCTCGTTGGCCCTATTTTCGGCGAAGTAGAGGCCGTCGTCTTTCGTGACCGTCATATAAAACCAATTCTTTTTCCATGACGACCACGAGGATTTTAAGTACATTGGGATGTACTCATCGGCCTTCCCATCATGAAGGCATAGCGTGCATTCTCTAGGACCCGCCTTGGATCTTCCTGACATTGCCATCTGGTAAAATACTTGAAGAGCTTCAAATTCGGTCGCATTCCCAGGTACGCCTCACACAGATAGGCGAAAATGCTGATGTTGGCGATGGAGTTCAGAGCCAAATTCACCAACTCTACCCCCTAGTACTCCAGAAACCGAGAGAGGAATTTGTGCACCGGTAGCCTTAGCCCGCACTCAATGGAGGCGAGGAAAATAGGGATTTCCCCTTCCTCACGGCTCGGAAAGTGTTCTCCGGCCATTGACCTTCACTTGATCAAGTTCTTGTCTAGGAGCATTTCGATTCCTTCAAGCGCCTCGAGCTTCCTCTCGCTCAGATCTGAAGCCACCCACTTGTTGATCGAGTCCGACATGGTGGGATCTCGCAAGGAGATGAATAGAGGTCGGATGAAGCTTTGGGTAGAAAAGAAAGCAGAGGTCGGAAAGGATTCTTGGCAAGAAACTGACGAGAATTGAGGGAAGATCTGGAAGCATGAAAGCTCTAAAGTCCAGCAATGGGGATTTTATAGTTTCAAATCTTTAACTGCAATCGGGAATTATCCAAAGTTCAACGGACAAAAAAACTCTTTGATTCTCAAGGCAGGTTCACAACTTTAAAATGAATACAGACCACCTCGTATGTCACAATATTAAATGAGGGTCTGTGAGATCCCAAAACTGAATCTGTTTCAAGTCAAGTGGTTGCATAGAAGGCACAATCCTAAACATGAAACGAAACCGATTTCAAGATTTCCAAATATGCATCTCATGTTAGTTCCCAAGGACCAGTGACTAATATATACATATCTAAACAACATGGATCACAACCATAGTCAAATGTGCAAAAATAAATAATAGAATCAATGTTACAATTGTGATAAATAGGTCCTTATGGCCCGATTTTTCTTAGGTGGCCGATCGGCCAAATCTAATCAGAATTAAATAAATCACAGCGGAAGATAAACATGAAAATAAAAGGAGAATACCAGGTTGGCATGCCCATAACCCACAAGCAACCAACTGGATTTAAAGTCGTTACATCTGCCACTATCGCCCAGAAATGGAACAACAGTTAAAACCGATTCATGCGACGATCTTACCTAAAACAAGTGGACAATCTGATGAGTACAGAAGGAACTCGTAAGTCTTACACAAACTACTAAGAGAAAGTGTATGATAGGGCATATCCAAAGGAGTAGAAATTATACATGCTAAAGGTTGACCAAAGGAGAGGCTATAATGGCATAAAATTTTGCATAAAAGCCAATTTTCAGCCTACACCTACTAGTTTGTAAATGCCATTTGGAAAAACAAAATTTAATCAAAAGACATTTGTGTGACCAAGATATAAACAAAGATCTAACAATACCAAAGTGGCAGCCCACTTTGATAAACTAAACAGCATGACATACCTGTCATGTCGATACCAAGTTATCACCCTGTCAAGTTTTAATTTGGAGTCTAACAATGATGTCAATCAAAACAAGTGTCGTCCATAACCGTGGACATGGCTATTCGAATAGATTTAACCCTGTAGAGGAGTACATCTTTACCCACACGACTTGATCAGCCCGTAAGCCTCCGGATAATAACACACTTCCTTAGGTATGCCGTCCGGGGAAATCAAGACTTAGTATTTTTTTAGCAAGACGGTCTTATTGAGTTGAATCACCCTTGCGAGATGAGATCCCGCTTAGTACAAGCTACTGATAGAACCTGCTAAGCGGGGCACACAAGTTGTGTTGGAAATGCCGACCCAATTAATATAAATTTAAAACTGTGCTCACTCGCACATATTAAATTGCAATCGGATCCCTATGAACATATGATCAAACACATATGTCCTCATGCCACCTGTTTTCTAACTCAATAAAACCTTCCCCTTACTTCACCAAGTAGCGCCCATACACTACGTGTGCAAGTACGTATGGTACTTGAATTGACAACCCAAAGTTCGGTCCTTAATGATCCGGACAAGACTACCACATTACCCAATTCTCGTGCATGAAGGCACGCTCACTATCAATCACTTGTCCAGATCTAAATCATGTTTTAATAGACAATTTTAGACTCAAATATTAGATTCAAAGATCTGATCAAAGAAACAAAGTTAAAATTAGTTCATTGTTTCCCATGATTGACAAGTTAACCCCATCAACTAAACTACCGTAACTACTGACCTGCATGGCTAAGCATTTACATAAAGAATAAATATGCCAATATATGATATCTAACTTAAGCATAATTGTATGGAATGATTAAAGGTAAGCCACAATGATTAGAACATAGCTAACTAGACTCACAAATTATTAATACCCAACATAGCTTGCACGCAATTATCATTACATTTCAAAATACTAAATTACCAAAACTGAGATCAAAATGATGCAAGAGGATGCTTGCCTTGTTGTAAGTCCACTTGTTCACTCTTGGAGGCGTAATTGTTCACTTCGTGCAATTCAGAATCTAAAGAGAAAACACGATAGCGAATAAATACCAATAAAACCGAAAAATTCAAAATGCTCAAAAATGCATGAGATTTACATATTAGTGAGATTATGATTTTAGATGAATTTAGGTGAAGATTTTAGTTCAATTGGAGTTCGTATGAATTTCTTATGGACTTTTGAAGTTAATTCAATTTCTAGTGTAATAATAATCTTTTTCTGAAATTAATTCGAAATCTGAAATTTTCTCAGACAGTAACCTATTTCAAACCTATTCTCAACTATAGTACACTACAAATGGAAACCAACCAAATTGGTTTTACTCAAATTGGAGTTAATATGAATTTGTTATGAATTTTTGAAATTAAAACTAAGGCATAAGGTCTACCGTGGATTAACTAACCGTAACTCAAATCTTGACTTATGATTAATTTTACCCTTTTAGACTAAAGGTGAAAGGTTAGTAATTATATTTTCTAAACCATATGCTTTAACAGGGTTTTAACTTAAATAAACATTTCACTAACCACTTTGTCAACTATTCCCCTATCTGGATGAGGTTCACTATTTTACTTTGCACAACCAAAATTTAATCCTTGCCTTTCAGGTTAGGTTGCTCCTTTTAATTAAATCTCTAATAGCTATTTAGTTTAACCCAACTTTTCAACTCTCTTGAATTTGAAAAGTCAGAAGCTTACTGTTGGTCCTAAATGCACTCTCAATACCTACGCTGATCACGTTGTATAAACAGGATTTTGCTTTTTGGTGTTATTGTCAACCTAATATTCTCACTTAACTCAATCCTCCATATTTTTTTTCAATAAGTTTGCCTCCAAAAGTTTAAGTGTTTAAATGACTAATTGAATCAAGAATGACTCTTAACTGCTTGAGTTAGTCAAGCTAGTAGCTCAGTGCCATTATCAATTTTTCATCAAACTACTTCCTTTGTTTATGCATCCTTATAATGAAAAAAATGTCTGACTTGAGTTGGTGTTAACACATCTTCATACAAATTCATCTACTTAGGGTAAGCAAGTTTTGAGTGATTATTAGCTAAACATAGTACTAGCACTGATCTTCCTTTTCTATTTAACATATCACCAAGGAGTTGGTTGCCCTCTGTCAGATTCTGAAAGTTTACATCCATATGGAGTTTTCAGATTTAACTACTACTGGTAAATGAATGTCTAACTGACTAATTGCTTCAAGAAAAACTTCTAACTACTAGAAGTGATCATGCTATTAGCCTTCTAACAATCCTGATCTTTTTTAGAGTACTGCTCTTGAAACCTACAACAAAACAACCAACTAAACCTACAACAGCACAACTATCAGTTAACAAGATTGTTTTCTATTAGTTCTGGAAGTTCACATCTATATTGATTCTTTTCATATTTGGATGCTGCTTGCTAGGTGATGACCAGTCGACTAACTGAATCATTAACACCTCTAACTACTGAATTAACATTGCCATTTGTCTATTAACAAAATTGATTCTTTTTAGATTATTAGTCATACACCTACAACAAAACAACTCTCTGAAATTATGGTGCTGACAAATACACTTGCTTACTGGAATCACTTATTCATTGGCTAATTAGGTTTGAGTGTCTTAAAAGCTAAATACAGCACAAAGCACTACTCCTCCCTCTACTAACACTGCATCCAAAATTGAGTTGGTTACTCTCTATTGGTCTTCTGAAAATGCACATCCAAATTGGTTTTTCAGATTTGGCAGCTTCTGGTAGGTAAATGTCCAACTGACTAATTTAGTTAAGAACATTTCTAACTACTGCATTACCAATGTCATTAGCCTAGAGGTAAACCTGATTATCTTTAGTTTATTGCTCATATAAACTACAACAGAAAAACTCCCCTAACTAAAAAGCTACTTGCCAACATCATTCAAATTTCAATTGAGTGACCTTTTTGATATTCACAATACCTGTCTGCTTTGGACAATTGGTTTTTGCAAGAGGGGTACACTGACCATTCAAGTTTTCTTCTAAACCCAACCCATCTCAGTTCATTAGTTCATCCAAAAGAACTTCTACAGTTTTGACAACTAATCTTTCCAATAATTGAATTATCCATTTGCCAAATATGGTGTAGTGATGCAATCAGTAAATTCAACAGTTCTATTGGTAATTGTTTTAGGCTTCCTAATTAACAGAGATGTGAAGACTTAGATACAGAAAACAGAAAGGCAGAACAGGGCAGAGCTCGGTGGCTCAGGCGTGGCTCGTCGTCAGCGACGGAGTGGTGGTGAGGTGAAAGCGATGACTAAAATGGGTTGCCAGCGGGTTAGTGAGGCTAGGCGTAGCGGTTTTGCTACTCGAGTGCACTTCTGCTTGTGCTTGAAAGGTGGCGGCGGTGGCGTGGAGAAGAAGCACGCTTGATGGCGCAGGCGAGCTTGAGGCCTAATTAGGGGAAGCATGGGTACCGGTGGGTTACCTGGAGCACGTAGGGATGGTCGGAGAAGGCGAAGAGTGGCCGGAGCGTGCTAGCCACGGCGAGCTGACGGTGGCGCAGGTGGGTCAACGGTGACGGCGACCTGCGAAGAGGGAGAGCCCGAGTGAGTGTTGGGATTAGGTTGAGGGAGTCTAGGAGATACTCTCGTGGGGAGGAATTTGAGAGGGGATGGCCGGAGAAGACGTGGTGGCGGGTACGGTGGTGGTGGCCGGAACCGGAGAAGAAAGTGGTTGCACAGTGCTTCGGTGGCTCAGACTCCAAATTGACAGAGGGGAATGGCTGATGGCGATGATTGGCTCGCCGTGATGCGGATTGCTGGTGGCGGAGCTCACCAAGGTGGGCGGACGGTGAGCGGTGCGCGGCAGCCGAGCGGAGCACGCACAACTTGAGCTCGGTTTCAGCTGGAAAGGGAGGGAGATAGAGTGGGGAGGAGAGGTGTGGCTGGAAGGGAGCTAGGTGAGCTCGGGGCATGGCTTAAGTAGATGGGCGGGTGATGCCCTCAGTGAGATCTTGACATGGGCGCCAAGACGGGCGGTGGCGTATCTGAGTGGCATCGGCGGGGCTGCGTGGAGGGGAAGGTCTGGCCAGCGGGCCTGGACGGTCAGCCACAGAGGAAGGGGTGAGCGCAGCGGAGCCGGTTGGGCTGAGCCAACATGGCCTGGGTCGGTCGGTCCGAAAGTTTGGACTCAGTCGGAGGAACAGTAAAAGGGCCGATTTAATTTCAACTTCTCCACTTTGACCAGTTGTAAAAAAAAAAGCAAAATAAATTATAAAATTCTGAAATTTTTCATATTGGTTCCTGGGTGAAAATAGGACTCATATAACTTTTCTAAACATATTTCTCATGATTTAATTGCTTATTTTAAAATCCTTTACAGTAGATGTTTATGAATTGAGTTTGAATTTTTCTCATGGTTAAATTTGATTCCAAAATTTTAAAAATTCATTTTTCATGATAATAATTCTAGTATTTAAATAAATTATTTTCTAGAGATTTTCATAAGCTTTTATTTCAAATTTCTTTTGTGACTTTAGTTTGAGTTAGAGGTGTACATTTGATTTAAAATTTTCAAATGCATAATTTATGCACATGCTCCAGAAATAACATAAAATTTTTATGAGATGCACATAAATCCCATTTAATAAAAATAGGGCTGTGACAGGGTCTGCCTGATACGACTTCGTTGGAAGAAGGTGTTCGCATGACCTATTCATTTAAAGTTCGGGAGCTAGCTGACGAGGATTAAAATCTCTATGTATTACTTTAATACATAATAAAAGACAATATGTCTTCGTGGTCGTAACCCCTAAGGCTAACGACCTCACTGTTTGTAAGGATTCTAGATGTTACATAATGGGTACCCTGGTTGGACAAGGTCCTGTACCTAGTCTCCGACCAAGTAGCACGTCGATGCAGTGGTCGTAGTCGATCGCCTCCTCCAGCAACCTCTGCAGTTCCTTATGAAGATCGCGGATCGTCCTCAAGCGCAACAACAACCGCAATAGCGCCTCTATGGTATCCACACGTCCAAGGAAGGAACAACCGTACGCCGGTGTGCTAGCACCAAGTCGCATGGCAGAGCTCTCAGGGAGATGGCGGCTAGGGTTTCGGTAGAGCAACTCACGTCAACTCGTCTCTCTCCCAATAGCCTCAAGCATCTCCTTGTATAGTGCTCATGACGGATCCTATCCGAACACGTTTGACGAATCGTATCCGTACTGGTTTGTTCCAACCCGTTAGGTTTATGCGTATTCAGTTGTGACTCAGAAACAACTTTCTGACCACGAGTCATTAGCGGTACCTAGCAGAACATAACGATTCCCGAATACACACAAATTATATCGGACGAAGCTTATTGCAATATGATCTACGACCAGGTCCTCATCACTTACGACCAGGTCCTATCTCTATACGACCAGTTCGTATTTGGTCACAACCAGCTCGTAACTCCTTACGACTAGGTTACGACCACTCCGTGATTACATTCGACCAGTCTACGACTAGCTCGTATCTCCATACGACCAATCCGTAACTGATCGAACTAAGTGACCTACTCGTGTATTCTCCCTTTACCTCACGATATCTGGTTGAACTACAGGTGAGATGTTGTGTTATCCATGGACTGTTCAATACTTTCTCATTTGAGTGTCAGATAACTTCACGTGGTCGAACACTTCGACCACTAGTGGTATGGTCATGCACTTTCTTTATCCGACCACAACAAGGGGCCTAGAGACATCTCTCCTGTTATGTTAGGAGGGGCAAATCCCATATCCAACCAGTCACATTCCTCTGCATGTTTCATAGCATACCCGAAAACTACCTTTATAACTACCCAGTTACGAGTAGCGTTTGGCAACCCCTAAGAGTGCTATTACACATGTAGGAAACCATGCTGATCTCAGGTCTAAGGATTATACATCATCATTGCTTGAGACCAACTAACGACACATAGAATCATAACAATCTCAATAGTGTCTCAAGGTGGGTCTTATCCAACACCATATTCTCTAACATGTTGTCAGACCCCCGGGCGTGGAATACCCGTGGATCTTATATGTATACAGTGCTAGTCCCAGGAATAAAGGCTAGCACACACATTCACAACATTTGGCATCACATCCATACATTCATAATCTAAAGTAAAGCAAAAGGGACAATCTAGTTAAGTTATTACAACATTTATTACAACAACGGTCGACCGGCCAAATAAAAGCAGTCATCAGAGAACACAAATAGCAGCAGAAGACATAGTAGTAATAGCAAAAGTCTAGCGGTGTGCCATCCGATCCCGCAGGCAATCGACAAGGAACAAGGCCTAAGTAGACCCGTCACCGAACCTCTCAGTGTCAGGTGCAAAGAACTCGTCGTCTGGCGTTGGCTCATCTGCAAATTCTAAACCAATAACAATAGACTGAGTACTTGTGTACTCAGCAAGACTTGTAGTGTATCACAAAATCATATTAAATGCAAGGCTATCAAAAGTATGGCTCTAATCTACAAGTTCTTTTGCTCAAAGCCAAGTTTATTTGCGATAATCATAAGTAATAATTTGCAACGAAATTTTGAAAGAGCAGTTTATGAATAAGTAAATACAGGACAGTAAGTAAAGTAATTGAACAAGTAACAACAAGCACTCACAACCCCTCTTGGTTGTAAGCAAAAATATAACCAGGTTTTGCCATAGAAATGGCACTAACAAATTCATGTTCAACCATAGAAATGGCAGTCCTGCTATAGAAATAGCAAATCAGTCATAGATATGACAACTCTGCTATAGACATAGCAACAAAGCCATAGAAATGGCAGTTAACTCAACAAAGAAAAAACCCCATGTCATTAACCCAATCTTTTGTGACAAAATAGTTTAGAAAACAAAGCTACCGCCATACCAGCCGCATTAAGCATGCATATGACCGTGAGCATGGCTATTCGGATAGTTTATTACTCTGTAGAGATGTACAACTTTACCCATAGCACGCGGTATTCCAGTTGCTTGGAATATCTCTATATCGCTGCTCACTACCGAAGGTACGCAACCTAGAGTTCGCGATGCAGCCTTTACATTATCTAGTCCTAACCCTACACTAGCCCTATGAATCTTTATCCTCATCCGTTGGGATTATAATAATAGTAACACTGATAGTAACACGGTAACACATCGAATGAGGAGCCAGACTCACCCGAATAGAAACCCGTTGAGCAAGTCCCTCAATTTCCCGGATAGAAACCCGTCAAAGTGAGGCATCCGTAATTGTGTTGGCATTGCCGATACCCCGGCAATGTGCGCACTACTTCTGCCTACTGTCATGCAAGGCTAAGATTTCGATAACTTAGTTAGCTACGACCATCCCATAATAGCACATATGGTTGTACAATTAGGTCTTAGTCCCGGATTTGCTGGCTTCAGTCCTTAATCGACTATGGGCAAGATCTCCATCCTATCTACTAGTGAGTTACAATCCTCACTTTTTTAGAATACAAAATAACATGCCCGTGTCTAAAGACTTAGGTTTTCATGTCATTTTCATATAAAATAATAGAGGTAACTCCTCTGGACATTTTACAAAATACTCCCAAATTTGCAAATTATCATATTGTCCTTAAATAATTTTTTCGGAAATTCTATTGCTCTAGTTGCATTTGTGCAATGGCTGCACTCGAAAATTCCCAACTGACATTACATATTGTCTAACCCATATTCTAATGGTTACAACAGTAAGAGATCAATAATCCAAGGAGACATGTGCAGCAAGTAGAATTACAACTACCGTTTTCCCAATAATAGCATTTTTATATAAACATACACGCATGCATAATAGAATTTTGCAAAACAAAGTGCAATAAGTAAAATACTGGGATCAATATGATCAAAAGGGGTGCTTGCCTTGCTCTTGATGTTCTGGAGGTATAATGGATTGATCATCACAAAAATAACCCGAATAATCGATGTCTAAAAAGAGCCAAAAAAGAATTAAATAGCAACCAACCAAAATAAACAGTAACCAAAAATAAGTATTTTTACATATTTAGGTATATCATAATTTTAGATGAATTTAGAGACTAATTTCACTAAATTTGGAGTTGTGTAGCAAAAGTTATTAAGCTTTTACTACAATCGATTTGATAAATCCAGAGTAAATGGAAAATACGTTTTCTAATGGAGAAAGCGTATTCTCACGTCTGTTATATCGGAGCTTACGCCTTCCAAAAAGGAAAGCGTATTCTTGCTATAACTGAAAGCGTATTTTCTATTTTCCATTGGATTTCTGATTAAAACTGACAGGTGGGGCCTACTGTCAGTGAGACGGTCCACGAGGTTTTCGCTGTGCACTTAAACCGTGGGGCCTGCATGTCATAAACTCAAGCGAAGTAAACGGTTTGAGTTAACTTAACAGCTCGGTCCCACATGTAAGTGATTCATTAGGATTAACTAAATAGTTAAACGATTCGTTAACCCTAATGACATGATTAGGCACGCTGATGACGAGCTACAGTGCTCGTCACCGCGGTGCCACGTAGTGGCGCTCGCGCCTGCGCTGCTTGCTGGCGATGTGGGGCTCGGCGAGGCAAGTGGGTGCTCAAAACGGGATCTACACTCTATTGCGCACCTGCCGGCACCGACAGCGTAGCCTGGGGTGGCTCAACGCGGTGGCACACCAGCGGTGAGCGAAGGAGCAGGTACGAAACAACGACAACGCGAATGGGCATAGCCCTTGGCAAATGAGCGTGTGCATAAGCATCTAGGGGCTATCAGGAATATACAGGAAGGACGTGGAGGAGCTGAGGTGGTCTGAGGTGAGTTGTCGACGGCGAACGATGGCGGTGAGGTCGGTTGCGCGTGGAGAAGAAAACCGGGTGAAGGAGCTTGAAATCCGATGGTTGGGGAAGCTTTAGTACGTCCTAGCGATGCTTCGGGTGAAGCAAATCATCTCGAGGTGCAGTGAATCGCCAGCGATGCTCGAGGCGGCGTTCCTATCGGAGACGAAGAAGAAAAGCCCAATCGGGAGCTCCTGTGGACTAAAGGCTAAATTGAGTGAGGAGAAAGACTCAAGGTGTTATGGAACACGATATGATGTGAAGAACTCGACACCAAGCCCTTCACAGCGCTGGAGACGAAGATGATGGCGCGCGGCAGTTTTAGGGTTTCCGCTCTTAGAGCTCTAGAGTTGGATTGAGGGGATAGGAAGAGAAGTGAGTGAGCGCACGAGTTTGGAAAGGCAGAGATGAAGCTCAGGACGGGTTTTTATAGCCTGAGTGGTGAAGTAGAGCGAGGTGGAGCTTGGGCAGTGGCGGCCAATAGGGGCGGAGCTCTCAGCGTTGTATGGGCAGAGGAGGGTTGGCGCGAGCAGGTATGGGTGCAGCATTGAACGACGATGCGACACGGGTGGTTGAGCTTCAGCAAATCTGCTGGTTGTGAGGTGAAACCAGGGGTGCGGTGGAGATTCACGCGCGGGCGTGTGCTGGCACGGCCGAGTGCAAGGTGGACGATGAGCCCTGCGCACGGGGCCTACTAGTCAGCGACGCGACGAAGCGGTACACGCTGATCTAAACTCGACGGTCCGATTAGAAACAAATGACCTAGATGAAATGAGCTATTCGGATGGTCCGAACGTTTCAACCAATCTGGACTGTCGATTTCACCATCAACGGCTCAGATGGATTGCTTTCACCGAATGGTCTGAACGTTTCAATCAATCTAGTCCGTCGATTTCAAAATCCAACGACTCAGAATCGCTGGGTCCGATCCACTTATGGAGATGGTCTGGTTCGACCAAACTGTTTGGACTTGAGCCCGAGGAAGAGTACAGGCTTTTGGGTTTTTGAATTAATAGCTGATTTCTTTGCCGATTTAATTCACCAACTAAAAGAAGTCCAAAATTTATGAAAATTTTTGTGTAGACTACTGAGCTCGTGTTGTTTCTACAGTAAAAATTTTAGAGGTTAACACCTTACCAGAATTTCTACAAAATCCAAACAATGTGCTGTTCCTAAGAGGTTGTAAAGATTTTCTAAACAAAAGTTTCCTATAGAAATTTTGTTGAATAGTTCCTGGGATAATTAGCCCGAAACCATTCTCTCATTTAGAAATATTTTCTTTGTTTTATCTATTTCCTTTTTAGCACCTAATTGTAGTTCAAGTTTTATTTTTAAAACCAACACTAGATTTTCAAAAAGGCAAAGTTTAAATGCAAATGTTGAAAGGAACTTTTCCTAATGCATTTATATTACTTAATCCCAAAATTAGGATTTTGGGATATTACACATGTGTTCATATTATTGGTTTGATATCTCCATATCCATGACCTATGAAACATAGTCATCAACCAATACATATGCTAGTCTATTCATATCTGTCCTCATATGTTTCCGACCAGGGAACGTTAAGAATAATCATCGCAGAAATATAGAGTTTCACCATCAAGTCACATACTTGATAATAAATATTAACGATATTATTCTGGGAACAAGATAACATATTATCCAATATTATGAATATAATAAAATACAATCATCTCTATGATTGCCTCTAGGGCTTATTTCCAACACATACCACACGACATTACATAATCCTAAGACACTGACAAACAACCACCGTACGATTGAGTATCTCACAAACACTCAACCGCAGAGCGGCTGATACTTTATCAACCATCGCCTCGTTCCGACCAGTCGCAATGCTTCACAACAGACGTCTTCTCTAGGAGTAACTGCCACCCCTTCGGAAGTTATTTAAGGATGGAGCATGGACGAATAGAGGATCATCTGGCATCAGATTAGAGAATCGCCTTGCGTCAGCTTAGAGGAGCGTAATCAGCATTAGTTTCACACTCCAAGTCTGATTAAATAGTATAGCAAGCATGATACTCAGTGTAACTAGGATTAGTTCACCACCTGATCGTAGGCACCCCCTGTAATAGCTAGTTTATATCAATAAAGAGCAGTCCCATTCTCTCCCAAGAAATATGTGCCATTTTCCTCTATTTAATTTCGTAAGATCGGCGACTCGATCGTCGATAAAGTGTTTCATGAATATAGGTGAGTTTCTACAGGTTGCTGCGCTTATCTGCTTGACATGAAAACCGCAAATGTTACTAGCTAGTTGTGTTCACTGATGAGATATGAAATGAATCTCCAGGAACAATAGGATGAACTGTATATGAATAATTTTTGAATCAAAGCTTATGAATCTATGGAATCAAAATCCTTGCACATAGTTTGCACATGAACTTTTACATGGATAGATGTGAGTTTCTACAGGTTGCTGCTCTTATCTGCTTTATAGATAGAGAGTTAACCATTAAGAAAACTCTTTTTTAATTACATCCTGACGAGGATATAATAATCCTCATTTTATCTTTTATCTATAATTCTTATTGCAGGTAAATATGACGTCATATGGTCCCTGAGTATACCCCTTAAATGTTATAAGGGAAGAGCCTACTAGGTGGTCGTAAGTTCTTCTACGACCACCCCCATAGTCGTAAGTTATGCTACGACTACCCCATAGTCGTAAGTTTTGCTACGACTACCTCATAGTCGTAGGTTCTTCTACGACTAGGTCAGTTATGACCACCTCATGATCAATTAAACCTACAGACAAGTAGGCCCAATTGACTAAGGGATTCAAACAGTCATCATACGCTGTTACTCTGCCAAGTAATAGCACGTAATGCTCCATTATCTCTGGTATATAGCTGTTAGGCGACGTGGAGGAGTTAATACACCGGTGATTACTACCAACGTCGCCTACACGAGATGTGATGAGGCGCCGCTTCACCTGGAGAAACTGCCGCTCCTTCACGTACTATATAAAGGCGGCAATCAGAGAGGGAAAGGGCATCAGGAATACAAGCACTAGCGTCTGTAATAGTCTGAGTTTTTCCCCTGATTGTTCAGAATACACTCAATACCATACACACACAGGAGTAGGGTTATTATTCTCTCCAGAGAAGGCCTGAACCTGTATAAAAATCCCCGTGTCAATCTCTCTGCGTGATTTCATTCTAGGAGGCCCCCCGAATCAAACAATCTTTACGTAAGTTCGGTTCTAAAACACCGACACATCCTAACATGCTATCATCAACTTACCATATATTGTTATCTTATTACCATTCATGTTGTTTTTATAGAAGTTTGTGGTCTTCTTATTTAGTATAAAGAAATTTGTGGCTCGGTATTAAAATACTTGAGCGAGATGTGATTGTAATTGTCTGAGTCTTAATTATTTGTTTCAACATATTTTATATGTTTCACTGGACTTGTATTCAAGTATTATCCATGAACCACTCATATTCCAATTTCTTACAGCCATGCACTAACATGTTTTTTGTCCTCTTTTCATAACCTAGATTCTCAATCCTTATGAGAGTTTTCCAAACAGCCATGCACTAACATGAATGGCCAAGGAGCGAGCTAGCTGGCTGAATTCAAGCATCGAGTTAGCTAACAAGGGACTACAAACTATATATATATATAGACACACACACACACACACGAAGCCTATTTTAAAGGCAAAAACAACCATTGCTTGGAGATTTTGTAGAGAAGAGGCTGTCACAGATAGTTCCAAATACCAACCGTTTGTGATATGTAAGCTATCACAGACAGTTTTATCTATAAACCGTCTGTGATAGTCAGCTATCACAGACGGTTCTGAGTTAATCACCGTCTATGATAGTGTGCATCATAGTCGGTTCAAAAACCGTTTGTGATGACCTCATGTCATCACTGACCCATAAACTCAGACGGCTCACGAAACCGTCTGCGATGACGTTTTTGAACCGTCTGTGAAAACCTTTTCTGTAGTAGTGTGTGCTGTTTACAATCAAGAGGAAGACTAAAGCCTAATGTCTTGTTCTCCAGATTGCTCTTCTCTCGATTGCTTCATTTTCCTTTTGCCTACTGACTTTAGCCTTTATGTAGCGTATAAAAAGGTGGCTGTTCCTCCAAGCCAAGAGACGTCCCAACATTGCAAATGATGAACGGTTGGTGGAGGTTACTATCAGAGAGATAATACCCCCACGTTGCCAGGTAGTTATCGTCAGAGACAGAGATATAAAACATGTAGTTATTACAAAGAATACAGAGATATAAAACATGCAGCTATTACAGAGAATAACAGCATATATTGACCATCCCGTGTGTTAAACACGGTACACAAGACTCCCTAACTGACTGGCCCCACATATCTGTAGACTCCATCGAGTATAGGGTAGTTGTAACCGACCAGGTTGTAGAATAATTTACGACCACATGGTGCTCGTAGAGAAGGCTCACAACCAGGGATGAGTCGTAGAAAACCTTATGACTAGATACTGGTCGTAGAAAGGCTTACGACTAGGGGTGGTCGTAGTAAGACTTACGGCTACTTGGTTAAGCTTCTCCCTTATGAATAATAAGGGGTATACTTGCGAGTAATATAAAGATATTGTTATCTATAATAAGAATTACAAATAAATAATCAAATAAGGATTATTAGATCCTCTTCATCTAGCCCCCCCAGCCTCAAGTGAAAATAACTTACTTGGTACAGGAGTCATAGAATGGTGGTCGGAGGTAGAACCTTTCTGACAGGTATTTCATTTGACGAGAAATCGACTTGGTCAAGAAGGTAATTTCACTTGAGTTGTAAAGACATAATTAGTTTTCCTGAACATACAAATTAAAGAATTCTAATCTACTCTCTCAGACATGTCTGTTGATGCGGTTCCCGAAGAGGTGGCAACTATTGTGTTCCCATGATCTTTAACTCAAGCGTGCGGCTATAAAAATCCACCGTGGACGTGACTTAGGGCTTTTACTTTCCCCATTAATGAAGCCTTAATTAGCTGGCTTGCTCTCACTGCTGGTGGGCCCGCATGAACTGTAATAAAAGCAATCAACAACACTTGATGATGCCTTAATCATTCGGCTTGCTCTCACTGCTGGTGGGCACGCGTGAATGGTAATAAATGCCATTTACTTAAACCGCCCGAGTTCCCCCCCCTCCGGTGACAGACAGGGCCCGTCAACAAGATGCACCCTGCATCAGGATCGTGCACAAGTGCATATTGACCCCTAGTCTATGCACTGTGCACATGGATTGAGCACTATTCAGGGCCCCACGTGTTAGTGGGCCACCCTCTCTCTCTCCCTTTTCAATTTTCTGATTTATTTCCAATTCAATCTTCGGAAGCTCCATTCTCCTCCGTTATAGCTCCAAAAATTATGAAATTTGTTTCTAAAATTTTGTAAATTCAAGATCTTGCTAATGGCATAGGTCTTGTTTATTTTGGAGTTCATTTGTTATTCCTTTTGTATTTATTTGCTCTCTTTGCTTGTTTGTGTCTTTTTCCGGTGCGTTCGTCTGAATAGGATTTGAAGACGCGGGAGATCTCCAAGTTGATCAAGCCCAAGAATATCAAGACCCTCTTTCCTATAACCAAGGCGAGTCAATACTTTGATCATTTTGAGTCTACATTTTATGTAAATTATATTCATTTAAATTACCAAAATTGCATGCTTTAATTCTTTAATCAAATGTATGTTAAAGCTTAAGGTAGTTGAATACCCATTTGATGATTAATTAATTAATATGCCATCCTTTGATAATTGAATCCATTATTCCATGTCACCCTAGTAACTCTGTGGTAAATGCTAACTATAGGTTGTACTTAAGCAACATGCTAGTCTTGCTTAAATACCGGGGTATTAAATACCCCAATCGTCATCTCTTCAAACATGGAATAGTTTTGGGCAGTCATTGGTGGTCCGTGACTGAAATGAATGAGATAATTTGGTTTTACTCCTTAAAACCCTAATAACTTGCTATAACCACATCTGGGCGGATGGAATGGTGGTGGGTGCTAATAGAGCACGAGAGTGGTTGGTATGTGAAATGAACCGTCCAGATGAATTAAAGACTTAATCTTGTCACGACCTCCCGTGTAAAACAAGTACAACCACAAGTCTGCAAACTGCAACTTGGCTTAGTAAAATTATTAAACCCTGAATGTCATCTCGCTGGATGGATAACGGGAACGTGCAAGCGCGTGATGTTTCCGGCTTGAATGGGACACCGAATAAAGGGTGAAGTAAGCCAGTCGCTGTGGGGTAGTTCAACTACTAAAGATCGCCGAGGCGAACATCCCGCACAACGTATGGGCGTAACCCCAAATGGGTGAGATGACGGAAGGGGCGAGATAATTTAAAAGGTTACTGTGACGGTCGCTCAACTACATGACTAAGGAATCGTGTGGAGTAACAAGTATGACTATCTCTTATAGGTACAATGTACAACCTCTGCGGAGTCTAAACTGTTTAAACAGCCGCGCCTACGGTCAAAGGCGGACATGGGAACTTGCTAGAGTTAGTTCTATTTCAAAAACTTTGTGGGTGGTATGAAAAATGTGGTGGGCTCATCTAGCCCTGAAATTGGATTTTCCCTAGGTTTTCGAACTCAGTGGTATTAATGAGTGGAGGAAGCTCAAATCAAAATAAGCATAAAGGTGGAGGTATCCTCTGCTGTTATTTAATATTGCACAATTATTCTCTTTAATAAAAGTGCAATTTGGTTAAAATGCCAAGTGATAGGAATTTGTAATAATTATGATATTTGAAAACATTGCTTTAGCAAATAAAAGAACCCGAGCCATCCTTGTTAAGCCTTGTATGTATATTATTGCATTGTGTGTATTGACTCACGAGCACGGAAGTTGTGCTCATTCTCGCTCTCCCCAAACCCTTCAGACAATGTGGATCAAGAAGACTACACACATTACGAGGACCCAGAAACCGATGGACAAGGAAATGATGAAGAGTAGCATAGTTCTATAGTCTAGGTCTCGCCCCAGTCTAGTGGAATCGTTGGTACTTCTGTACAACCGATATTATCTAGCTCTTAGTTAATATCCGTCGTACACAGGTTGTCTCAGTCGCTTACTTGTGGAGAGATGAGTTTACTCCCCTTTTGCTTCCGCTGTAGTTTATATTGCTTTTATGTAATGTAATCAATTTGGTTTTGTTCGGCCCTTTTGTAAAACTCGACCCGATGTGGTCTATGTCACTCTATGTTTGTAATATATTTGAATGTTTTAGTTCACGCTATGTATGATTGATTCAGCAATGTGCCTATGAGTGTTATCTACTGAACCAGGAAATAGCACAATGTTTTCACAGAAGATTTGAATTCTCGAAATCCGGGTCCGACAATGTCAAACATTTTTTTCATCATACATAATACATAGGTAGAATAGAGTTTCTTTTATATAGATTAGGATAAGATGACAGCTACATGATCAATGGCAACAAACGTGGCCACTTGCCGTCATGTAGTTGTATCCTACTCGATCGAGAATGGAATTATTTATGGTACTGTCTCGACATAATTCGACGCAACAGCTACACGAGCAGTTTCGTCTCGAAGATGCAACAACGCACCACGCTTAGTCTGCAGAAAAGAACTATGCACCCAGTTTAACGGAGCAGATTAGCACGGAATGTCAACTGTTTGAGCTGTAGTGCAATTGTGCTTCACATGCTCCCGCCGGTAGACTTTATCTGCAACGCAGCGCTCTGCCCAGAATATTGCGAAAAACATTCCTTCAGAGCCGAGACACTACGTGCATGCTAGACCTTGGATTGGAGCTAGCTATAAATAGGCACGCAGAGCAGCATCGTTTCTTCACCCATCCTTCCTTTTCTTGGCAAGACACACTAGCTAGCTACGAGGAACAGTTTGAGCAAGCAAAGGATCGATGGCTAAGCTTGCCGTCTTCACCTTACTCGCGCTGCTCGGCTTCGTGGCGCGTACTTGCCAAGCAGGCTACGGTTATCCCAACCCAATGCCGCCCAGCGCAAGCCCACCCAGTCATCCTCCTCCACCCAGTCCGACCCCTCCGACCTACTATCCTCCGCCCACGCCTAGCCCTCCAAGCCCGAGCCCACCGACGACCTATCCTCCATCCACGCCTAGCGCTCCAAGCCCGAGCCCACCGACGACCTATCCTCCACCCACGCCGAGCGCTACAAGCCCGAGCCCACCGACGACCTATCCTCCACCCACGCCTAGCGCTCCAAGCCCGAGCCCACCGACGACCTATCCTCCACCCACGCCTAGCCCTCCAAGCCCGAGCCCACCGACGACCTATCCTCCACCCACGCCTATCGCTCCAAGCCCGAGCCCACCGACGACCTATCCTCCACCCACGCCTAGCCCTCCTGCCCCAGGGCTCAAAGTCGGGCACTACAACACTACGTGCCACCGTGCGGAAGACATCGTCAGGGATGCCGTGCGGTACGCCGACGCCGGCATCATGGCAGGGCTCATCCGTATGTTCTTCCACGATTGCTTCGTCCGGGTACGTACGCACGTATAGATACACTACGAGAAAACGTTTGTCCGCAGATACATATATGACGTGGAGTGTGTGTATATATTCTCTGTTTCTCACTGGTTAACGTACTGTAAAATGTGAAATCATATTCGTTCGTGTGGAACTGTGGATGGATGGTTCACTCTCAGGGTTGCGATGCCTCCGTTCTGCTCGACCAGACCGACCCGAACAACCCGCCGGAGAAGTTCGGCATCCCCAACCTGAGCCTGCGCGGCTTCGAGGTGATCGACGCGGCCAAGGACAGGCTCGAGAAGGAGTGCCCAGGCGTCGTCTCGTGCGCCGACATCGTCGCCTTCGCCGGGCGCGACGCCACCTACTTCCTCAGCGGCAACAAGGTCGACTTCGACATGCCGGCGGGCCGCTACGACGGGCGCGTGTCCTTGGCCAGCGAGACCCTCCCGAACCTGCCCGCGCCCTTCTTCGGCGTCCAGCAGCTCAAGGACAGCTTCGCCTCCAAGGGACTCAACGCCGACGAGATGGTCACCCTCTCCGGCGCGCACACCGTCGGCCGCTCCCACTGCTCCTCCTTCTCCGATCGCCTCCCGCCGAAGACCTCCGACATGGACTCCAAACTCGTCAGCTCCCTGCAGAATCAGTGCAAGTCAAGCAATGGCAACGACAACACGGTGATGCAGGACGTCAAGACACCCAACAAGCTGGACAACCAGTACTACAAGAACGTGCGAAGCCGCGAAGTGCTCTTCACGTCGGACGCTGCGCTCCTGAAGTCGCCGGATACAAGTTCGTTGGTGCTTTCCAACGCGGACAACGAGAAATTGTGGGAGGAGAAGTTCAAGGCGGCGATGGTGAAGATGGGCGCCGTCGAGGTAAAGACCAGCGCCAACGGCGAGATCAGGAAGAGCTGCCGGTTCGTCAACAAGCACTAGACCGGTTGATCGGATTGATACACACCTCTTGACGATTGACAATGACAATAAGCTCGTGCTTTCGCACGCTATTTAATCTGGATGTTCTGTTCATTCTTTGGTTGGCTTGCATTGTAATCTGTCTGTCTTGTCGTGCTACCTTTTCTTTACAGCTGTTTGTACTACTCCTTGGAATTCCTTCAAGTTATTAAATGAGATTGATATAATATACTGCTTGGAGTATAATCGTTTGTTGAAGAATAGACTGTATATCTGTTCTTTCATTACGCTCTCATCTTTTTTTTATAGTAGTGTAGAGCGGTCACATGACATCCATGTCATGTCCGTCCGCGACGCGCGACGTGCTGTTCACGTTGGACGCCGCGCTATCCTGACTTTCGGAGGTGCAGCCGTGCAGGACATGGTGTACGAGAACGCATTCGTGCAAGGACGGTGGGTGGAGAGGTTCAAGGTAGCGCCGGAACCCGGGAGAGGATGCCGCCGTCGATCGAGGTCAAGACTGTGGCGCCAACGGCGAGATCAGGGTCAACTGCTGCGTCGTCGACGAGCCAATAATTGAGAAAACAGAATGCTTCCTTTTCGCACAGGGTCATATGACACTAGTTATGGTGGTAGGGTGATACAATTTTTTATCTAAATTATATATATTTCTTTTTACAAATACTATTTTTACCTCTAGGAGACCATCGTCTTATGCGGTCTCTGAGCAGAAATCGATCGGAGCGACAGTAGAAGTAGAATTCTCGTCGGATTTGATAATCCTCATCCCGACCGCCTACATATTAAAGCAAAATTATATATAGATCAGAGGATATATAACAGATGAAGAAAAATTAGTTATTTACCTTGAGTCTTCTTAGTCTCTCTTCTTCAAAGACGATGGCCAAAATACCAAGAAATACGGCCTTGATATCAGGCTCCCTGACGCAGATCATTTTGATCCGCTCTCTGACTTTATCAGAGGAAAGGACTTCAAAAAGACAAAGAGATTTTAAGATTATAAGATAATCAACTAAGTAGGTCATACTGGTCAAAGCTTTTCAAGACTTATCTTCCTTTGAGTCTTTGATCGCCTCGTCACGACCAATATACCAGAGCAAGCTAGGAATGTTCTCCGAGCTTCAGGGGACTAATTCGGCGCATGGTGAAATCCATCACCACGTGCCAAGAAGTCAAACACTTCCTCTGTAACAGCCTCATTTTCAATGAACAATAATAAGATGCATTTCATATCATTTTTGTCATTTAGAAACTTGTGCATAAATTGTTACAATTTAAAAACCTAAATTTTCAAACCAAATCTAAAGCTTGAAATAAAAATCCAAAAGAAAATGCAAGTCAATGCTAATAATGAACCCAAAAAAAATTAATTTAATTAAATACTAGATTATTTATCACAAATTAAGATAATTTTTGTCAAATTTTTAGAGATCATTTTGACCTTAAGAAATACCTAACTTCAATATTTAACCCTTTTCGGTCAAGACTATTTATCTAAGTAATTAAAACATGAACAATGGTGTTTCAAATTTTTTATGGGATCTACATCATCCCAAAAGCACCTCTGAAAAATTTCATATCTTAACTACTATAATTTTGGGTTTACCCTGCGCAAGCGGGGCAATCGTCCACCAAAAGTCCGAAAGCGACGCACGCCGAAAAACCCGTCTTTTCCCCACCCACCACGAAGTCATGAACCGCTCCCACTACTACAGAAAAGGCTTTCACAGACGGTTCAAAAACGTCATCACAGACGGTTTCGTGAGCCGTCTGAGTTTATGGGTCGATGATGACATGAGGTCATCACGCAGCGGTTTTGAACCGCTCGTGATGTATACTTTCACGCACGGTTTGTGGTTCAAACCGCTCATGATAAGTAATATCACGACGGTTTCATCCACAAACCGCTCGTGATAAGCACGTTCTAAGCGGTTTCAGCCACAAACCGCTCGTGATAAGCACATATCATGCACGATTTCACCACAAACCGCCTCATGATAAGCACATATCACGACGGTTTGTGGTCAAACCGTCAGTGATGACTTTTTCTATAAAGGCCCAGCGGTGGTGCTTGTACCATTAAATCCGGCATCATATATATATTATATATATATTGTTCGTAATCTCTCGGCCACTTTGGGGATCGTCCACCAGACATGAGAAGGATGAGGCGGTAGCTTGAGAGCAACCTCATTGAGCCCTTGCAAGTATAAAAAGTATGGACCAAGCAACCATTCTCATATTTCAAAAGAATTCTCAACTTGTTGCTTGGTGTTCTTGTTGGATTTAAAGACAATTACATACTCAAGAATTGTTGGTTGCTAATACATGATGCCACTTCCAATGGAGTAGTTATGTCAACGCCACTTTAAACATAGCGACGCCCAATCCAATTGATGTCCTAACGCCTCCTTGCATCCATACTTTTAAACTTACAGGCTCAATGAGATTGCCCGTGGATACCGCCTCATTCTTCTCATGTCATGTGGACGACGCCTCAAAGTGGCCGAGGACTACTTAATAATATATATATGATGCCGTTTTAATGGCACAAGCACCACCGCTGGAGACTTTATAGAGAAGAGATTATGAATGGAATGGTAGGACGACTGCACGCAAGAGGTAGGAGAACTTGACCGCATGAACAAGGGGACTATTAATATGAACTAATTATCAATTCAATTTCAGCATAAGACTATTGACACCATTACATCACAGAGCAAGGGGGACTATTAATATGAACTAATTATCAATTCAATTTCAGCATAAGACTATTGACATCATTACATCACATAGCAAGAGGACTACTAATATGAACTAATTATCAATTCAATTTCAGCATAAGACTATTTACATCATTACATCACAGAGCAAGGGGACTATTAATATGAACTAATTATCAATTCAATTTCAGCATAAGACTATTAACATCATTGAGCGCTTCATCGAAGAAGAGAACAAGACCAAGGGTGTCCAAACCCACCACACCAAGAGTAGCCCTCGGATCCATCGCAGAGCACTAGCTAGCCATTTTCATCACAGAGCAAGGAGGGTAGAGACATAGAGGGACCTTAGTACAACAAGAACCACCAAAGACAACCCTCATCCATTTCTTTACCTTGCATAAATCACACAAACATCGTGACACAACTTAAGGCTCATGCATAAAAATCAAACTCAACAAAAGACATTAAGCTAACAGATCTAGAGGAGAATAGAGGAGGATAGGAAAGCAAAGCCCGGCCGAGACCTAGCGGGCGCAAAGGGTCGGGGGCGGCGGCGACGCAGGTCGGCGGCAGATCGAGGTGGGGAGGAACGGAGTTAGGGCGGACGCAAACCCTAGCGGAGCCGGGAGTGACGAGAGTTAGGGCGTCACCGTCAGAGTTAGGCATTAACGGTGACGCCGCAAAAGACACTCTTATCGCACGAGTGTCTTTTGCGGTCCACCAGTGTGCCACAACCGTCGGCGACGGGAAGAATGGCGGCGTCAGCAGCGACGGGAAGGGGAATGGACGAGAGTAAGGCGGCTGGGAGTGACGAGTTAGAGCGCAAACCCTAGCGGCCGGTGGGCTAGCTCCTACTTATAAAGAGACTTATCGAGATTTGTTCTATTATGGAACCGCCGCGATAATTATCACAGACGGTTCCATAATAGAACCGTCTGTGATATGGACATATCACGGACGGTTCCATTATACACTTACATGACATGAAGAAATTACATGTTTATATTAAAAAAGCAGAAACCTATAATTAAACAAGGTTTTTCTAGTAGCGAAGGTAGGCTGCTATCTCCATCTCGCAATTCTTCATAGGCGGCGGTGTCAGATCGGACGGTTCTCGATCATCGAGAACGAAGCTCAAATGCGCCCACCCGCTGACGCTGTTTGCTCGAAAGTGTCTCCAAGACCCTCGACTATTGAACCAAGAAGAATTGAGCCCATATGCTCTCTTCCTTGCTTGAGGGTCTCGGCCGTCGACTCGATGCGCCGCCACCTCGATTACATAGTCCAAGTGACGGCAAGCCTCCCGAGACGCGTGCAACGCCGTTTTGGAGGACTACGCCGATGACGCGTAAACTCGCCAAAGTGGGAGATCACCCGAAGACACGGCAGAGGAGGATGTCAAGACGGTGGAAGGTGGCCGTCACCTGCTCCGGCAAATTCTCCGCCGGCAGAGGAGTGAAGACACTGTTGATCAAACAGTGTTCTTCCGCAGCACGGTTCAACTTACACCGAGAGAGGTGCTCGTACAGTGAGGCTAGGAAGGCCATCAGTGCCGGCGACAAGGAAGAGGCAGCCATTTCTGTTTTTTTATAAGTATGTGGGGATGATCATCTTGGATGGCGGATGATCCTTTTTATAAAACAAGGAATAAATTCGGAGCGTGAGACGAAGAGACGACGAGGAGCCGGGCGGATCGATGCGATGAAGAGACGCATCGGGGAGCCGAAGCGGATGGCGACGAACAGACGCATCGGCGATGAAGAAACTCACGCTAGAGCGATATTATCATAGACGGTTATTGTTAAGAACCATCTGTGATACTAATTAATATCACGACGCGGTTTGTTGTAACCGCTCGTGATACTTCACGACGGTTGTGTTTTAAAACCGCTCGCGATATCGACATTATCAAAGACGGTTCTTGTTGTAACCGCTCGTGATACTTCATGCGGTTTTCAACATGAACTATGCGTGATATTGCCTCTTCACGAGCGGTTTTTAGCGCGGCTTAAAGAGTACGCATTTGGTCTCTAAACCAAAACCGTCTGTGATTGAATGTAATACCGGCGGTTTTGGTCAACCGTCTGTGATGAGGCATCCAGTATTAGCCTTTTTATAGTAGTGTCCCACGCCCACCTCCCTCCCTCCCTCTCCTCTCCTCACCCATGCCGCCCTCCTCTCCCACCCGAGCCGCCCGATCCTTCCACGCTCTCTTCCTCCCCTCGCCCACGACGCCACCGCCCCTACCACCCACACCGCCCTCCTCTCCCACCCGAGCCGCCCGGTCCTCCACGCTCTCTTCCTCCCCTCGCCCGCGATGCGCCCGCCCCTGCCGCATCCGCGTTGGATCTGGTCGCTTCCTCCCATCTACCGACTCCACTCCACGATTCTCCTCCTCCTTCCTCCTATTCTTCGCCTCCTCCCATCCGCCGATGCCGTCGTTCCCCGCGCGCCCTCCACCCGCCAAGCCTGCCGCGTCGTCGTCATCCGTGGCGCTGGGCGGACCGGGTTGCATGTACCCCTGGACTTCCCGGAGGGAGGCGGCGGCTCTGGCGGCGATTCGGGACAACGCCCGATGGGCTGCCAAGCAGGGGGCCCCACCATGACGGCGTCGGGCCCTCCGCGTGGCGCGTGCTCCTCTCGGACGACCACACCGGCGCCATCGTCCCCATCCTCACCGTTGAGGAGCTCGCCGCATCGTCGCCGCGTGCGCTTATGATCGCCGCCGCCACGTAAGTATGCTCGCCTCCCTCTATGGCTTCCCTCCACATCTGCACTGCCCCTAATGTTACGGCTCCTCATGCCATCGCCGCCTCACCCGCCAATTCGTCGACCCAGACGGCGAGGTAGCATAGCATGGGCTCGGCGGTGGTGCCTCATTCACTAGCTCCCTCTCCGAACAGCTCATGGCCTCGCATGCCCAAACCGCTCCTCTCCCATTCTCCACGCCACTGGGTCATGATTGGTAGTGACATATTGCAATGGTTATGTTCCTCTGGTTTCATTTGTGTAGAATAATTGAAAAGACTATTTCTCCAGCCTACGATAAAATTTGTCAAACGATATAAAATCCTCAGAGCACCGATGCTCACATGATGGACGATCACCGCCTCTTTGCCGAAAGAGTTTTTCCAAATGCTTGCCGCTTGGACCATACCTTCATCGTGACACACAATTATTTCGTAAGGTACCACAAATCTTTTATCGCTAATTTGTCTCAGATAGTACCGCCACTATCATGATATACTTGATGCTAGCATACCGTGCATGTCCGGAGATTTTCTAGTGCATTTATGTCATATATTATTGATTTGTGTTGTCATATTTGTACAAAAACTACCATATCACGAAGTTTTCCATTTCATCAAGTGTGTTCATGACTAGGATTTCGCAAAATGCCATCCTTGTTACCTAGTCAGAATAAATCAAGAATATATTTTGCAGCTTATAACACAAAAGGTTGTCATTACATTCTTTTAGAAAGCATTTGAACAGGCTGTCCTATGAATACTTTTGCTTGCAATTTTGCAGTTCCATGTGAGGCCTCAAGTAGCAAAAAAAATGTTGGAAATGGTTTACTTAATATTCCATTGTACATGTTAACTTTTTAGGTTTGCAGAGTACTAAAAGCATACTACCTCTCATCAAAAGAATCAACCCGTACATCAGGTGTAGTATCTCCGGAATCTCGGATTGAAGAAGCACTTGGGTCATGCGTGCTTCCTTCATTGCAGCTTATACCTGCTAATCCTGCTGCTGATATGGAGATATGGGGAGTTCTTTCCCTTCTTCCTTACGAGGTTTGTCATGTTGCTTCATGCTTTGTTTTACTGCCCTATTCGGTTTTAAGCAATTTGGTACCATTCATGTTTAGGTCTGTTATCGTTTGTATGGTGAATGGGAGAAGGACACTGAACAAAACCTAATGGTCCTTGCCGCAAGGCAAACTGCAAAGGTTGCCTACTTATTTCGTGACTGAGGTTTTCTTTTCTTTCATCTTAAGCTTTAAATTCACCGGCATTCTTATCTTTAATTAGCTGGACACCAGAAGGCTCTTAAAACGGCTGGCTAAGGAAAATCTGAAGCAGCTTGACCGCATGGTTGCTAAACTTGCCCACGCAAATCCAATGACTGTACTTTGGACAATTGTCCAACATGTATCTTGAACCAACTTATGTGCATATAATTGCTAATTGGGGTAAACTTATTCAAAGCAAGTGTAAATACTGCAGTTATATCTGAAACATAATGTTTCCTTTGGAAATATGAGATATACCTACTTCCATTTGGACTAGAGACTGTTGATTTTGTTTTTGTTTTGCAAATGACTTCGCTTATTCTTTGTTTCCTTCTCTCGGTGTTGGAGATGGCCAACCATTGCTACATCTCACGATAACTCCATCTCCATCAGATTTGGCACTTCTATCCCCATCGATTTCTTGATACCAACTCGTTGCTTGATACCATGTTATACAATGAACCCTCATTCATTCATTGGGCCAAAAGGCCAATATATACAGCTACATGAGTGGGCAAATAAGCAAATAACCCCCTATACAAGTAACTAATCACTCAGCTTATACAATACTCTAACAGTTGTATTCGTCATATGTTCTTTTAGCCTAGATGTTGTGCTTACCGAATGCAACCTCTGTTTGTTTTGACACTGGCTACATCAGCTCTTTGTGTAGTATTTCTGCCGATGGGTGTGATCCGTGATTCATTTCCTTGGCCGTGACCTATCTAGATCTACTCTAGCTTTGTACTGTTAGCACGCACCAGTGCACCTGCATCATTTGATTGTCGGTTTAAACAAGGTCTACCTCTTCCATACAAGATAAAAAGATTAGACGAGAGGCTTCTGAAAAAATAGTAGAAACTCGGTCTCTTGAATTATCGATTGATTCTTGTTTCCTAATTGTTCACTGACTTACAATGAAGTTCAGAAAGATCCAATTGCCTCTGTTTGCTGATGGTA
This sequence comes from Phyllostachys edulis, assembly GCA_036346405.1. Lineage (NCBI taxonomy): Eukaryota > Viridiplantae > Streptophyta > Magnoliopsida > Poales > Poaceae > Phyllostachys > Phyllostachys edulis. The sequence continues at coordinate 64,127,303 of CM070558.1, read as the reverse complement.
ACTATTGCACATAGATTTATGATAAAATAGAAACGGTTAAAGGAAGTCCCAAATTATCCTTGCAATAAAAATAATAACATTTATACTACACATGTCATTCTTGCAAACTGCTCAAGACTTTGCTTTCAAAAAGGAGCAAACATTTATACTACACAAGTTGTTTCTGTTGCAGACTGATCAGAAGAAGCAAGCTGCTGTAGATGTTCAGAATAAGCACCTACAGGTGGGGTGGAAGATCATTTACCCTTATTGCTCTATAGAGCACTAGATAAATTTTTTTTAAGGTATTGGCACATTTGGCCCCCCTACTTTCGTCGAAGTTTAATTTTTGTTTATCTACTAGAAAGTAGCTAAAGTTGTCGGTTTAAACAAGGTCTACCTCTTCCATATAAGATAAAAGATTAGACAAGAAGCTTCTGCAAAAATAGTAGAAACTTGGTCTCTTGAATTATCGATTGATTCTTGTTTCCTAATTGTTCACTGACTTACAATGAAGTTCAGAAAGATCCAATTGCCTCTATTTGCTGATGGTAACTATTGCACATAGATTTAGGATAAAATAGAAATGGTTAAAGGAAGTCCCAAATTATCCTTGCAATAAAAATAATAACATTTATACTACACATGTTATTTTTGCAAACTGCTCAAGACTTTGCTTTCAAAAAGGAGCAAACATTTATACTACACAAGTTGTTTCATTGCAGATCGATCGAAGAAGCAAGTCAGAGAGATGTTCGTAATAAGCACCTACGGTGGGGTGGAAGATCATTTACCCTTCTTGCTCTATAGAGCATTTGGATAAATTTTTTAAGGTATTGGCACATTTGGCCCCCCTACTTTCGACGAAGTTTAATTTTTGTTTATCTACTAGAAAGTAGCTAAAGTTGTTCCCTATACTAACAAATATTTGGTTATTTAGGACTTGTTTAACTGGTGTTTGATGCTGTTTGATGGTTTGGACAGTGACTCAGAGACTCAGATTAGGGCCCAGTAGGCTGAGTTAACACAAGTGGAATAGTCAATTTTAGCCCAAGGATTGTGTTGAAAGTGTTTTCCTAACCATCTTGACTCCCTAAAAAATTCGTGCACAATCCTCACACTTTACAACTTCCGTCGTCTCATTACCACGCAGCTCCATGCATCAGATTTCAAATGTTTTATGTTTCCTTTTTTGTGTGTCCCCCCCCCCCAGTTGGTGGGAGGTACTTGCCATCTTTTGATCAATATGTTTGCTATGTTGCTCTTGTTATTTGGTCATGGAAAAAATTACTTGATAAAAACTGGTTTTGATGTCAGGCTTAATCCCAATCAATCTTGGTCAGAAGATGCAACTTTTGATAGATAATAGATTTTACTATTTTAGGCACGTAAACAATCTGTCTTTTCCACCTTTACATAATCATGTTGCAATCCTCATCATCTATTTCGGCATGCTTGGTGTTGCTCAAATTGGGTATGTGTCATCAGCATTTTGACATGCCATGTCAATGCCCTGTCAGCCAGATCCTAAATGCATAATAAACGCAATATATGGATGGTGTTATCAGCGTTTTGACATGCCATGTTAACCAAATCCTAAACAGAAAATAAACTGCACGTAGAGGGACTCGAGCTTCACTGAAAGTAGAGGGACTTAATGTGCGATTTATCCTTTATCTAATATATACTATTTTAAAGCAACTCCATTCCTTCTATTACTACAATCGATGATGTAAAGTATACCATACCAAGGATCATTTGGAGTTATTAATTTGCCTTTGAGACCGAGTATAGGCTGTAGTGCATCAGATGAATGCTCTTTATGGGAACACGATTAGCTCCACTTGGTAGCAGTAGGATGTTCACACAGAAACCAATTCGTTATAGCCTTGTAGATTGCCGGTGCAAATACTTCTACATATGCAATACCAAAAATGCTTGTAGGAAACAATAAAATGTAACCCAATTAATATTCTGATGAGTTGAAGTTTCAATATATCGTTATCAACACAAGCTTTGAAATATTGGACCTGATGATTTGCATGTTATCTAGCATTTCAGCCAATTGCATGGTTGTACACCGGGTCCTCAAATCATTTGAAAAACAAAAGGACCGGGTCCTCACGTGAGAAAAGTGTTATCCAAAATTGTGTGCCATAGAAAGCTTCCTCCTGAAAAATGTTAGCAATAGAAGGCCAAAAACTGTTGATTTTACTGAAACCAACAAAAAGAGTCAAATATATGGTTCTACGAACCTAACAACTGTGATTATCAGACTATTAAGCTGTTTGCTCATATTTCTCGATTTCTCTTCTATTCTTAAACACATTCAGCTTTTCCTTTTTAGTTCTACAACTGAATTTGTTCTTTTGCGGTGGGTAATTGAGCCACCTTTGAAGTTGTCGCTTCGCCAAGCGCATCCGTGGCTCTAAACTACATGCAAGCTTTCCTCCGAGTTGTTAGACAGCGAGCAAGACCCGGAGGATAGACGGTTGTCAAGAACCAACAGATCATGTCGGTCCTAAAGCACCACGAAACGGAAGGGTGACCTTCACGATTACGATAACTGAGGCAGAAATAAGCAGAATGTATATCATCATGTTGGTTTGGACCTAATGATTTGCATGCTTATATCAATGTATATCTCTGTTTAACGCATGATGTCTACTTTATTAGTTGGTTTGTACTTAATTTACATGGTGGTGTGTCAATTATTTATGTATTGAAGTAAACTATGGGAAAAATATTATTTGCTATCGTTCATTTCCAGAATTGTCGCACAAAGTTCTTGTTCTATCGTATTGCACTAATGTAATGCCCGTATGTATCATCATCTTTTAATTGATTGATTCACTTCATGTGTTAAAAATAAATATTATTTTTATAAGATTTGGAGTTCCGTTGCAACGCACGGACACCCTTTAACATCAAAGATCTTTATGTAAACTGATAAATTTCTGGATGTTACTATTTATGGTGCACGGAATGAAAAGAGATTGAGTAGTAAAAGTGGAGATATTTTTTTGTCCTTTTGATAGGGCTAGAGCGAAGAGCGGTAAAGGGTAAAGGTAGGTTGAGAACCAAAGATTGGGAATAGCCTGACATGTTTTCAAATTCCAATGGTATACCATTTAGTCTTAACATAATTGGGTTAAACAATGACATAATTTAGCACTTGTGGTATTATTTTTTTAAGATCCGTTACAACGCACGGACAACCTACTAGTTTTTATGAATTTATTTTCTATTCATTTCACCCTGGTCAAACTTTAGGGTTTTGAATTTAAGCAAGTCAACTATTTGGACTCAAACCGAACCGGCTTAAACTGTAGCGACCCGCGCCTATGGACTTGATTGGACCGAATCAACTCGCGCACGTGCTCGAGTTTGATCACACCGTTTCACTCTTCTCGCTGACAATGCGTACCCACCAGTCAGTCGCTCATTTCCTCGTCTTCTCCGCGTCGTTCACGCACCGTGGTAGCTCGCGTGCAGCAGAGAGCAACGTGGTGTCGCGCCGGTGCTCCTGTGCATGCAAGGCCATGCAGCCTAGCCACCTATGCTTGTCACTCGTCCTTTGATCGACACGCAACAACGCGAGCTGTCGCTGGTGATGAAAGCCCATAAAAACCGATCCTCCACTCTCTCGGCCGAACTGTTGAAGCACTCGTTTGTTCCTCCTCTCTAAGGCATATCTTCTCATCTTGGCACCCTTGGTCTTCTATTTTCATGTCGTATCATTGATGCTAATGTGAGTTCTTGGTTTTGATCCTAGCTCTTGAACCTCGAGTTTGTTATTTGGTTGTCCGGAGCGCGCACCGAAGGCCGTCATCTTGCCATCTTGATATCCGGTGAGATCCTTCCTAATTCTTTCGCGTCACATTGTGTGATAGATTATAAGGAGCAAAACCCCTCATTCAATTTCATACCTTGGGTCCCACACGTCAATGACTGAGGTTAGACGTGGTTCGGTACAAAAAGTTTTAGTTACATTTTAAAATCCCGAAATGAATTACTTTTACACTAAAAATTGTTTAAACTTCAAAAATTCATAAGTAATTCATTATAACTCCAAATCAGGTGAAATAAATTTTTTGTTTTAATTTTTATTGTACTTTAGTCTGGAATAACTTTGAAACATGTCTCTGTTATAGAAAAATTTGATAATTAAATTAATTGCACATTAAGGACTTTAACCTTATAAAATTCATAGAAAATTCAAATGAACTCCAAATAAATTAAAATTTTCACATAAATTCACCTAAAAATATAACCTCACTACTGTGAATTTATCATGCATTTTTAGCATTTTGGCATTTTGATATTTTTCTCGGTGTTCATTTGTTATCACTCTTTTTAGATTCTGAATTACCCGACAAAAGTGAATATATATCTGAGAATCCGGAGGTTAAACAAGTGGAATATCATCAAGGCAAGCATCCTCTTGCATCATTTTGATCCCAGTTTTGGTAATTTAGCATTTTGAAATGCACTGTTAATTGCGTGCATGCTATTTTGTTATTTCAATAATTTGTGAGTCTAGTTAGTTATGTCCTGATCATTGTGGCTCATCTTTAATCATTCCATACAATTATTCTTAAGTTAGAAATCATGTGATGGTATATATATATTCTTTATGTGAATGCTTAGCCTTGCAGGTCAGTAGTTACGATAGTTCGATTGATGGGATTAGCCTATCAATCGTGGGAAACACTGAACATTTTTTTATTTTATCCTTATAATTTTGTCTAGATATTTGAATCTGAGGTTTAAATCTAAAATTTATCTATTTAAACATGATTTAGATCTGGACAAGTGATTGATAGTGATGGTGCCTTCGTGCACGAGAATTGGGTATTGTGGTAGTCTTGTTCGGATCACCAAGGACCGAACTTTGTGCCTTCGTTAATCCAAGTAACACACGTACTTCCACACGCGGGGTGGGAGCCGCTTGGATAAGTAAGGGGAAGGTTTTATTGAGTTGGAAAACTGGTGGTGTGAGGACATATGTGTTTGATCATATGTTCATAGGGATCCGATTGCAATTTAATATGTGCGAGTGAGCACAGTTTTAAATTTCTGTTCATTGGGCCGGCATTCCCAACACAACTTGTGTGCCCCGCTTAGCAGGTTCTATCAGAAGCTTGTACTAAGTGGGATCTTGTCTCGCAAGGGTAATTCAACTCAATAAGATTTTCTTGCTGAAAAATATCGAGTCTTGATTTCCCCGGCAGCATACCTAAGGAAGTGTGCCATTATCCTGAGGCTTACGGGCTAATCAAGTCGTGTGGATAAAGATATGCACCCCTGCAGGGTTAAAACTATTCGAATAGCCGTGTCCTTGGTTATGAACAACCGCCTGGGTTCGAGATAGCAAATGTTAGATTTCCAAACTAAAATTGACATGGTTATAACTGGGTATCGGCATGAATGGTGGTTCATGCATGTTAGCTTGTCAATGTGGACAACCACTTTGATATGTTTTGATTTATGGTTATATCTGTGGATATCATGGGGATATGCTCACGATCTTAATGTGATGGTACAATTCGCAATAGCTTCCTTGGTTTGTCGAAACGATCGTTTTCGGTTTTGTTGAAATCTGCTTTTCGAAAGTGTCGGGATAATCGGTAGTACGGCGTGTAATCTGCGCAGTACTACCGCGATCTTGATAGTACCGCTTGTGTTTGGCGGTAGTACCGCTTGGTATATTACCGCTAGCAAAGCGGTATGGTTTTTCCAGAACGAGTGTAACTCGTGTTTTGGATTTCTCGAGGAGCGGTAGTACCGCGCTATAGTTGCCGGTAGTACCGCATGATGGAACGACCGCGTGTGAGCGGTATGGTTTTTCCAGAACAAGTGTTTTTGGGAAGTTTTGGATTTCCTTGAGGCGCATGCGACCGCGATTATGGGTCTTGATACTATCAGATGGCGATAGTACCGGCCTTAACACGACGGTAGTACCGATTGCATTTTCAAGTTGGGCCATCTTGGTAAAATGGTTTTGGGTTAGTTCAAGTTCATGGGTTTCATGGCATATGTGTTGCATGATGCATGTTTTGACTAACGTGGGTTAAGTTGTGAAGAACTTGTTCTCGGATTCGATTTCTTTGTCTATTGATGTGCGAGGTTGCTTGGAGGTCAATGACGGTCAACGGCGAGATGATCGGGACTAAGCTTGGAGAGCCGAGGTCCGAAACGACCGGGATGCCGGTGAGTCAATGGAGTCAAGCATTGCGAAGAGGGACAAAGGTGACCGAATCAGGCGATTCGGTCGACGGTTCGATCAAGCGGTAGCAGTCGGTGCAAGTGCCATGGTGGTTTCGGTGGGAGCAGGATGGGAGAGACTTGCCGACATGAAGAGAGTCACCGGATCAACCCACACGCGTGGCGAAGCATGGGAGGTGCTTCACGAAGAAGGGACTCGGTCTTCTAAAAGATCGAGAAGGGTATTTTGGTAATTTTACCAATATCACTTTGGTGACCTAATGCCAACGCGCATGGCGCAAGGCGGTGGCCAAGAAGTGGATTAGGTCAAGAGAATTGAAGACGACGCTTTAAAATGCGTGCGCAGTGTGACCCGCTTGTTTTGGGCCTTAACGGAGCCCATTAGGTTACTCTTCTAGAAGGTCTAAGCCTCCACTATAAATAGGGGTGTCTTTGGACAGCCACCCCAACCCTTTCATTGCTTTGTAAACCCTAGTTTTGCTTTTGTGCTTAGGGAGTTGATAGTTGGAGGTTAGGGTTCTAGAGAGTTGGATTTGATTTCGTGCTCATGTATTGAGTCTTTGTCCTCCATTGATGGAGTGGCTGTAAACCAATACCATATCAAATCAATCCAAAGAAAGTTCTATCAAAGATGAGTTCATTTGCTTTCTTTCTCTCTATTTGATGATTTTGAGTCTTTCTTTGATCCGCGAGTTTTTGGTTGGTTTCTTGCCGTGATCTAACTTGCTTTGACATGTGGGAACCCATCTAGGGTCATCTTGATCATCAATCACCCACGAGCAAGTCTCTAGATCATATTTCGATTTTTGCTCGGTTTTGAAGCACACTTCGCTCAAACTGAAAAAGATAGGAACTTTGGCTTGGATCTCTGCGATCCTTGATTGGAATAGGTTCCTAATATCCTTAGGAAGGTGTGTTCCAAATTTGGTGGAGTTTGGCCTTATGGTTTAAAAGTTACGACGATTTTCGATTTCGTTTTCAGTCGTTTCATTCATCGTCAGATAAAAGGTAGTACCATGATTTTGCTCATGTAGTACCGCGATGAGGTAGTACCAAGATCTTCAACGGTGGTAGTACCGATTCTCGAGATTTCAAAGACAACTTTTTGTTCTTTGCTCTGTGCTTTGGGGGTTTGTTTAGGATTCAATACAAGGCTTCCGCTATACTTGTATATTGATCTTCATAGCTCTCATAGCTATTGGAGTGAAATTATTATTGATCCAATCTTATTCAAAAAGAATTTGAGCTCCTATTCACCCCCTCTAGTCGCCTTTTCGTCCAACAAGTGGTATCGAGCCTTGTTAGTTCAATCTTGATCTTAACCGTCAACGAACTGGCGATGGATAAGTACTCGACCAAGCCGCATGTCTTCGATGGGCTCGACTATGCCTATTGGAAGAATCGCATGCGAGTCTTCCTTGAGAGCGAAGGACAAGCTATATGGGAGGTTGTTCGATCCTCATTGCTTTTGCCCGGTTGTTACTACGGCCAAAGTGACCCTCTTGGCTAACAACAACAAGGCAAAGAACCTTCTATATGCCGGGCTTGGTAGGCAAGAGTACGATAGGATTTGCAATCTTGCGATCAAGACATGAGATTTGGCACACCTCGAAACTTATCATGAGGATCGTCCCGGATCAAGCAAGTCGCGAAATGTCTACAAGCGAGAGTACAACAAATTCGAGATGCGCCCCGTGAGAGCATCGATGACGCCTTTACTCGCTTTAACAAGGTGATCAATCGATGAAAGTCATGTTGACATTGAGTACTCTCAATCTGAGAATGCCACCCACCTCTTGGGTGCAATCAACACCAAGGAGTGGGAGATGAAGGCAATCGCCATAGAGGAGAACGCCGATCTCTAATCTCACTTTGGAGCTGCTTTATAGCAAGCTAAAGACTCATGAGATCAAGAGAGGCGGTAATCCTAAGAAGGATAACATGGCTTTGGTGGTGATCCTTTCAAGGGACTCTGATGGTTCTTCCGAGTCCTCTTCCGGTTTTTCTCTTGCGTGTTTATCTGCTATTCAAGAAGAAGAGTTTGAGAGTCTTCCGAGGCTGATTTAGCTCTTTTAGCCAAGAAAGTCACACGGGCATATAACAATGTCGAAATGAAAGAGAGGTGGCCCCGTGACATGCTATGAGTGTGGAGAGCTATATCACATCCGCCAACCGCCCAAGTCAAGGGTAAGGGCAACCACAAGATTGAGAAGCTCGCCTGGAAGAAGCCTCAAGGGGCAAGTCCAAGTATGATGTCGCCAAGCTCATGAAGGTCGCTCACCGGGTCCTTGCCGCTTTGGAGATCAATCCATGAGCGATGTGGACTCGGGAGCGAGGAGGACAAGGAGGAGGAGATCCTCAAGACAAGAAAGGAAGGCCAAAGACTTCACCCAAGATAAGCTTCATGGCCGACTCACGACGCCGATGACAACGATGAGGTACTTCCATCCTATGATGTCCTTTCCGCTAGATGCGATAACATGTATGAGCAATTGCTTAGTCGGATAAGGCTTTAAAGTTCACCATGGCTAGGAACAAGGATCTAGAATCACAAGTCGAGAATTTGACATTAGAGATTGTGAATGCTAAGAGTCTAGATGTTGATGAATGTTCATCCCGCCATGCTTTGCACTCGAATCGCCTAAACGCAATCTGCTCATGATATTGCTTTGCATCAACTTGAAAATGCTAGAACTGAGCTAATTGATGTTAAATCTGCTCCATGTGAAAAATGCTTAGATTCTAGCAAGTTGGATGCTTCGGTAATGTGAAATCTAGCTTTTGCTCTTTACGCTTAGAGCGAACATGAAGTTAAGGATATTCTAGAAGCGATTAGAGCTAAGTTTGCCAAGCTTATGATTCAATTGATTCTACATCTTGTGCCTCTTGTGCCGCCTATAAGCTTGAAGTTGCTCATCTTAAGGAGAAACATGCTAGAGCCATTAAGGGCAAGACTTGTGAATCATGTGCTAATATTGAAAAAGAGAATGCATATCTCAAGGATACTTTAGAAAGATTCTCTAATGGTGAAAAACAGTTAAACATGATTCTAGATAAATCTAAAACTCCTTTTAAGAAGCAAGGTTTAGGATACAACTCTTTCAGACATGTCCAAGCCTAATGTCATTCGTGTCTTGGAAAATGGCTTAGTTGAATTCAAAACCCAACCTCAAAAAACTGTTTTAAATCTGCGGGGTTTGTCCAACCTTCTTTTAAGCCAAAAGGTGCTTCTCCCAAAGGTACAAAATACCATTGCACCTATTGCAAGAAGAGTGGACATTTGGTTGAGTTCTGTGGGCGTGAGGTTGAAGAATGCTAAGAAAAATATTGCTAGAATGTCATCTAATCAACCTAGAGCTTTTATGAGACATGGTCACGTACAAAAGAAGAACCCTAGCCTAGGATTTGTTGCACATGCTCATCACCATGTTCCTAGACAGGATGCATCTCATGTTCTGGTTACCATTGCTCAAAATAGAACTGCTAATAAAGTCAAGGATAGCACATCTGCTTTGCATACTACTCAGAGCGAGTGTCTCAAGATCGGGTTCCCAAGTCGCTTTTAACTAACCCCATGTTGAGACACATCGCTCTTTTGTTCCTTGATTTTCGTGATTGGCGCGAAGGGGAAGAACACATGGTTCGCCGACTCGGTGTTCACGCCACATGACCGGAGACTCAAGATGGTTCACCTCCTTCACGCGATCAACAGTGATGCCTTCATCACCTTTGGAGATGATACACAAGGCGCATTGAAGGAACTGGAATGATTAGGGTGAACGACAAGTTCATTCTCAAGGACGCCGCGCTTGTGTCTAAGCTAAGGTACAATCTCCTTTACGTCTCCTGACTTCTCGATGATGGCTATGAGACTCGCTTTTAAGAAGAATGCCCGTCGTGTGCTTGATTCTTTTGGTGAGCTCGTTTTGGGATTTCTAGAGTTGGTAGAATTTTTGAGTGACTTTTTCAATCGCTGTCGGATCTCTTAAGTGTTTGATTGCATCTTCTTCGATATCCGGCTTTGGCACCGACGTTTGGGGCACATTGGTTTTGATCATCGACACGAGTTAGCGGCCTTGATCTCATGAGAGGTTTGCCTAAACTCAAAGTCGCTGTGGTCAGATATGTCGCTCAGTAGGCATGGCAAGCAAGTTGCCGCCACACCCATCATTGACTATGGTCATGACCGTACGGACCGACAAGCATTACTTCATATGGATACCGTTGGTCCTACTAGGTTCGGCCGATCGGTGGCAATTGGTACATTCTTGTCATAGTCGATGATTTTTCGAGATACTCTTGGGTGTTCTTTCTTGCTTCAAGGATGAGGCTTTTGATCATTTTCATGACCTTGTTCTTCGCTTGGCTTCAACTTCCCGGTGCCTTAAGAGCGATCCGCAGATGACAATGGCACGGAGTTCAAGAATGCTTCTTTTGCCTCTTTTGTGCTAAGCGCAGTATTGAGCATCGCTTCTCTTCTCCACACGCCCCTCAAAAAATGGCGTTGTGGAAAGGAAGAACAGACTCTAGTTGAGATGGCTAGAACGATGTTTGATGAGTATAGCACACCGAGGAGGTTTTGGGCGAAGCTATTGCTACTGACTTGCCATATTTCAAACCGTGTCTTTTTGAGACTATCTTTGGGCAAGACTTCATATGAGCTTCGTTTTGGTAGAAAACCCTCTGCTCTCACTTTCGAGTCTTTGGATCAAGTGTTTTATTCTCAAGACAGGAACCTAGATAAATTTGAATCAAGGACTTGTGATGGTTTATTTCTAGGTTATCCCGCTCATTCGAGGGTTTTCGGGTTTTAATGTTGAAACTAACATTGTTCAGAGACATGCAATGTCACTTTTGATGAGACTAGCCACGAGCTAGATCCGATGTTTCGTGACTTACAGTGACAGAGAGCATTTTTGTTGAAGAAGATGAGGATGAACTTGATTTTGCTCCTTCACCGCTGTCGATGTTCTGTGCAAGCCGCCCAAGCTCCGAACACGCCACGATCGCTTCACCTCCAATTGAGGCTCTGCTGCGACTTCTTCATCGCTAAGATCTGGAGGTCGAGGAGACGCTATCTCCCCAGCGCCTTTTGCACATTCGAAGCAACACCCTCCGGATCGATGATTGGTAATATCTATGAGCGAGTCACTCGCCCGTATCATGATCCGAGTCATTTCTCTCACTCTGCATTTGTAGCTTCTTTTGAACCCAAAGATATATCACATGCTTTATCTGATGCTAGTTGGGTCAATGCCATGCATGAGGAGTTAGAGAATTTTGAAAGAAATAAAGTTTGGAACCTTGTAGAACCTCCTAGTGGACATAATGTTATAGGAACCCGTTGGGTGTTCAAAAATAAACAAAATGAGGATGGTTCTGTGGTTAGAAACAAGGCTAGATTGGTAGCTCAGGGTTTTAGCCAGGTTGAGGGGTTAGATTTTGATGAGACCTTCGCTCCTGTTGCTAGATTAGAAGCCATTCAAGATCTTGCTTGCATTTGCTGCATCTAAAGGTTTTAGGTTGCATCAAATGGATGTTAAGAGTGCTTTTCTGAATGGTTTTATAGAGGAGGAAGTGTATGTTAGGCAACCCCCTGGCTTTGAGAATCCCAAGCACCCTGATCATGTTTTTAAGCTATCCAAAGCCTTGTATGGTCTTAAACAAGCTCCTAGAGCCTGGTATGATAGACTTAAGACCTTCTTGCTTAAGAATGATTTTGAAATGGGCAAAGTTGATAAGACTCTTTTCATTCTTAGGCATGGCAATGACTTCCTGCTTGTTCAGATATATGTTGATGATATTATCTTTGGTGGTTCCTCTAATGCTCTTGTTTCCAGTTTTTCTGAGACCATGTCCAGGGAATTTGAGATGAGCATGATGGGAGAACTCAATTACTTTCTGGGGCTACAAATCAAGCAATGCAAAGAAGGAATCTTCATCCATCAAACGGTACACCAAGGATTTGCTCAAGCGTTTTGATATGGGTGATCGCAAGCGATCGCCACTCCCATGGCGATTTCGATCGCTGGATCCAGATGAGGAAGGAGAAGCCGTGGATCAACGCGAGTACCGCAAAGATGATCGGCTCCTCTCATACTGACGGCCTCAAGACCGACATCCACTTCGCGATGCGCCTCTGGCGAGGTTTCAGCGCCACCGAGGACTTCACATCGCCAAGCCGTTAAGCGCATTTTCGGTATTTACACTCTACCATTCAAGATGGCATTTGGTATTCTTGTTCTTCTTCGTCGTCCATTCGGGGTTTTCAGATTCGATTTTGGGTCAGTAGGCTAGATAGAAAGAGAACTTCTCGCACATGTCATTTCTTAGGCACTTCTCTTGTCTCTTGGTCATCTAGGAAGCGGTCTTACATTGCACAATCCATCTTTGAAGTGAATATGTGGTCTTTGCTAGTTGTTTGAGTCGATTTTGTGGATGGTCTCCACTCTTAAGGATTTTGGGTTAACTTTTGCTAGTGTTCTCTCTCTTACGTGACAACACTTCGCTATTAACATTGCTAAAAACCCAATTGCAACATTCTAGGACCAAACACATAGACATTCGCTATCACTTTCTTAGAGACCACGTTGAGAAGGGCGATATTGTCTTTGCATTTTGTGGAGTCCGAGGCTCGGTTAGCGATATCCTCACCAAGCCTTTAGACCCAACAAGGTTTGCCACCTTGAGGAGTGAGTTAGGGGTAATTTATCCCTATGGGTTGGTTTGAGGGGGAGTTGGATCTTTTCTGATCTTTCCTTGTTCATTTGATCTTTTCTTGATTTTCTTTTTGAACTTGTTGATCTTTTTGACCTTTTTGGCTTTTTGAGCTTTTCTTGCATCTCATTGTATCATATTGCATTCATATGAAAAATCCAAAAAGATGCATTGTAATATAAGCTTTTCTGCTTATCTTTTAAAATTGATGAAGCTTTGCTTATTACCCTTTGGAGCTTTAGTGTTTCAAATTCTTGCTCAATGCCATGTCTAGTTCTTTGACTTGCTAGAATTATCATGCTTTCACATGTGTAGCTAAGTCTTTGCTGTATGAGCTAGAACTTGAAAAACAACTTGAACTAAGAAATTAGCAATTTGTGAATTGTTCACCATTCTTAATTAGTGCTCCTTTTATGACATTGGCCTTGTCAAAATTGCTTTGTTAGCTCTTGAATCTAGCTTTGATCATTACTTGAGCTTTTGTGTTCTTGAGAATCTAAAACCGCTCTTGTGCAAAATAAAAATGATCTCTTTTGTGCGAAAAGAACCGATCTCACCAATTCTTTCTCATGAGACCCTGCTGCCATGGTACTAGGCATGAACTCGGGGAGTTTTGGATGACCTAGACCACTCTCTTAAGCTTTTGTTGCTTGGGATGGTCGTAGTGAGGCTTGAGATCTAGCACAATGCTAAAAATGCAAATTGTCAAATTGGTTGAAACTTAGGAAGAGATTGTGGATGGCTCCTAGTCCGGATCTTCTTTACTAAGATAGACCTTTATCAACTTGAATATTCATTGCAATTGAAAAACAGTTGAAAATGGGCATTTGAGAAAATTGAGCAAAATGATTCAATTCAGGACCTTTTGTCTCTTAATGTGGTCATGGTTAGCTTTTGGATCTCACGTTGACATTTTGACATGGCGATATCATTTTAGGATCACTATTGATGAACTTGCTAGATTTGAAGCTTTGCTTAAAATGCTAAAATTCATTGCTTTATATTGAGCCTTCTTGCTTAGCATTGTTATATATGTTTTATCATGATCTTGCTAGCTATTTATTAGGCTTGATATGTTGTTTGTGCAACTTTAGAAATACTAACTTGTTCTTTTGGGTAATCTCCAAAGCTTCTTGTATTCAAAATTGAAAATTACAAAAAAATTTGAAGCCACTCCATTGCATTTCATGCATGCTCCATCTTATGCTTTTTCCTCATTCTCGCATTTGTCATCTCGGACGAGAGGAAGGCGTGATTCCTTGATGACTCCATTGTCAAAGGGAGAAGATATTATAAAAATGTTAAAAAGGGGAGAAGTTGTTTGGGGAGAAGATGTTTGAAAAAGGGGGAGTTACTTGGAGAAAAATTGAAAATCTAAGGATCATAGTGAGGGGGAGTTTCTTATTTGCATTCTTATGGTTTTATTATCATTTCTGAACTAGAATTGCAATTCTTGATCCTCACAATGATCAAAGGTCATATCGAACAATTGTTCTTTCATATGGACCTTAAGTGAGATTTTGACACCTTTCTGGATTTTGAAGCTTTCATGCTTTCTTTTGCCGTATCTCACTTGCTGATACTATTCTGGAGCCAGCTTGGTCATTTCCTTTGCTTTTTCTTGCATTTGGACCAAGTTGTGCCTTTGAGCGAAAACGCCGAGTTTTTACTTTTTCAAACCTCAAATTTTGCATTTGTGGGAAATTGCCAATGTGTTCATCAAGGGGGAGATTGTGGATATCATGGGGATATGCTCACGATCTTAATGTGATGGTACAATTGGCAATAGCTTCCTTGGTTTGTCGAAACGATCGTTTTCGGTTTTGTTGAAATCCTGTTTTCAGCAAGTGTCAGGATAATCGGTAGTACCGGCGTGTAATGCGCGGTACTACCGCGATGCGGTAGTACCGGCTTGTGTTTGGCGGTAGTACCGTTGGGCGGTATTACCGCTAGCAAAGCGGTATGGTTTTTCCAGAACGAGTGTAACTCGTGTTTTGGATTTCTCGAGGAGCGGTAGTACCGCGCTATGGTTGCCGGTAGTACCGCATGACGGAACGACCGCGTGTGAGCGGTATGGTTTTTCCAGAACAAGTGTTTTTGGGAAGTTTTGGATTTCCTTGAGGAGCTGATGCGACCAAGATTATGGGTCTTGATACTCAAGATGCTTGAGTAATCTTAAGCCTTAACACTGCGGTAGTACCGATTGCATTTTCAAGTTGGGCCATCTTGGTAAAATGGTTTTGGGTTAGGTCAAGTTCATGGGTTTCATGGCATATGTGTTGCATGATGCATGTTTTGACTAACATGGGTCAAGTTGTGAAGAACTTGTTCCGGATTCGATTTCTTTGTCTATTGATGTGCGGGTTGCTTGGAGGTCAATGACGGTCAGCGAGGAGGATGATCGGGACTAAGCTTGGAGAGTGAGGTCCGAAACGACCGGGATGCCGGTGAGGTCAATGGAGTCAAGCATTGCGCAAGAGGGACAAAGGTGACCGAACAGGCGATTCGGTCGACGGAGTTCGATCAAGCGGCGGGGGTCGGTGCAAGTGCCATGGTGGTTTCGGTGGGAGCCGGATGGGAGAGACTTGCCGACATGAAGAGAGCCACGGATCAACCTACGCATGGCGAAGCATGGGAGGTGCTTCACGAAGGAGGGACTCGGTCTTGAAAAAGATCGAGAAGGGTATTTTGGTAATTTTACCAAATCGCCTTGGTGACCTAATGCCAACCCAGGCGCAAGGCGGTGCGTCAAGAAGTGGATTAGGTCAAGAGAATTGAAGACGGCGCTTTAAAATGCGTGCGTGTGTGACCCGCTTGTTTTGGGCCTTAACGGAGCCCATTAGGGTTACTCTTCTCGAAGGTCTAAGCCTCCACTATAAATAGGGGTGTCTTTGGACAGCCACCCCAACCCTTTCATTGCTTTGTAAACCCTAGTTTTGCTTTTGTGCTTAGGGAGTTGATAGTTGGAGGTTAGGGTTCTAGAGAGTTGGATTTGATTTCATGCTCATGTATTGAGTCTTTGTCCTCCATTGATGGAGTGGCTGTAAACCAATACCATATCAAATCAATCCAAAGAAAGTTCTATCAAAGATGAGTTCATTTGCTTTCTTTCTCTCTATTTGATGATTTTGAGTCTTTCTTTGATCCGCGAGTTTTTGGTTGGTTTCTTGCCGTGATCTAACTTGCTTTGACATGTGGGAACCCATCTAGGGTCATCTTGATCATCAATCACCCACGAGCAAGTCTCTAGATCATATTTCGATTTTTGCTCGGTTTTGAAGCACACTTCGTTCAAACTGAAAAAGATAGGAACTTTGGCTTGGATCTCTGCGATCCTTGATTGGAATAGGTTCCTAATATCCTTAGGAAGGTGTGTTCCAAATTTGGTGGAGTTTGGCCTTATAGTTTAAAAGTTCTGACGATTTTCGATTTCGTTTTCAGTTACGTTACATTCATCGTCAGATAAAAGGTAGTACTGCGATTTTGCTCGGTAGTACCGCTGATGAGGTAGTACCGCATCTTCAACGGTGGTAGTACCGATTCACGAGATTTCAAAGACAACTTTTTGTTCTTTGCTCCTGTGCTTTGGGGGTTTGTTTAGGATTCAATACAAGGCTTCCGCTATACTTGTATATTGATCTTCATAGCTCTCATAGCTATTGGAGTGAAATTATTATTGGATCCAATCTTATTCGAAAAAGAATTTGAGCTCCTATTCACCCCCTCTAATCGCCTTTTCGGTCCAACAATATCAAAGTTACTTGATGTCTTTTGTCCAAAATTTGGTTACAAAATGACCTTTGCAAATTAGAAAGTGTAGGAATAAAACTTGTCGTTTTATGCAAAAATTATGTCAATACGGCCTTCCTTTAGACAGCCTTTAACATGTATATTCTCTAATCCTTTGAATAGGCTATGTTATACACTTTCTTTTATTAGTTTGTGTAAGACTTGCGAGTACCTTCTGTACTCAAACAGATGTTACTTGTTGTAGGTGAGGACAAATATGCTTAGGATCCATCCATTAGCACCGAATATGGCGACGGTAACGAATGATGTTGTTTCTACCTCCACTCAGTTGCCTTCGGGTGTTGGGCACACTTGGTGGAACTTTTGGTGTTTTATATTTGTTTCCGCTGTGTACGTTTAGTTGACCATTTGGTCACATGTGTAACTTATAAACTTAAATCCTAGTCTTGTAAATTACTGTTCATAATGTATGACTGTGTACAATGTTGTTCAGGATATGTGCGCATTAGCCATTGATCTTGGGAGCTAATGCGAGACACATATCCGAGGACTTGAAATCGGGCTCGTTCCTTGTTAAGAATTATGCCTCTGGTATAATCTCTTGAAACGGAGTCAATTTCAAGGGTCCCCACAGAACATAATAATATTTATTCTATAACTCATAAACATAAATATGATACAATCATCTCTATGATTGCCTCTAGGGCATATCACCAACAGTCTCCCACTTGCACTAGAGTTAATTATATTGGTATCTAATACATATAGCTCTTGTGTACACCTCATGCTTAGGTTGCGGGAGAGACTTTGTCAACGGATCAGCAATATTCAAATATGTGTGCACTTTGCATATATTCACATTACCTCTTTCAACAATCTCACGAATAATGTGATATCGTCGAAGTATGTGTTTGGACTTTTGATGCGATCTAGGCTCCTTAGCTTGTGCAATGGCTCCACTATTATCACAATAGAGATCCATTGGACTGGAAGCACTAGAAACCACACCCAGTTCATTAATGAAATTCCTAATCCATACGACTTCTTTTGCAGCTTCGGAAGTCGCAATGTACTCAGCCTCTATTGTAGAATCAGCAAGTGTTCCTTGTTTAGAATTTTTCCAGCTCACTGCTCCTCTATTGAGACAAAACACAAACCTAGACTGCAATCTGAAATCATACTTGTCGGTTTGGAAGCTAGCATCGGTGTAACCGTTTACGACCAGCTCTTCCTCACCACCATAAACAAGGAATGCATCCTTAGTCCATCTTAAGTACTTTAGGATATTCTTGACTGCTATCTAGTGACCTTCACCTGAATCTGACTGATATCTGCTCGTAACACGTAAAGTATATGACACATTTGGTAGTGTACAAAGCGTGACATACATGATAGATCCAATAGCCGAAGCATATGGAATTCTACTCATTTTGTCTCGCTCATCAGATGTCGAAGGACACTGACTCTTGCTAAGAATAATTCCATGTGACATGGGCAATAAACCTTTCTTAGAATCTTGCATGTTGAACCGCTTCAACACCTTGTCAATGTACATATCTTGATTTAATCCAATTAGCCTTTTAGATCTATCCCTATAGATCCTTATGCCTAAAATATATGTTGCATCTCCTAAATCTTTCATAGAGGGCTCGAGGGTGGTGCAGCCGCGGGATTTGAGGGTTTGGCTACCTGGGATTAGAGGGTGGTCCAGTCTGTAGGAGTCAGGGGGATTGCGAACTAAGTTTCGCCGGGTGGTATAGCCGAAGAGTCGCGAGAGGCATTCAGCCTGGAATTTCAGGGTAGTATGGCCGGAATTGCCAGGTGGTTGCAGCCTTGGGATCGTCGGGTGGATGTAGCCTTGGAAAAATGATATAGCATGAGGTGAATGGAACCGATATCTATGTGTAAATGGATGGAATCTTCGGGTACTGTTCTCCACTAGAGGTGGATGGAACATTCACTACTATTATTCAAAAACACTGGATTTCATTTAAACTTGGTTTAGTCAAAATGCTAGGTCTCAGGATTTGCTTACTACTTAACCTATTTCAACGCTGGCTTTATGCAAATAAAAGAACCCCAAGCCTCCCTTTGTTCGGCCTCTCATATTATATAATTGTATTCTGTGTGTTGGCTCGGGAGTACGGTTGTGTATTCATACTCGCTCAATATTTTTATTCAATAAGTGTAAGAGAAGAAGGTTATGTGGGCACTTATGAGCATTCGTCGAAATTGGAGATCACGAAGGTCAAGAACTAGGTCACGGATCCAGTCGATTGCCTGTGGATATATCGCGAGAGTTCCACGTGTTTCACTTTAAATTTCACTTCCGTTGCTGATTATTTAAAGATATTTGGCATGTCCAACCATTCTAAAAGTCTGAAACCGTAAGATATATTTATACTTAATTATTATTATGCAATAGTTTTATATTTTCGTGATATGTGTGTGGATCCGGTGACTAATTTGGGGTCATACAACACCTCCAAAGAGGTGAATGAGACCAAATTGAGGGAGAAGATGACAAATCTGGACACAGAATTTCCTTCTCCTGCGACGACTCTAATCTTGGAATTCAGTGGCGGAGCCACATGCAATCTGCAGTTTTGCGTATATTAGTGGACCTATTCCTATTGACACTCCAAAGAGGTGAATGAGACTAAATTGAGGGAGAAGAAGACAAAATCTGGAGAGAGAATTTACTTCTTCTCCTGCGACGACTAATCTAGGAATTCAGTGGCGGAGCCACACGCAATCTGCAGTTTTGCGTATATTAGTGGACCTATTCCTCTTGACACTCCAAAGAGGTGAATGAGACCAAATTGAGGGAGAAGATGACAAAATCTCGAGAGAGAGTTTCCTTCTTCTCCTGCGACGACTCTAATCTTGGAATTCAGTGGCGGAGCCACACGCAATCTGCAGTTTTGCATATATTAGTGGACCTATTTCTATTGATACTTGCGTAAAAATTCATGAAATTCTAAGAATACCAGCGGAGTTGACCGTACAGGTTTGAGTTCTGGATCAACCACTCTCAGGTCCTAGCTTAGAGTGACCGCGCCTTTTGCCCACGTGGGTTGACCCCACAGGTTTGAGTTCTGGATCGACCACTCTCAGGTCCTAGCTTAGAGTGACCGCGCCTTTTGAAGCCCAGTACGTGGGTGATGGAATGTGACAGGCACAGGCGCACAGCTCCATGTATACAAAAGGCTTTGGAGCTCCACATGTACAAAATGCAGCTCCTATTCCACTTTGCGTGGATAAGTTTTTTCTTTTCTTGAATATGCATGACTGCAGCCTGGAGATTCTTAATTAGAAGCAATAATGCAGCGCTGGATCGAGAGCATACTCCGAATTGAGAAGGAAGTGATCGGGTCCTATTTCGAGCTTCCAACACATGCATGCATGGCGGTTAGCTAGTTGATCCGATCTAGCTGAAGGCGGTGGCAAGAACGCGACTTGCTAATTAGATGGAAGCTTCCCCACTGTATGCATCATGCGAATGTATTACTAACATTAAAGGATGAGAGAAAGGAGCGTCTCTCGTGCCTGCTAGGTCGGCATGGACTCGCCGGCCGTTGGATTGTGCTGTGCACGTCTCCGTGCTGTCTAATCTGAGCCGCTGCGCGTGCTGGCAAACCGCGGCCTCAGGCACTCCACGTCATCCGGAACGCGTGCACCATCAGATCTCTCTGCGCGCGCATCACCTCATGTCCGCCTGATCCCAGCCGGTGCGCTTGGTGGAGAGCGCGCCACGTAGTCAGGAGGACACGGCCCGCCCGATCGCACGCGCGGGTGTTTCCATGCCATCAGATCTGTTCGAGCGCGTCGCGCGCTTTGCCTCCGGCCGCTGATTGCTTCGCTCACCTTCTCCTCAGTTGACGTGCGTCCGGTGGCCCGTAGCTGCGGGCGTCCGTGCCCGCGCCGAGTGGCGGGTGATCTTCTAGTCTATACATATATACTAATTGGAGGTTCTCCTAGAAACCCCTATATTAATCCTAAAAAGGTAAAATAGGGTAGAAATTCCCACATAAATCGAAGAAAAAGAAAAAAAAAAGCTAGAAATTCCCACATTAATCAGAGAAATCTAACCATCCTCCTAGAAGCCCCCATATTAATCCTAGACAGGTAAAATAGGGTAGAAATTCCCACATAAATCGAAGAAAAAGAAAAAAAAACTAGAAATTCCCAAATTAATCAGAGAAATCTAACCATCCAATTCAGAGAATAGGAAACGATCTCCTAGAAGCCCCTATATTAATCCTAGAAAGGTAAAATAGGGTAAAAATTCCCACATAAATCGAAGAAAAAGAAAAAAAGCTAGAAATTCCCACATTAATCAGAGAAATCTAACCATCCTCCTAGAAGCCCCCATATTAATCCTAGACAGGTAAAATAGGGTAGAAATTCCCACATAAATCGAAGAAAAAGAAAAAAAAAAGCTAGAAATTTTCACGTTAATCAGAGAAATCTAACCATCCTCCTAGAAGCCCCCATATTAATCCTAGAAAGGTAAAATAGGGTAGAAATTCCCACATAAATCGAAGAAAAAGAAAAAAAGTTAGAAATTCCCACATTAATCAGATAAATCTAACCATCCAATTCAGAGAATAGGAAACGATCTTGGTCATCCAATTTATGTAACGGATGTAACTTACGTCTTAGATATATCTACTACTCGTGTCATGCATGGATAAGAAAATAAGAAGAGTTCTATTCAAACTGTAGTTGCCGATATCGAGCAGATGGTGATGCTGCTGCCTCGCCTCAAGTTCCTCTCCCTACGAGGATGCACAAACATCACCCGCCTGCCAAGTTCATTGGGTGGCCTGAGGCCGCTCCAGACTTTGGATGTCAGGCACAGCTCCATAGCCACGCTGCTGACGACCATCGTCAAGCTGCAGAAGCTGCAGTACATTCGTTCTGGTGGCGTTACTGGTGTACCATTAGATGATTCTGCTGGCACGGTCGCAAGCGCTCTGCCATCCCTGTGGTCCGAGTTCGGCAGACGCCGCCGCCGCAGACTCGCCGGCACTAATCACGCCGGTGGTGTTGACGTGACTAGAGGGATTGGCGGGCTGAAGGCCTTGCACACGCTGGGAGTCATGGACGTCAGCGCCGCGGTAGGGGGGGAGTCCATCCTGGAAGAGCTTGAGAACCTCACGCGGTTGCGCAAGCTCGGAGTGTCCGGCGTCGATCGGAGGAACAGCCAGCTGCTGTGTCCTGCCATCTCGGGCCACAACCGTCTGCGATCCTTGTATATGTAATTGGAGGTAATAGCAATTAGGTACCTTTTTTTCTACTAGGCCTGATCGCGTAGATATTCTTCTGTTTCCAATTATAATGGGTTTCCTTAGATTTACCATAAGAATTCTATACAATCTATCTATCCATCCATATCTATATTAATTGGAGGCTCTCCTAGAAGCACCCACCTTAATTCTAAGATGTAAAAAGACTAAAAATTCTCACATCAATCAGAGAAAAAGCAAAATGATAGAAACTCTCACATTAATAAGAGAGAGAGAGAAAGAGAAAAGAATCTCCATCATCCAATATTAAGGATGCAACATACAACTTAGATTCATCTACTAGATATCATACCATGGAAATAAAGAGTCCAATTGGAACTACAAAACATGCCAATGAGCTATGTCGTATCTTGGGCATCCAATTTCCGTGTTGTACACACATCGGTGTTGGTGTCCAAGCTTGAAGACCAAGAAACAACTACTAGCAAAGTCCAGGCTAGCTACATATATACATAATTCTGATGGTGTTCTGATGGCAAGGAGATCCCGTACCAGAACAATGCATACAACACTATGGGGTGCATGTGGGCTCAGATAAATGCGCTTATGGTCAGCTTGATCAAGTGATTATAGACAATCAACTTGGAAGTTAGAACACCCGTATGCGAGAACATGCATACAACACTTATATGGGGTGCATGTGGGCTTCGATAAATGTGTTTATGGCCAGCTTGATCTAGTGATTATAGATAGTCAACTTGGAAGTTAGAACACACCATGCAAAGAAGAGCAATTTGAAAAGGAGTCCAGGTAGACTTTACCGAGAAACCGAGGGACATTGCACGCACATGCAACAAACAAATTGTTCGGGCACCTTACAACTATCAACTATGAAATAGACAAGAAGCGTTGCTGATTAGAACGACGTCTCAGCAAGCAATAAAAGGCCAATTGATTAATTGGGCATCGGAGGCATAGCAGTATAGAAGAAAAAAATACACTCATAAGCATTAGGATGCCATATAAGAATAAACGGTAGGAGTTCTGTCATGCGCATATGCTATAAATTAGTTAGAGAGAGCCAAGAGAAAAGGCTAGAAATTACCAAATTAATCATAGAAAAGAAAAAAATAGTTACATATTCCCACCTTAATTGGAGAAAAAAATAAACTGATGTTATCTATGACTTATATTTAATACGTTGTGGACAGAAGCAGAAATGCATGAAAAAAATAAGGAAGTAGGATGGGTACACATGGTAATATAACCCACCAGAGATTATTCAATTGGACATATTCCACAAAGTCAAGCTAGAGTAAGTAGCGTAAGATATGATAGATTCACATTCGTTAAGGAATGTATTTGAAATTCCTATATGTAGAGTCGAGAGCTAGAGAGAGTACATTATTAACCTGTTTTCGTATATTCTAGAGGTAGGGCTCCCCCCACTAATTTTCTCTAATAAAGTAAATGAGAAGTTCAAAGGGTGAAGTAATAGGAAACTAACAGAAAAAATATTATGGCCTGCATGCATGCACACAACTGGATAGAATTACAACTCTAGGCAAGTCTGAAAGCATAGACCTCTTGATGTGGCTCTCTCATTGTGCATTGCATTAGGAAAGTAATAAATTACCACCCCTCTCTCCCTCACCTACACGTACGTTTCCCTCTCCTTTTTCTCAGTACGATTTTTTGTCAAAGTAGTAAGTATTGAAAATCTCAACAAATTATTGTCTAAAATAGGCATGATCATGCTGATTAAATAGAAAAAAACTTGATCAAGGTGATTGTTGTTGAGACTTCATCCATTATACTATACATATGTTTTATATATCTACATACAACAAAAAATACAGGCGTGCGGAGACAACTCCAAACCTAACATGTAGACAATATTTTTTATATAATAACTAGCCGTGCAGGCGCATGGGTTGATTGACTAGTAGCCATAATAGCCGGTAAAAGAATGCCAATATACAGGTATTGCCGTAGGAGAACTACCGGTTGGTACACAATGCAACTTATTCTCGACCAATTCTTTGCCCTCGCAGAACATTCAGATCTAGCCCATTCAGCTATTGCATCCTTCAAGTTGGTGCATGTACGCGGTACGTTCCATGCATCGTTGGCTTTCTTTTCGTTTTCCTTTTTCAGGAACAACTGGCGAGTGAGGCTTTTGCCCTATTAGGCTGTGGAGGAGGCATAGAGTCACGTGTGTCGCTCTCCGCTTGTTCAGTCAGACATTAGCACTACTACAAAAAGACTAATATTGGACATCTCATCACAAACAGTTGACCAAAACCGTCTATATTACATTCAATCATAAACGGTTTTGTATTAGAGACCGTCTGTGTTACTGGCTGAGCTAAAAACCGTCTGTGAAGAGGTAATATCACAGACGGTTCATATTGAAAACTGTCTGTGATACTTCACAGACAGTTCTTGTTAATAACCGTCTGTGATAATACTACATACACAGACGGCTTTCAACAAGAACCGTCTGTGAAACATCACAGACGGTTATTAACAATAACCATCTGTGATATTACCACATATCACAGACGGTTTTTTGTTATAACCGTCTGTGATAATATCGCTACAGCTCCACGGTGAGTTTCTTCGTCGCCGATGCGTCTGTTCGTCGCCGATCCGCTTCGGCTCCCCGATGCGCGTCTCTTCGTCGCATCGATCCGCCTCGGCTCCCCGATTCGTCTCTTCGTCTCACGCTCCGAATTTATTTCTTGTTTTATAAAAAGGATCATCCGCCATCCAAGATGATCATTACCATACATATTTATATAAAAAAACAGAAATGGCTGCCTCTTCCTTGTCACCGGCATTGATGGCCTTCCTGGCCGCACTGTACAAGCACCTCTTTCGGTGTACGTTGAACCGTGCTGCGGAAGAACACTGTTTGATCAACAATGTCTTCACTCCTCTGTCGGCGGAGAATTTGCGGAGCGAACGCCAACCACCTCCGCCGTCTTGACATCCTTCTCCGCCGTGTCTTCGGGTGATCTCCCACTTTCGGCGAGTTTACGCGTCATCGGCGTAGTCCTCCAAAATGACGTTGCGTCTCCAAGAGGCTTGCCGTCACTTGGATCTGCTAATCGAGGCGAGCGGCCGAGTCGACCAGGCCGAGACCCTCAAGCAAGGGAAGAGAGCCTATGGGCTCAATTCTTCTTAGTTCAACGATCCGAGGGTCTTCGAGAGACACTTGAGCGAAGCGTCGTGAGTGGGCGTATTCGAGCTTCATTCGGCGATGATCGAGAACCGTCCGATCTTGCGCCTGCCGCCTATGAAGTATTAAAGACGGAGATAGCACCTACCTCCGCCACTAGAAAAACTTTGTTTATTTATAAGTTTCTACTTTTTTAATCTTTTTATAGCGTAACGCCATATTTGTTTGGCCATATATATATGAAAATTCCAAAATGAAAAAAAAAAGTTTGGAGGTGAAGTTACTATATTAATTATATGTTGAATTATTGCTATATATATATATATATATATATATATATATATATATATATATATATATATATATATATATATATATATATATCGAGACGGTTTTGTGGAAAAACAAAATCTAGTTTGGAGGTGAAGTTACAATTAATATTAATTATATCGAGACGGTTTAGTGGAACAAATTAATTAATTAATTATATATATCCGATCTGTGATATATATATATATATATATATATATATATATATATATATATATATATATATATAGTTAAAGCACATTTTCAATGATATTTAAATGACAAAATTGACATATAAACATGTAATTTCTTCATGTCATGTAAGTGTATATACAAGATAAATATACTTGAGAAAAAACCATATCGAAGCGGTTCCATAATGGAACCGTCGTGATATGCCTTATATCACTGAACGGTTCCATTATGGAATAAATGCATGATAATTATCATGACAGTTCGTTAATAGAACCGCTGCGTGATAAGTCTCTTTATTAATACGAGCCCGCCGCTAGGGTTTGCGCCGCCTAACTCTCGTCACTCCCAGCTCGCTTAGGGTTTGCGCCGCCTTAACTAAATCCTTTGCCTAGCGCATTTACTCCGTTCCTCCCCACCCCGACGCCACCGCTCAAACCCGTCGCCGTCGCCGCCCAACCCCGTCGCCGTCGCCACCCAACCCCGTCGCCGTCACCGCCGGTTGTGACACCACTCTGCACTACAGAAACACTCGTACGATAGTAGTGTCTTCTGCATTATCAGGGTCGTGCCACAACTACGGTGACGCCGCCACCCAAGCCACTGGGCTTGGCCCCGCGTGTCGCCTGCGCCACCATTGCTTGGTTCTCCTGCTCGGCCTCCTGCGCTCGGGCCCTGGCCGATCTTTGCTTTTCCCATCCTCCCTCTATTCTCCTCTAGATCTGTTAGCTTAATGTCTTGTGTTGAGTTTGATTTTTATGCTTGAGCCTTAAGTTGTGTCCTGATGTTTGTGTGATTTATGCAAGGTGAAAGAGATGGATGAGGGTTGTGCTAGTGGTGGGGTCGCCACCGTGGTTCTTATTTATCTTGAGGTATCACCCTACCTTACTCCCTCTCTGTCTCTACACCTTGCTCTGTGATGAAAATGGCTAGTGCTCGTGTGGTGGCGGGTTTGGACACCCTTGGTCTTCTTGTCTTCTTTGTTGAACCGCTCAATGATGTTAATAGTCTTATCTTTGAAATTGAAGTGATAATTAGTTCATATTAATAGTCCCTTGCTCTGTGATGTAATGATGTTAATAGTCTTATGCTGAAATTGAATTGATAATTACTTCATATTAATAGTCCCTTGCTCGTGATGTAAACCGAGAGCTATTGGTGTATGTGCATTCTATGCATCTTGCTTAGTTCATCTTTGTGGGTTCGGATGGGGCTTGATATGTTATGACTTATTGGGTTGTTGATATGTATGAGTTTGTTGATATGTTATATTGTTATGACTTATGACTTATTCGAAGTGTCAAGTGTTGTCTGCTATTGATAGTGGAAACTTGCTTGGTGAACCATGGGTTTGTTGATATGTATGATTGATGATTTGAAAAATAGATGTATAAAATGTGTGATATGTATGTTATGACTTATTTGTCAATTTGTCATTTTGTCAAGATGTCATCTGTTGCTTCTCGCCATTCATTTCACATTTGTCTGTGTAACTATGTTCATGCAGGTCAAGTTCTCCTATCTTGCGTCCTAGGTACGTCGTCCTACCATTCCATTCCTAGACTCTTCTCTATAAAGTCTCCAAGCAGTGGCTGCTTGTGCCTTTAAAACCAGCATTATATATATATTATATATGTATTGTTACGAGTTCCTCGACCACTTTTGAAGTCGGCGTCCACCTGACATGAGGAAGAGGAGGAAAGTGACGGAGGGCAACCTCATTGAGCCCATCAAATATAAAAATCAAGTTTGCTGTCCCGCGTTAGGACATCCAATTACTTGGTTGCTAATACAAGATGCCACTTCGATTGCCCTCGGTACCTGCTCCTCGTTAAGAAAGTGGCGTGGATGCGCGGTAGTGGCTAAGGGAAGAACAATAATATATATATATATATATATATATATATATATATATATATATATATATATATATATATATATATATATATATATATATATATATATATACGGTTTTAAAGGCACAAGCAATCCTGGAGACTTTATAGAGAAGAGTCATCACTGACGGTTTGTGGTCAAAACCGCATGATATATAGTCATCACCCGGTTTGTGGTTGAAACCGCTGGTAGTATCATCACGAGACGGTTTGAAAACCGTGCGTGATGACCTCTTGTATCATCGACCCATAAACTCGATTTTACCAAGAAACCGCTCGTGATGGCGTTGAACCGTCTGTGAAGGTCTTTTTGTAGTAGTGTAAGCATTAGGCATTAAGTACGCCACCGTTCCAAAGTCCAGCGATTTTTCAGCAGCCGTAGTTGAGAAGCCCGGGTGAAACGATGGAGTTGTCATTTACCATGTACGGATTGAATGCCCGGCTATACTAGCTGCACTTCCACCCATGTTATGAGGCTAAACAGTAAATAAACATTTCGTTGGCAGAAGCTTCGGAATGAACACTGAAGACATGTGGTTAACTAAACGGGACTTCGTCAGTTCGTCTGTCAGAAGTTCAGAATAACAGAACGAAAGCATTTTGACTCGCGGCAGTGGCGCCTAATTAATACCGGAGTTATTGTTCGGAATGTTCCCAACCTCCACTGAAGATGCTAAAATAACTTCACTTGCAAAAGAAAAGCTTATCCATCCACGCTGCCTGCAAACATCTGAGCTCAAAAAACCACTCGTCCCAGTCAGTCAGATGTACGTCCACATGCTACATCCTTATAAACCTGGTTTAATTTCCTCTCGCAAAGCACCAAGTCAGAGCTCAGAGCTCAGATGCATGCTGAGTTGTGTTCCCTGCATCGATCTGGATCTTGCATCGGACAAGAGAGAACATGCACTACCTGATTAAGAAATGCAGACAAACCCTGCCATTCCTCCGAGCCCTCTGACTTCCAGACATATAAATAGACGTGCAAAGGAGCGTCTCCAACTCACTACTGCAGCTTCCACTTCCAGAGTATTCTTGCCACATACTCGGAGAGCGCAAGTAACTAAGCCTATCGTGTACAGAACGATGGCTAGGGTTGCGATTTGGATCTCGTGCGTGCTGCTCCTGGCCGCGGCATGCCAGGGGCTCAAGGTCGGGTACTACAACCGCAAGTGCCCCAAGGCGGAGTACATCGTCAGAGCAGTCGTCGGCAAGGCCATCTACCAGAACCCCGGCATCGGCGCCGGCATCATCCGTATGGCTTTCCACGACTGCTTCGTCCAGGTACGCAGTTATGATCTGTTCATAATCATAGCAATATATCAAATGAACTGTGCATGAGTGTTGACACATTGTTCTTGGCATTGATGGGATTGTACCTGCAGGGCTGTGACGCGTCCGTCCTGCTAGACCCGACCCCGGCGAACCCGCAGCCGGAGAAGCTTGGCCCGCCAAACTTCCCGAGCCTGCGCGGCTTCGAGGTGATCGACGCGGCCAAAGCGGCGCTCGAGAACGCCTGCCCCGGCGTCGTATCCTGCGCCGACATCATCGCCTTCGCCGCCCGCGACTCCGCCTTCTTCCTCAGCAACTACAGGGTTAACTACAAGATCCCGGCCGGTCGTTTCGACGGGCGCGTGTCCCTCGCCAGCGAGACTCTCGACTTCCTGCCCCCGCCGTTCTTCAACCTCTCGCAGCTCATCGACAGCTTCCAGGTCAAGGGGCTCGACTTCGACGACCTCGTCATCCTCTCCGGCGCGCACACCATCGGCCGGTCCCACTGCTCGTCCTTCTCCGGCCGCCTCTCCCCGCCGTCCGACATGAACCCCGCCCTCGCCGCCCTGCTGAGGAGTCAGTGCCCGGCGAACCCCAACTTCAACAACGACCCCACGGTGCCGCAGGACATCGTGACGCCCAACAGGCTCGACAACCAGTACTACAAGAACGTGCTCAAGCACAACGTGCTGTTCGACTCCGACGCGTCGCTGTTGACGTCGCGGGCGACGTCGGGGAAGGTCTGGGAGAATGCGTTCATCCCCGGGAGGTGGGAGAGGAAGTTCGCACGGGCGATGGTGAAGATGGCCGGCATCCAGGTCAAGACCGCCGCCAACGGCGAGATCAGGAGGATGTGCAGGGTCGTCAACTAGGACAGTTTGGTCGGCCGGTTCAACGACCGAGAAGTTGCTGTTTGCAGTTAACCACCGTTCACTGTGTTTCTTTAGAAGTACGTTGTTTCATTATTTCACCTCGTTCTAGCTGATCAGATTGTTGTATTGCGCGCAATCGACAGAACAGTAGTACTCGGTTACAGGCCGGTATGAATGAATAAAATTTCCATTTTTTGCTCAACATTTTCTCTTATCAGATTGTGCTTACAACTAGTAGTACGCCGGTACGTGTGATGGGTGGGTTCAAGTTATTTGCTGATCTTTTTTTTCTTTTTATGGAGGATGTGCTCACTCGTCTAATATATGGCACTAACATAGCGTTTGCCGGAGGAAGAAACAATTTCAAACTGCTTTGATCCTCACTCACCCGCTTGATCTAAATAAGCAGAACTTGGTGTTCGGTTCGGTTGATATGGCAATACGATACGAGAGAAGAGAAAAAAATAGGACGCTGTCCTTCCCTCACCTGACTCCTCGTTCCTTGCTCTTTGACTGCCTCTGCATCTAGCTCCTCCTTGCTTTCCTCCTCCAAATATTCCTATTAATTCCTCCACACTGCTGCTCCCCTCTTCCCTATGATGTTGGCCGATGCCATCCAGGGAAAACGCTACCGGACACCAAAAAATTTCGGAGGTTAGCGATAGGTCCGGTTACCGCCGGTAACCGGGTATTTCGGAATTTTTTCGGCCGAAATTTTCGAATCCTAGTTTGAAATTCCATATTTTACTGGCCGAAATTTGCCGAAACTTTACCGAAATTTCGCCGAAATACGTTTACATTTCTTGTTCAGTGTGTGATCAAATGTTCTTTACAGAACTCACAAAGGAGGCTTCAGAAATAGCTGGCTGTTTCAGGCTCATGACGACCAATCCTGAATGGTCATACCAATTGAAATTGAATAGCACCCAAAAAATCTCCTCGATTCAGTAGAAATCCAACTCAAAATCCTTAACTTGAAAGTCCTTACAGAACAAACAGCAGTGGAAAAGAAATCAAGAAGATGAGAGATAGGGAGAGGAGAGGGAGAGGAGGAGGCGGGAGGACTCTGGAGTTAGGAACTCGGGACGCAGGAGCTCACCTCACGGAGTGTAGGTGACGTCGACTGAGCCACTGGCCCGCTGCCAGAGCCGCCGCTGCCGACGGAGGTCGTCACGCCCGGAGACACCTCACAGTCGAGGAAAACGCGCTGGTGGACGGACCTCGCGGCCGGGGACCTCGCCTCGTGTCCTCGAGACCTCGCCTCAGCAGCAGAGCAGCTCAGCTCAGTACAAACTCCGAAGCAGCCGCCGCCGAATGCGCCGCAGCACGAGATGGGGATCAGGGTTAGGGCAGAGCGACTGAATGAGAGTGGGGATAGGATGAGGAAGACACTGCTCAGTTGGGCTGGGCCGGGGATTTCAAATTGGGCCGAAATATTTTTGGCCGGTACTGTTTTTTACCGGTGGGTACCGGTAAGACCGAAAATCGGCGAAATTTCGCCGAAAACATTTTCCCTGATGCCATCCCCCACGTACCTCCTCGAGAGAGTTGGGGCAAGCTGAGTCCTGCCACCGGGCATGGCCTCCACAAGCACCACCGTGGCCAATGAAGATCGGCCGTGGCAAGGGAATAGCGCCACCTTCTACAGTCCCCACGGCATGTCTGCTGGCTTCTCCCTCCTCGGCCACTACTGACAGCCCAACCGCCGCCTGTGAGGAAAAGAAGCCACGACAGAGTGTTGGACGGCGGCCAGAGGAGAAGGAGTGGGGGCGATGCACGGAGAGCCGACGACGACATCCAGTTGCTGAGGGCCAGCATACCGCCGCCGATGCCGAGGCAAGTGAATCGATTGTTTGTTGTAGTAGAGAGTTTTTTTTGTTGCATAAGGTGTTTTAAGATGTTGAGACTATGTTTTTTTAATGTTGTAGTACAGATTCTTGAGATGTTGCATGTCGCTATCCAAAATGTTGTGTCCTTCTCATCTAAGGGAGCCTGAGGTTGCATATGTGATTTCAAAATGTTCCAAGTGCCCTCCCCCCCCCCAAAAAAAAATTGTGGCATTTGTGTTTTCAAAATGTTGCAAAGGTTATAGCATCATCGATTAATGTATGGGTAACGAGATCTTTTAATTTTTAAGTGAATTTTGACAAGCTTGTGGATTCCCCTTTCCATTTTTCAAGATCCAAGTATTTTGTTGCTTATGTTGAAAAAACATTTGCATGTGTGTATCAGACATGTTGCAGCAGTCAGGAGCGTACTAAGGGAAGCTCCTCATCGTACATCTGAACGCTAGTTGCTCCCTAAGAACCGGGGTAGCCAGACCGACCGGTCTCGGCAGCATGGACAGCACAAACTTTTCTCTTATCAATTTGGACCATATTCAAACTTTGACATGTCGCAACATGAATCTTAAAGCCTCAATCCCATTAAGCTTCAACGCAGGATTCAATATTGGCTCAGGCACAACGATTCAGTGACCCTGGCTGCAACACCAGACAAAAATAACGACGGCGAGGAACCCTACCATGCTGCAATTCCACGATGTGCCATCCTCTCAGTGTCGAACTCACCAACATCAACGTTAGTGCCGTCATGATGTCGACGGAGACGAGGAACTGGCAATGTCCACAACGTCTTATCAATTTGGAGCTTGTTCAAACTTTGACATGTCGCAACACTAATCTTAAAGCCTCAATCCGAATAAGCTTCAATGCAGGATTCAATATTTGCTGAGGCACAACGATGCAGTGACCCCAGCGGCGACACCAAACAAAATTGACAACGACGATGAACCCTACGGTGCTGCAGTTCCACTATGTGCCATCCTCTCAAGGTCAAACTCATCAACATCGATGGTAGTGCCGTCGTGACGTCGACGGAGACGAGGAACTGGCAACGTCCATAGCGTCTTATCAATTTGGACCCTATTCAAACCTTGACATGTGGCAACACTAATCTTAAAGCCCCAGTCCCATTATGCTTCAACGCAGGATTCAATATTTGCTGAGGCACAACGATTCAGTGACCCTGGCGGTAGCGCCAGACAAAATCGATGACGGCAACGAAGTATATGACTATGCGGATGTCACCTGAAACTCATACTAACGGAGGAAATGAACACAAAATGTTAACTGTTTGAATTTGTGAAACTGTGAGCTCCCCATGTTCCTGGTTGACTTCACACGTAAACACGGAATGTTGGTTTCAACACAAGATTTTCACTGTGTTCTTGTGTTTTGGATATTCATAGCTTTTATAGCTACTGAAGTGATAAAGAAATTAAATACCAGATAGTGAAAAAGATAGATGCTCATATTAACCACTTCTAATCGCTTAATCCGGCCCAACAATAGTTCATATAGACATAGTTCAACAACACTAGATAACACTAAAGATGCTGACGTAGTTCGTTGCCATGCCTCCAGAACACAGACAACTTAATTTGGTGGCCAAAGTCAGGGCCGCACGCCGTGCGCATACACATATTACTGCAACTAGCTGTGCGCGTGCCGATCGACGCGTTTGATCTAGACTTTGGTGAAGCGATGGCAGCTCTTGTTTTTTTAGGAAACAGCCAAAAATGTCGTTCTTGCATTAAAGAGAGGAGTAAATCAGATACAAAATTAACAAAACCAGCCTTGATCAGGACAACGGAAAGTAAACAACATGAAGAGCGGGAGGCTGGTAAAAAATAGCAGTGGCAGCGATGAATTGCTGCTAAAAGTATGCGCAACCCCAAAATTGGCATTCTCCGTATTGACCAATAGGACTTCCTTCACTTGATAACTTTCCCGTTATTGATAACAAGATTTGGCATCTATGATGGTCATTACAGTGCTGATTGGTTCAACGGTAAGAACTTAAAACTTCCGCTGATTCAACCAATATTTTGTTTTGAATCGGAAGGCAGAATGGATTCAAATACCTCCTGAAAGTTCCTAGACGACTTCTTCAAAGACCTCCTGGGAGGTCTGAGCTTCAAAATCCACCCGAGATGACCTGGACGACCTCTTCAAAGACCTCCGAGGAGATCCTAGCTTCAAAATCTGCCCGAAAGGTCCTAGACGACCTCTTCAAAAACCTCCTTGGAGGTCCTAGGGGACATCCTGGGTGATCCTGGACAACCTCTACAAAAACCACTAGTACCGGCAGACCTCCTTGCTACAGTACTGGAAGGCCGCCTTGCTACAGTACTGGAAGACCTCGTTACAGCACCTTGGTGAACAGTACTTCGAGCTACAGTGTTTCGGAAGACCTCCTCGCTACAGTACAGAGGTCCTGGATGATCTCCTCAAAAACCTCCTGAGAGGTCCTGGACTGCCTCTTCAAAGACCTCCTGGGAGGTCCTAGAGGACGTCCTGAGTGGTTCTGGAAAACATCCACAAAGACCTCCTAAGAGGACCTGGAGGGTGGTCTTTGCAAAATGGCCAAAATGGTGGTCTTCGCAAAACAGGAAGTCTTGGCTCAAAAGGGTGGTCCTTGCAAAACATCCAAGAGGTGGTCTTTGCAAAGCAAAAGGTCGTGAGGATAAGGAAACGTGCGGCCAGGACCTCCCTAGGAGCACTCACGTGGCTTCATCAGAGCCGCTCAAGACCTCCCCAGGAACACTTGCGCGCCTTCATCAGAGCCGCCTAGGACCTCCTCAAGGGCGCTCACATGGCTTCATCAAGGCCGCACAAGACCTCTAAAGGAGAACTCGCGCGCCTTTATCAGAGCCACCTAGGACCTCCTCAAGGGCGCTCACATGGCTTCATCAGGGCCGCACAAGACCGCTCCAGGAGAACTCGCGCACCTTCATCAGAGCCGCCCAGGACCTCCTCAAAGGCGCTCACGTGGCTTCATTAGGGCCGCACAAGACCTCTCCAGAAGAACTCGCGCGCCTTCATCAGAGCCGCCTAGGACTTCCTCAAGGGCGCTGACGTGGCTTCATCAGGGCCGCACAAGACCTCTCTAGGAGAGCTCGCGCGCCTTTATCAGAGCCGCCCAGGACATCCTCAAGGGTGCTCACGTGGCTTCATCAGGGCCGCACAAGACCTCTCCAGAAGAGCTTGCGGCCTTCATCAGAGTCGCTCAGGACCTCCTCAAGGGCGCTCACGTGGCTTCATCAGGGCCGCACAAGACCTCTCTAGGAGAGCTCGTGCGCCTTCATCAGAGCCACCCAAGACCTCCTCAAGGACGCTCATGTGGCTTCATCAAGGCCGCACAAGACCTCTCCTAGAGAACTCGCGCGCCTTCATCAGAGCCGCTCAGGACCTCCTCAGGAGCGCTACGTGGCTTCATCACCAAGCTTAGGACCTCCTATGGAGCGCTACACGGCTTCATTAGGGCCGTTCAGGATCTCCTCAGGAGCGTTACGCGGCTTCATTAGGGTCGTTCAGGATCTCCTCAGGAGCGCTACGCGGCTTCATCATGGCCATTCAGGATCTCCTCAGGAGCGCTACGCGGCTTCATCAGGGCCGTTCAAGATCTCCTCAGGAGCGCTACGCGGCTCCATCAAGGCCGTTCAGGATCTCCTCGGGGGTGCTACGTGGATCCATCAGAGCCGCCCAAGACCTCCTCAGGAACGCTTCGCGGCTTCATTCAAAGCCGTCCAAGATCTCCTCAGGAGCGCTACGTGGCTTCATCAGAGCCGTCCAAGACCTCCTCAGGAGTGTTCACGCACTTTCATCGGAACTGTCCAAGATCTCCTCAGGAGTGTTACGCGGTTTCATCAGGGCCGTTCAAGACCTCTTCCGGAGATTCCGCGCGGTTTTCATCAGGATTTTCCGCGAAGGCTTTAGGACCTTCCACGAAGACTTCATCAAGAAAATTCACGTGTTTGAATAGGAAAGATTTAACAGTTATAGAAAGTCTAGAAATCAGATGGTATAACCGAATCATATCTGTAAATCTTGTTCAGTTTAGGAGTCATGATCTCTTACGGCTAAGACCTACCGCCCTTTAAATAGAAGAGGTCATGGCCGATTGAAATCATCACCAATCGATCAATACAATTTGCATCTACTTTTTTCTACCGTAGCTTCCCTGTAGTCCCGTCTTCTTTTCCTTCTATTCTGCTTTTCTGGCCAGGTTCGAGGATCTTGTTAGGACATCACCACCGCTTCAACACCACGACTAGCTCCGCCTAAGTGTTGTGCGCTGTGGTTCTCAGTGAAGTTGAATCCTAACGTCGTCTGGGTTCAATTTTGCTGGTATTTATCAAATCGTGTGTTGGTGCTCCTTCGTGTCATATTTTTGCGCCAACACAAATTGGCGACTCCGCTGGGGAATCGATCTAGTCCCTAGCCATGACGAACGGATCCGAAGTCAACCCCGACAATGTCATTGCGCCCGCCATTGAGGAGCTAGATGAGGAGGCACAACGAGAATACGAGAAACATAAGATGGAGTTCGACAGGGCATTTGCGTCGCGTTACCAAAAGACAAGACAGGGTGTCATCCGGAAAGGAGGAGAATTCGCACCTATCTACACCAAGCCTGAGGTAATTCCCACTGTGAGTAACGCATCTCTTACTGAAGAGCAAGTTGCTTTGATGATTGATCAGCAAATAGGTGCCTCCGTATCTAATACCTTGGATAGGTTGCTATCTAATCGTCTTAAGGCCATGGGTCTTGAAGTGCGAAGTGAAAAAGATCTGAAACAACCCGTTTTGCCTCATGCTAATGCTTACAATATTAGCAATAATAGCAGCGTTCAGCATGGCTCCTTGCTCGTTAACACATCGGCAGCAGGTATACCATCTCAAATCATGCCACAGGGTGTGCTGGTACAACATATACATGGCCGAACTAATGCGTTAAGTTCGGTTGATCACAGTACATCATTGCATGCTATTCCAAATATTGCTATACCCGAATCTGCAGCCCCTGTGCCTTCATCATATACAAATGCTAATATGGCCAATTCGAATGCACCTAATATTGGCAATTACACTAACATGGGAGAAAATTCAGCAAATTTGCAGGCACCTTTGTACCGCACGGTAGCATACGGTATACCTCCCGTGCCACCTCAAGGTTCTGGCATTCCATATGGTCCACTACCTGCTAGTAATTTCAATGGTGTTCCGCAACATATAACATATGCACAGCCGAACATACTACATATGCCTATCAAACACTGCAACCCAATGTTTTTAGGCCACAACAACCAGTTGATGTGACACCCACTCGGCCTACGGCCGAGCCATATATGGGGCCTAAAAACGTTAGAGAGCAAGTGGTTAATGTTTTGAGAGAACAGTTCGGGGTAGAGCCCAAAGGTAGATCACGTGCGTATCAAAGACCATACCCTGATTTCTATTATAATGTTTAGTATGCCAGAGGGTTTCGAGCGCCTGAATTTATTAAGTTCACTATAGATGATAGTAGAACTACTTTAGAACATGTTGGTCAATTCATCTTGCAGTGTTGTGAAGCTGGTGCTAGCGATGCATTAAAACTGAGGTTGTTTCCTTTATCATTGTCTGGCCCTGCGTTTACCTGGTTTAGTTCTCTAGCACCTAATTCTATTTATATGTGGTCTCAATTAGAGCAAAAATTCCATGAATATTTTTATACTGGGGACACTGAGCCTAGATTGTCACATTTAACGTCGGTTAAACAGAAACACGATGAGCCTGTTACTGATTACATCCGAAGGTTTAGAGATACAAGGAACCGATGTTTTAATTTGATAATTTCTGACAAAGACTTGGCTGATCTAGCTTATTCGGGTTTACTGTCTCAATTAAAAGAAAAGCTAGAAAATCATGATTTCCTAGATGTTAGTCAAGTATTACAAAAAGCTCTGGCACAAGAGAGCCGAGCTAAAGAGTCTAGAAACTTTCAGAGGTCAAGTGATAAAGTAAAAGTCGATTGTCCTAGTGTTCATATGCTTGAGTATGAATCTGAAAATTCAGATGATGAAGATGTTGATGTGTGCGTGGCCGAATGGGACTGGTCCTCAAAATATAAACCATTCGTTTGCTCGGCTCTAAAGCCGGTTCCACAAAAGAATCGGCAAGAGGAAATTAGGTACACTTTTGATA
The DNA here is from genome assembly GCA_036346405.1 of Phyllostachys edulis. NCBI lineage: Eukaryota > Viridiplantae > Streptophyta > Magnoliopsida > Poales > Poaceae > Phyllostachys > Phyllostachys edulis. The sequence goes on along the minus strand of CM070558.1, from coordinate 64,089,623 downwards.
TTACTAAATGTGATAGGATCTTTGATTATTTGCTACAAGAGAAACAAATTAGATTACCTAACAATCATGTTATACCAACAACTGGAGAATTAAAGAGGCGTGCATATTGTAAATGGCATAATTCTTATTCTCATGCCACTGATGATTGCAATGTTTTTCGTCGACAGGTTCAATCGACCATTAATGAAGGACGATTGAAATTTGTTGAAAGTCCAAAAATGCAGCGAGACCACAATCCCTTTCCTATCAATATGATTGATTTTGAGAACAAGAAAGTGCTTGTTCATCTATCTCAGGCCAAGTCTACAAAAGGCAAGAATGTAATAATAGGAGAGAAAGGCACAGGAACATCAAATTCTAAGGCTATGCGAGGTGTTAGGCCAAAGATGATCAAACTGAAAAGCCCGAAAGTTGATCATTGGAAGGTTAATGAATGTAGAAGCAAGACCATCAAAGGAGTTGAGAGGCCGAAGCTTACATTTAAGGAACTTCTAGCTAAATATGAAGATGACAAGGTCGGTCGAAACAATGCTAGTCGGCCCAATAATTTTATGCGACCAAGATCACCTAGAAAGCAAAAGTTTGATGGTCGGGATCGTCGTCGAGAGAACTTCCGTGCAGTAGGGTCGTATCCTCCTTTTGGGCTGCCAATGCTCGTACCATGGGGTCCTCCTCCCGTTGGTTTTCCTCCTTATTCACCATGGGGCTGGTGTGGTCCATAGATGCCGCCTCCAATGCATTTTAGACCATTTCATCCAGGGTGGACAGCACCAAGGAGACCTGTATTTGGTAGGTTATCACGTCCTGATAATGACCGCTTTGATCAAAAAAATCAGTCTTACAATAGGAGAGATAATAAAGTGGTGAAGAAAGTGTATCGTGTCAAGAGTAATGGTAATTTGGATGAGAAGTCAGATTTGAATTCAAAGGCAGAAGAGCCGATCATCGAAAAGGAAGGGAAGCAAAAACGATCGGCCATCGTTGCTTCAAGTATTAGCAATGGAAATTACACAAAGAGAAAGAAGCGGTGCATGATTCGGATCTGAGCGATGAGCGTGTCTGATAGCCATAAACAAGACCATAGCTACGATGATCGTGGACATCGGTTAAACTCTTTATTGCGACCCACGATAATAGCCGAACAAACCACGTCGCGTGCTGATGTTGAAGCACCAAAAACAGTGGGAAAAGGTAAAGGAAAAATATCTTTGCTGCCCGAGGCAAAGCCACAACCCCGCTGGTGTCCTCTCAGTCTTTCTCATTCCCAAAAGAGAAGGTTGCAGCGGCTGCGCATGCAAGAACTTAGAGAGACTCAGGCAGAGAAGATGAGGGATGAAATATTTAACGAAATAAAGCCTATGGAGCCTATCCGAAAAGAGTGGAGGATAAAGCCAGTTGAAACACCAGTTCAGGTGCCTGATGATGATGAGGATGATTTGCTGGATTATGGGGTGTCTCCGATGATTAAAGATAATACTCCGCCTCGCGAAGGTATGGATATCAATATGGTATTTATATTGCCTTCGGAGTTTCGGATTGCTAGTGAGGAGGTTGCCCAGTTGTGTCTTGGCCCTAAAGAAGTCATTTTTGAGAAGTCCAAGGAATCGAGCTGACATTTGAAACCATTATATGTTCGGGGACATATCAATGGTAAGTTGATTTCTAGGATGTTAGTTGATGGTGGAGCTGCTGTGAACTTGATGCTGTATTTAGTTTTCAAGAAATTGGGGCGAGGAGACAGTGAGCTTATGAAAACCAATTTGATGCTTAATGGTATCACGGTTGAACCCACGGAGGCCAAGGGTGTCATATCTATGGAACTTACTGTTGGGAGCAAGACTCTACCTACAGCCTTCTTCATCGTTGACGTGCAAGGTAATTATAGTGTTTTATTGGGTCGTAATTGGATTCATGCAAATCGTTGTGTTCCTTCTACCCTGCATCAAACTCTAGTACAATGGATTGATGATGACATAGAAGTAGTTCAAGCAGAAACGTCGACTTATGTTGCTTTGGCCGATGCTTCAGCTGATTGGCAGCATGGCGATGTTCAATGTTTGACGAGCCTAGATCTTTCTAGTTATCTTAGTGTTACTAAGGATGGTTTTGTACCCGTGTCTGTACAGCCGGCCTCTGCAGCTCGGCTTAGTAATATGATGTTATAAATGAATAAAGAAAGTAGTTTAGAATGGTTGCAACAGCGTACAGAGCAATATCAGTCAAACAAGAACAATATTTGTGAAGCTATTGATGATTTTGATGAAGTAGAAAAGTTAGGACAAGGTTTCTCATCGGCTGACCCATTAGAAGAGGTTGATATAGGTGATGGAACTATTCCTAGGCCGATGTTTGTAAACAAAAAAGTGTCTACTGAGTACAAGAGCAAAGTGATAAAGTTGCTTAGAGAGTATGTTGATTGCTTTGCTTGGGAGTATCATGAGATGCCAAGACTCAGCCGAGAATTAGTTGAGCATCGGTTGCCTATCAAGTCTGGTTTTAGGCCTCATAAGCAGTCACCTAGAAGATTTAACCCTAATATATATGATCGGATCAAAGAAGAAATAGGCCAATTGTTGAAAGGTGGTTTTATTAGGCCATGTAGGTATGCTGAATGGATTTCTAACATTGTCCCAGTTGAGAAGAAAAATACTGGTAAGTTGAGGGTATGCATTGATTTTAGAGATTTAAATAAAGCTACCCCCAAAGATGAGTATCCTATACCTATGGCCGACATGTTAATCAATGATGCTTCAGGACATAGAGTAATTAGTTTCTTAGATGGTAATGCTGGTTATAATCAGATATTTATGGCCGAAGAAGATATGTCTAAAACGGCTTTTCATGTCCTGATTTTGTTGGTTTGTTTAAGTGGGTTGTTATGACCTTTGGTTTAAAGAATGCCGATGCTACTTATCAAAGGGCTATGAATTTGATTTTTCATGATCTACTTGGTGTTATCCTAGAGGTATACATTGATGATATAGTTGTTAAATTGGATGGTATGGATCATCACTTAGCCGATTTATGTCTGGCCTTTAAACGAATGCGTCGGTATGGTTTGAAAATGAACCCACTCAAGTGTGCTTTTGGCGTGTCGGCTGGAAAATTCTTAGGATTTATAATACAAGAGAGAGGCATAGAAATAGATCCTAGCAAAATAGAGGCTGTTAAGAAAATAAAGGCGCCACAGTGTAAAAGGGATATGCAAAAGTTTCTAGGAAAAGTGAATTATTTGAGGAGGTTTATATCTAATTTGTCTGGTAAAGTTAGTGTATTCAGTCCTATACTTCGATTAAAGAAAGAGACCGAATTTACTTGGGGGCAGAACAGCAACCGGCATTTGAGGAGATTAAAAGGTATTTGTTTACACCTCCCGTGTTGAGGGCGCCTCAAGCCGGGACACCGTTTCGGCTATATATTGCTGTAGAAAAAAGTATCATTGGCCCTGTTTTGACACAAGTAATAAATGGCAAGGAATATGTGATTACTTACTTGAGTCGGCGTCTGCTGGGAGCTGAGACAAGGTATGTATTTATAGAAAGATTATGTTTATCCTTGTATTAGCTTGCACCAAGTTGAGGCATTATTTGCTATCTAGTACTTGTGTCGTTGCATGTCAAACCGATGTCATTAAATATATGTTGCAACAGCCGATTTTAAGTGGTAGAATCGGAAAGTAGGCTTATGCATTAATAGAGTATGATTTGGCTTATGAATCTTTGAAGTCTACGAAAGGCCAAGTTGTACCTAATTTCATTGTTGATCATAGGATTGATAATGAGGTAGAGCTAGTTGATTGTTTATCTGTACGTCCATGGAAATTGTATTTTGATGGCTCGGCTTGTCGAGAAGGACAAGGTGTTGGCATTGTGTTAGTTTCGCCTAAAGATGTTGTTAGTTTCGCCTAAAGATGTTGTTTTTGAAACATCGGTTTGCTTAAAAAATATTTTTGTACCAATAATCAGGCCGAGTACGAAGCCCTTCTGTTAGGATTACAAATTTTAGAGTCTATGGGTGTAAAAAATATAGAACCTTTTAGTGATTCATTGTTAGTTGTGCAGCAGATTTCTAAAGTTTACAATGTTTTGATGGATCACTAAACAGCTATTTAGAAAAGTGCTTAGAGATCATAGCAACTTTGGACGATTTTACTATCAGTCATATATTTAGAGAAGAGAATATTATAGCAAATAGTTTAGCACAGCAAGCATCTGGTTATCAAGTTAGAAGAGGTAAATTGTTTATGATAGAAAAACCGATGCTAGAAGGTGCTACGGTTTGTATAGCTGAACAGCATAATGACAGTTCGGATGCTTTGAAAACATCAAGTTTTGCCGAACCTAATGACTGGAGAAAACCTCTAATTAGTTATTTAGAAAACCCTAGTCAATCTGTTGATAGAAAGCTTCGGCGACAAGCATTAAAGTATACATTGCTAGATGGAGAGTTGTATCGCCGGACTATAGATGGGCTACTTTTAAAATGTTTAGGTTCGGATCAATCTAAAGTTGCCATGGGTGAGGTGCATGAAGGTATATGCGGTACACATCAGTCGGCTCATAAGATGAAGTGGTTATTAAGAAGAGCTAGTTTCTATTGGCCGACTATGTTGGAGGATTGCTTCAGATATTATAAAGGGTGTGAGTCGTGTCAGAAGTTTGGTGATGTGCAATTGGCACCCGCTACTATGTTGCATCCTATTGTTAAACTGTGGTCGTTTCGTGGTTGGGGTTTAGATTTCATCGGCCAAATACACTCTGCATCTTCTAAAGGTCATCGTTTTGTTTTAGTAGCCATTGATTATCTTACAAAGTGTACAGAAGTTGTTCCTCTTAAAAACATGACACATAAGGAGGTGATTAGTTTTATTTTGGAGCATATTGTTCATAGATTCGGAATACCACAGACTTTAACTACTGATCAAGGTTCATCTTTTATGTCTTATCAAGTACATGAATTCGCCGAATCGCTTATAATCAAGCTCCTTAATTCTTCGCCCTATTATGCTCAGGCCAACGGTCAGGCCGAGTCGAGTAATAAGACATTTATTAATCTCATTAAGAAAAAGATAGAGGAGCATCCTAAGAGGTGGCATGAAGTGTTATCTGAGGCATTATGGGCTCATCGTGTATCTAAGCATAGTGCTACAAAGGTAACACCATTCGAGTTGGTGTATGGACAAGAAGCCGTTTTACCTATTGAGGTAAATCTGGGTGCCCTTAGATTGGCCAGGCAAAATGATTTGTCAGCCGTAGATTACCATAACTTGATGATGGATAGGATAGATGAAGTTGCAGATGAGAGATTAAAAGCTTTGAGGGAGATTGAAAAGGATAAGGTAAGGGTAGCCAAGGCCTACAATAAGAAAGTGAATGAAAAATCGTTTCAAATAGGAGACTTAGTTTGGAAGACGATTTTACCTGTTGGGTCTAAAGATAACAAGTTTGGGAAGTAGTCTCCGAATTGGGAAGGCCCATACAAGGTGGTAGAGATCATTCCTGGAAATTCTTATATGGTGCAATGTTTAAAGGGAGATAGGCTGCCTAAAGCCCTTAATGGCAAGTATTTGAAAAAGTACTATCCAAGTATTTGGCAAGATGCTTAAGAAGCATACATGGCCGATGAGTTGTTTATCGTCATCCTGAGAAACATACATATGGCCGGTGTTTAATCATCGTCCTGAAGTGAAATTGAATATATTATTATTTTGTGGCAAACATGTTTGTTTCACCAAAAAAAACAGGGGGGCATGTGTTGATGACAAGATTTGGCATCTATGATGGTCATTACAGTGCTGATTGGTTCAACGGTAAGAACTTAAAACTACTGCTGATTCAACCAATATTTTGTTTTGAATCAGAAGGCAGAATGGTTTCAAAGACCTCGTGAGAGGTCCTAGACGACCTCTTCAAAGACCTCTTGGGAGGTCCGAGCTTCAAAATCCACCCGAGAGGACTTGGACGACCTCTTCAAAGACCTCCTAGGAGGTCCTGGCTTCAAAATCCGCTCGAGAGGTCCTAAACGACCTCCTCAAAAACCTCCTTGGAGGTCCTAGGGGACATCCTGGGTGATCCTGGACAACCTCTACAAAGACCACCAGTACCGAAAGACCTCCTTGCTACAGTACTAGAAGGCCGTGTTGCTATAGTACCTTGGTGAACAGTACTTGGAGTTACAGTGTTTCGGAAGACCTCCTCGCTACAGTACAGAGGTCCTGGATGATCTCCTCAAAAACCTCCTGAGAGGTCTTGGACGGCCTCTTCAAAGACCTCCTAGGAGGTCCTAGAGGACCTCCTGAGTGGTTCTGGAAAACATCCACAAAGACCTCCTAAGAGGACCTGGAGGGTGGTCTTTGCAAAATGGCCAAAAGGGTGGTCTTCGCAAAACAGGAAGTCTTGGCTCAAAAGGGTGGTCCTTGCAAAACATCCAAGAGGTGGTCTTTGCAAAGCAGAAGGTCGTGAGGACAAGGAAAAGCGCGGCCAGGACCTCCCCAGGAGCACTCACGTGGCTTCATCAGAACCGCCCAAGACCTCCCTAGGAACACTCGTGCGCCTTCATCAGAGCTGCCCAGGACCTCCTTAAGGGCGCTCACGTGGCTGCATCAAGGCCCCACAAGACCTCTCCAGGAGAACTCGCGCGCCTTCATCAGAGACACCCAGGACCTCCTCAAGGGCGCTCACGTGACTTCATCAGGGCCGCACAATACCGCTCCAGGAAAACTCGCGCACCTTCATCAGAGCCGCCCAAGACCTCCTCAAAGGCGCTCACATGGCTTCATCAGGGCCGCACAAGACCTCTACAGGAGAACTCACGCGCCTTCATTAGAGTCGCCCAGGACTTCCTCAAGGGCGCTCATGTGGCTTCATCAGGGCCGCACAAGACCTCTCTAGGAGAGCTCGCGCACCTTCATCAGAGCTGCCCAGGACCTCCTCAAGGGCGCTCACGTGGCTTCATCCGGGCCGCACAAGACCTCTCCAGGAGAACTCGCACGCCTTCATCAGAACCGCCCAGGACCTTCTCAAGGGCGCTCACGTGGCTTCATCAGGGTCGCACAAGACCACTCTAGGAGAGCTCGCGGGCCTTCATCAGAGCCGCCCAAGACCTCCTCTAGGACACTCACGTGGCTTCATTAGGGCCGCACAAGATCTCTCCATGAGAACTCACGCGCCTTCATCAGAGCTGCTCAGGACCTCCTCAGGAGCGCTACGTGGCTTCATCACCAAGCTCAAGACCTCCTCTGGAGCGCTACACGGCTTCATCAGGACCGTTCAGGATCTCCTCATGAGCGTTACGCGGCTTCATCAGGGCCATTCAGGACCTCCTCAGGAGCGCTACGCGGCTTCATCAAGGCCATTCAGGATCTCCTTAGGAGCGCTACGCGGCTCCATCAAGGCCGTTCAGGATCTCCTTGGGGGTGCTACGTGGATCCATTAGAGCCGCCCAAGACCTCCTCAGGAACGCTTCACGGCTTCATTCAGAGCCGTCCAAGATCTCCTCAAGAGCGCTACGTGGCTTCGTCAGAGCCATCCAAGACCTCCTCAGGAGTGTTCACGCACTTTCATCGGAGCCGTCCAAGATCTCCTCAAGAGTGTTACGCAGTTTCATCAGGGCCGTTCAAGACCTCCTCCGGAGATTCCACGCGGTTTTCATCAGGATTTTCCGCGAAGGCTTTAGGACCTTCCACGAAGACTTCATCAAGGAAATTCATGTGTTTGAATAGGAAAGATTTAACAGTTATAGAAAGTCTAGAAATCAGATGGTATAACCGAATCATATCTATAAATATTGTCGGTTTAGGAGTCCTGATCTCTTACGTCTAAGACCTGCCGCCCTTTAAATAGAAGAGAGTCATGGCCGATTGAAATCATCACCAATCGATCAATACAATTTGCATCTACTTTTTTCTACCGTAGCTTCCCTGTAGTCCCATCTTCTTTTCCTTCTATTCTGCTTTCCTGGCCAGGTACTAGGATCTTGTCAGGACATCACCGCTACTTCAACACCACGACTAGCTCTGCCTAGGTGTTGTGCGTTGTGGTTCTCAGCGAAGTTGAATCCTAATGTCGTCTGGGTTCAATTTTGCTAGTATTTATCAAATCGTGTGTTGGTGCTCCCTTGTGTCATATTTTTGCGCCAACACCCGTCTATGTCAGACACTTGGCGTGAGTATCCTCCTCGCCTTGTAGGTAGATCTGTAGATTGGTCGCCCCGCTTAGCGTCCATGCTTGGGTTTATTCTTTGATGATCGGCAGCAGCCCTGTTGGCACCTACCTCAGGTGCTAGAAAATCTGTCTATTTCTTTCTTTCCAAATGTGCCAAAGAGTAAGAACAATTAACAAGGCTTGGCCTTTTTTGGAGGTTGCCTCCCTGGAATGGAAAATGTCGATCCACCAGTCAATCATCTTCAGTCGAGTGGTCCATTGCGAGGGTTTTAGATTATCTTGTTGCACCCAGCTAGCCACTAAAGACCATATATTTTTGGCATAAGAACATTCAACGAACAGGTGCATAGCTATTTCCGGGTTGTTAGTACGTAGTGGACACCAATGATCATTTTACATATGGCGGTGGGTTAGGACGTCTGCTATCGGGCGCCAGTGCTGAATAAGAATCCATGCAAAAAAAATGCACTTTTTTGTGCCCATATGATCCAAATGAGTTTCTAAAATGGTGCCTCCATCGCTCCCAAAAATTGCGCCTCGTATGGCGACTTGGTTGAGTAGTTGCCTAAGACTATCCACTTCTAAGTTATGTCATCTAGCACATCTTGAGATAGCATGACATGACGAACCATGGTATAAATTTTGACAAAAAATCCTACAGCAATTGCATGGTAATTCTTCTCCTCAGGTCGGCTATCCACTTTTGTCCGTGCATTGCATCCCGATCGTTCGGTTTTTCCTAGCCGCAATACGATATAGTCCTGGGACTAGTTCTTTCAGTGACCTTGTACCAAGCCACTTGTCTTTCCAAAAGTTTGCTTTTTCACAGTTTCCGATGCTTATCGTAGTCGATGGTCTGAACAAAGCATGGGTTGTCTCTGTTATCGGCAACAGTATCCCATTCCATTGCTTTTCCGGCGCCTTCCATTGATACCAAAGTCAGCGAAGGCAAAGTGCTCGACTGAAAGGTTCTAGGCCCAGTACCCCTATCCCGTTGAACTTTTTTGGACGACACACTGCGCTCCAATTCACCCAGCACTTCCCTCCAGTGTAGATGTCGTCTCCGGTTCAGAACCAAGCTCTCTGACACCTGTCTATTTGCTTTCTCACCCAGACAGGTAGCTCTGTAGCTGTTAGATGGTACAATGGTATAGCTGTGATGGCCACATTTAGAACCACTAGGCTCCCTGCTTAGAATAGCATGTTCCTTTTATATCCGCTTAATCTAGTTTCTACCTTGTCCAGTAGAGGTTGGAACTGTACCCTCCTGGGTTTGCAGTGGGAGAGTGGTAATCCAAGATAGTTGCATGGCAGCTGCATTCGAGTAGCCAGGAAGTTTTCCAATATTCCATCTAGGTGGAGTGATTGGCATTGGATTGGTATGACAACGTTTTTGGAGATATTTATGTTGAGCCCATTACCTCTCCGAAAATCCGCAAAATCTCCTTGAGATTATCTACGTCCTCCTTGGTTGGTGACAAAAAGATCATTGCATCATCTGCATACATAGACAATTTCGCCTTCATTAATCTCCCACTAAGTGGAGATAGCCATCCATGTTAATCTGCCATGTCGAGAATACAATGCAGAAAGTCAATTGCAAGGATGAATAAGTAAGGAGAGAGACAGTCCCCCTGCCACACACCGCAGTGATGCCTTATGTTCGGTACCTGAATGCCGTTTAGTACAATCTTCGAAGTTGATATGCCAACCAACATTGCAATCCATGCCCTCCAGCGACTCCCAAAACCCCTGCATTGCAACATGTCTAGCATATATGGCCATGAGATGGACTCAAAAGCCTTGGCAATATCAAGTTTTAGCATAAAAATTGGTGTCCTGGACCGATGGTAGCTCTAGGCAATGTTTTGCACATAAAGGAAATTGTCTTATATACTTCGCTTTTTTTTACGAACGCACCTTGGCTTGCGGAAACCAGACCGTCCATATATTTTGAGAGCCTAAGGGAGAGCAATTTCAAGAGGATCTTGGCTATGCTGTGAATCAGGCTAATCAGCCTAAATTCTGCGATCTTGATTGTTTGGTCCTTTTTTGGCAGGAGTATAATGTTAGTCGTGTTGATTTTCTTGAAGTGCAAGCTGTTCATGGTGTATACTTTCTGGAACACAGTTAGCATGGTCTCCTTTATGGTTTTCCAACTTGATATGAAGAAACAACTGATGTACCCATCTGGACCAGGAGCTCTGTCGAGCGACATTTCGTTGATTGTTGCCTTAATTTCATGCTTTGTGAAGGGTCATTCCAGTTCAGTTGAGGTGCTGGCCAGTAGTAATTGCCGTCTAAGAAGGTCCCAGAGAAAGGTAGAAGCTATCGGTTTTGCAGTGCCAAGGATTTCTGTGAAATTCACGATTTCTATGAAATGCTTGGCCAGTGCCCCCTCCTTCTCTGATTGGAGTATGAATGTGCTACCCTGATGCTTCAAGGTATGGATTAGCTTTTTCCTTCTTCTGGAATTAGCTTTGGAATGGAAAATTTTTGTGTTTGCATCTCCTAACCGCAACTAATTCAACCTAGAGCGTTGTTTCCATTTCATCCTCTGAATGGCCACTAATCCCAGAATTCTGATCTTGAGTGCTGCACGGAGTTCATGTTCTGCCTGAGAAAGATAACGCTGTTCTTGCACTTTGTCAAGCCGAAGGACCACTTCAAGAGCTATACGCATCCGAGTTTTATAATCACCAATTTGTGATCTGCTCCATGCACTAAGAGCCCTATCGGGTTTTTTTGCATTTTGGTTAACAACCTCTTTATCAAGTCAGCATCATGTACCGATTGGGACCAAGCCTCCTGGACCACCTTGTTGTACCCAATCATTAGCGGCCAGTAGTTTTCAAAAGTAAATCCTCTGGGTGGTCTAATCCGCTCTTCACCAGAGATTAGCAGAGGACAATGATCTGAGATTGAGGATGCACTACTACAAAACAGGCTATAGTAGACGCCCCATCACAGACGGTTCCTTTGGAACCGTCTATGTTGGGTCCGTCGGAGACGAACCTTTACTGCTGCGAGCCTATCACGAGCGGTTCTATTAATAAACCGTGCAGTGATAGGCCTATATCCTGACGGTTCATCAATAGAACCGTGCAGGAACTATCCTGAGCGGTTCTATTAAATAACCGTGCGTGATAATCTCATGTACCACGAGAGCGGTTGTAAATACGCATCGTCAGCGCGAACTATCACAGACGGTTCTCTTAAAGAACCGTCTGTGATAATCTCCTGTACCACGGACGGTTGTCAATAAAGACCGTCTGTGAACTATCACCGACGATTCTATTGAAAAACCATCGGTGATAGTTGTATATCGCAGACGGTTCATAATAAGAACCGTATGTGATATCCTCGCACTATAAATACTTGGACCAGACCCCTTGCCCATTCCCATTTGAGCCGCCACCAGGTGTTTGCCCACTGCGCCTCCGATAGAGAGGGAAGGGAGGAGAAGGAGAGGAGAAAGGGAGGAGAAGGAGAGGATTCTCGAGCGATATTTGGTGTTTCCGTCGTGAGCTCCGAGGGTAACAATCTATAACCCTTTAGAGCATCTGCAATGTACGTGCTTAGCCGGTTCAAATGGCTAGATTTAATGCTAGGAACCGATTCCACACATTGGAAGCTGCCGATTCCGAAGTAAAACTCTAGGAACCGATGTAAACTTTGCATCCGGATGCAAGTGAATAGAATAATATTTTTCATTGGGTGGTTAGCATATGCATTAAGTTCTGTGAGGGGGAAGGAAATGGAGAGAGAGAGAGCGGTTGAGAGAGATTTTATTTCTTTTCTGATTTTTTTAATAAGATGTCGGTCCCACTTAAAAGTAAGAATCGGATCAATACATTGGGGGAAAAATGACTAGTTCTTTGAATGCTTACATGGCATCTCTTTGAATCGGCATCGGTTCAATACACTGGAGATGCTCTTATGTTACTATAAATTAATCGCTAATCAATTTAAGTATGCTTGGTAAATAGGAAGCCCATTCTTGCCAAGACGGAGAGGAAGGAGGAGAAGGCGAGGATTCTCGAGAGATATTAGGTATTTTCATCGTGAGCTCCGAGGGTAACGATCTATAACCCTTTATGTTTGCTATAAATTAATCGCTAATCAATTTAAGTATGTTCGGTAAATAGGAAGCCCATTCTTGCCGACGAGAGAGAGGAAGGAGGAGAAGGAGAGGATTCTCGAGAGATATTTGGTATTTTCGTCATGAGCTCCGAGGGTAACGATTTATAACCCTTTATGTTTTCTATAAATTAATCGCTAATCAATTTAAGTATGTTTGGTAAATAGGAAGAGTACGTACTTGCGGTTTATTAATCTAATTTGACACTAATTTGTTACATGCGTAGCGTAGATGGACCGAAACTGGATGTACGGTGTGAACCGTGTGAGTCAAGAGTACATTAATGGCGTGGTTGCTTTTAGAAGAGCTACCGAGCAGGATATGTTGAAGAAGGGGATAAATTTTATGTACTGTCAATGCATTGATCGCGGTAATCTGAAGATGTTTAATAACCCAGCGCACTTGATTCGAAGGGGTTTCAAAAAAGGGTATACATGTTGGACCAGTCACGGTGAAGAGCAAATTATACAGGAAGTTAATAATGATGGCATCCCCGAGGAAGTCAACGATATGTCGGATGTGGACAGTGCTTTTGATGAGGATAGGTCACACGATGACAATCTGGATCAGATGCTCTGCGATCTGAGAACTACAATGAGAGAGAGTTTGTAAATTCGAGGGCTTAATGGAGGACTCGGTAAGACCTTTGTTCCTGGCCGCAAACCGAATACACAAGGTTGTCAACCGTATTTGAGCTGCTGAAATTGAAGGCAAGCAATGGTTGGTCCGATAAGAGTTTCACGCGGCATTGTTAGGTCTCCTAACGGACATCCTTCCGAGGAGAAGCGTGTTACCCAAACCACCTACCAAGCAAAGAAGGTTATTTGTCCATTGGGAATAGAAGTAGAAATAATACATGCATGTACGAACGATTGTATCCTCTCTAGTAAAGAGTATGCGACCATGCATGTATTTCCCGTATGCAAAGCATCCCGATACAAGCGTCGGAATACTGCTAAGGTGAAGCAAGGACATCCTACTAAGATGTTGTGGTATCTGCCTGTGATCCCACGTTTGAAACGTTTATTTGTGAACCCAAGGGAGGCAAGATTGCTGCGTTGGCACTCGGAGGAGCGTAAGAGAGATGGAAAGCTAAGACACCCTGCTGATTCTCCCCAGTGGAGAAACTTCGATCGGAGCTTCGAAGAGTTCGGTGCGGAACCGAGGAACATAAGGTTAGGGTTGAGTACAAATGGAATGAATCCTTTCGGTAACATGAGCAGCCGACATAGCACCTAGCCCGTGAGTCTATGTATGTACAACATTCCTCCTTGGGTGTGTATGAAGCGGAAGTACATTTTGATATCACTACTTATCCAAGGGCCGAAGCAACCTGAGAATGATATTGATGTGTACCTAGCATCATTCTTGGAAGATCTTGTGACCTTTGTGGAGCGAAAGGGCAGTATGGGATGCGTACAAGCGAGATAACTTCACTTCTGGCGCCATGTTGTTCTCGCACCATCAATGATTTTTACGCCCTTGGTAACTTTGTTGGGCTTCAATAAAAAGGAGTCAAAGCACATGCCTTTGCTTAGATGCTACAGAGAGTGTATGGCTGAACAACTCGCGCAAAACTATGTATATGCGTCACCGCAGGTTCCTTCCCAGGAGTCACCCATACCGCAATATGAAGAAACAATTCAATAGAAATAAGGAGGACGGTTCAGCTCCAAGGGCTTTTAGAGGGAAAGAGGTCTATGATATGGTTAAGGATATCGATGTTGTGCTTGGGAAGGGACGTAAATTAAGAACCCATCAAAAAACATCCGGAAGAAGCGGTCAATTTTTGGGACTTGCCTTATTGGGAGCACTTAGAAGTTAAGCCATTGCATCGGCGTCATGCGTGGAGAAGAATGTATGTGATAGCTTGATTGGTCTCTTACTGAACATTAGTGGCAAAACAAAGGATGGTGTTAATGCACGGTGTGACTTGGTTGATATAAACATAAGAACCGAGTTAGCACTGAAAGAGACTGATACAGGACAAACGTACCTTTCCCCGGCTTGCTACACTCTGTCCAAGGCCGAGAGAAATAAACTATGCCAGAGCTTGCATGGTGTGAAAGTCCCGTCTGGTTACTCCGCTAACATTAAGAAACTTGTTTCTATGCAAGATTTGAAATTAATTGGTATGAAGTCTCATGATTGTCATGTACTGATGACACAAATGATTTCTGTTGCAATTAGGAGTATCTTGCCGAACAAGGTCCGAGTGGCAATCTTGAGGTTGTGTTATTTCTTCAACTCAATTGCTCAGAAGGTCATCGATCCCCAAAGACTAGATGCTCTGCAGGCCGAGGTGGTGACGACTCTATGTCATCTTGAGTTGTATTTCCCTCCGTTATTTTTCGATATCATGGTCCATCTCATTGTTCACCTTGTGAAAGAGATAAAGGTATGTGGCCCTGTGTTTCTACGTCATATGTACCCGTTCGAGAGGTACATGGGAATTCTCAAGTCCTACGTACGGAATTGATCTCGACCAGAGGGTAGCATCATCGAAGGTTATGCAACCGAAGAGGTCAGTGAGTTCTGTGTCGACTACATGGCTCAGGTGGAACCGGTAGGTGTGCCTCTATCTCGTCACGAGGGGAGACTGGATGGTATCGGGACCATCGGAAGGAAATCAATCACTCCCGATCTGGATACGTACACTCAAGCCCATTTCACAGTCTTGCAACATATGACCCAAGTGTCCCCGTACATCGACAAGCACAAAGATATGGTATGCCAATAGAATCCAGACTGATCGGAGGTTTGGATCACGAGAAAGCACAACCGTCGGTTCAACGAATGGTTAAAGGTGCGAATCACTGGGGGGTCATCAAGTGATGATACGCTGCTATGGTTGGCAAAAGGGCCACAATTTATAATTATCACATGGCAAGGATACGACATAAATGGGTACATATTTTATACGGCAGCTCAAGATAGGAAGAGCACAGTCCAAAACAGCGGTGTCCGCATAGATGCATTCGATCTGGAGTAAATTTGAGGAGCTCCTACTATCGGCAAATAGAGGAGATATGGGAGCTCGACTACGTGCTTTTCAAGATCCCCTATTTCAGTGTCGTTGGGCCCATCTCCCACAGGTGAAGGTTGACAAGTACGGCGTCACTACCGTGGACCTCGAACGTGTCGGATACAAAGATGAACCATTCGTACTGGCTAACCAACTTGTTCAAGTCTTCTATGTAACCGACCCGGCAAATAAGAAGCGCCACGTAGTTTTTCATGGAAAAAGGAGGATTGTCGGAGCTGAGAATGTAGTGGACGATAAAGAATACAATCAATTTGATGAGTTGCCTCCTTTCGGAGATGGCATCAGGCTCGAGGAAGAACCCAGTGAAGAAGCTAGCTATATGCGCATCGATCATCATGAAGGGCTATATTTTAATTAAGAATTTACTCCATTGTAATTAATTTATTCCAAACATGAGACATGTCAATGTGGACTTGCCATGTGTTATGGACTTATAATCTCTTATATATTTTGATGTCAACATGGAATTGTCATCTTTGATTTTGATGTCAATGTGGACTTCATTGTAATGTGGAATGATAATATTATGCGCTTGTAATAAACAGACAATAAAAAGACCATGTCCTTTTTACATCACAGATGATAAAAGAAGGATTAGCGATCCTATCTTAGCCTTCAAATCTTCATAAGCCTTCTCGTCGGTTTCAGTGGTGGCGCGATCAGCGACTGTCAGATCAAACACCTCCACCTGCGACCTTGCACTCTCGATTCGCGCTTGTAGCCGTTCAGACTCCGAAACCAAGCCCCATATAGCCCAGAGGCCATCACCTTGGTCTCCTCCGTCTCGGCGAGGTCGACCCGCTCTCCTGTAATTCGGATGTCATCCTCGACTCTCCGGGCTGCATCCTCGGTGCGAACCAAGTAGTTCCATAGAACGATCTCCACGATGAGGTTTAATCGTCGGATGCCACAGACCCTCGCATTGGTCCATCTGAGGAGGAGCTCCAGTCGACAGATGATGGCCGCTATGGTCTCCGGTAGATCGGAGGGCCTACAGCGGATGACATTGCGAACGGAAGGTTTGTCCGTAGCTTGGGACAGGTTGCGACCAGAGAGGTGCGAGTAAACAAGCACAATGTAGGCCAATACAGCTGGCGCAAGAGGGGAAGCCATTTGGAGTTTGTGGAGAAAGGGGATCAAGGAGGTTCGTGTGAAATCCATTGTTGAAGGGGATATCTATTTATAGAACAAGTACTAAAGTCGGAGCGGGAGACGAAGAGATATTTGGGAGGTGTAGCGACGTTGGAAAATGAGGAGACGAAGCCGTGCGATCGTGAGACAAAGAGACACACGTGGGAAAATAAAGAGACTTGTTCATTTGTCACCAGGTTGCCAGGTTATCACGGACGGTTCTATTATGGAACCGTATGTGATAAGAAATCACAGACGGTTATATTTATAAACCGTTTGTGATATGACTTTATCACAGACGGTTCTATTATGGAACCGTCTGTGATCCATTATCCCAGACGGTTCCATAATAAAACTGTCTGTGATAGGCCTTCATAACCCTAGGGCTCGTCCATTCATCTCCCCAGTGCCGCCCATTCATCTCCCCAGTGCTTAGCTGCTCAGCTCTCACGCGCTCCTTCACCTCCTCTAGGGTTCGCCCGTTCACCTCCCCGTAAGCCCCGACGCTGTCGCCCCCGACATCGACGACGCTGCCACCACCTCAACGCGTGGCATCCTCCCCGTGTCGGCATCCTCCCTCTGCACCGGCCTCCTCTAGGGCTCGCATCGCCCTCTGCACTGGCCTTCGACCTCGGCGCCGCCGCCCCCGACATCGACGACGCCGCCGTCCTCGACACACGGCCTCCTCCTCGTGTGCCCTCGTCGTCGGATTTTCCATCCAGCGGCCTCACTCTCCCCTCATCGCTTCTTCCCTCAGAGTCGTGGAGGTAAGAGGCTAAGAGCTCAGTGCCACCCTCTGTCGGCCTCCTCCCTGCGCCGTCCTCCTCCCTGTGTCGGCCTCCTCCCCTGCACCGGCCTCCTCCCCGCACCGTCCTCCTCCCCTTGTCGGCATCCTCCCTCTGCACCGGCCTCCTCCTTGCACCGTGAGTTCTTGTGCGGCATCCTCTCTGTGAGTATTGCTCCTCTGTGGCAATTCAGTTGATATGTGCAGTGCTAGTTGATACCTTGATCTATATTAGTTCTAATTTCTAAATCTAGTACTGAAGATATTGCAAATTGATCAGTGGGCTTTGTTGACATGCTTTCGTGATGAACTACATCTTATCTTGAGATTGAATGTGATAGTTAGTTCATACTTGAGCTCTATTGTATTACTTGCTACTGTCAATATGATATACTGTTAATTGGTTACTTTCGGTTGAAAGCTAGTTATTCTAATTAAGAGTATTCAGTTTTTGTTGGTAATCTAATGACCAGTTTGTGATTCTTCTAGTAGTCTGTTTGACTGGAAGTTTAATCTGTTTTCGTTAACAGTTGAGATCATTTGACAGTTAAGCAAAGTATTGTTTAGAGCTCATAGTTTGAATTTATATTATCATATTCATTTAATGAAGAGTATAGACAATAGGATTGAGATGGCAAAGACTTGTTCTTTAGCTACTCTCCTACGAGAGCACATAATATCATCAATCATCATGCCTTATCTTTGCTAATTGATGATTTCACGCTATTAATGTTGAGCATAATATCATACTTGAGCTCTATTGTGTTGAATTCTTTGTTGTCTTTCGATCATCTGTCATTACATTGCTCTTGTTATAACTACTAGTTATTTCATTAGGTTATATTGTTGTCCAACAACTTAGATTGATAATTTTTGTTACGTGATGAAGTTAGTCATACCTTTGAAATTGATTATCATCTTGGACATCGTGGGTGTTCTGATGGTTAGGTGAATTTTGTGGGCTTAATATTGCTCTGTGATTGGAATGGTCTAATTAGAAATTGGTAGAATTACTAGTTCAATTTTGAGCTCTACAAGATTAACTTCTTCTTTGTCATAGTAATCACCATAAGAAAGTTTTACTTGATTCTATTTTGTTTCTATGTCTTCATTAAAGGCCGGTCTTACGTACATGAAGCATTAAACCTTTGTAGCATTTCCTTAGAAAAGTTGGTGGATTAAGGAATGTTAGGAGCGTTAGAATAGGAGCTAACTTGAGGCCTGAATTCAGCTATCTAACTTGCTCCTTGGGCGTTCATCCTAAACGTTCAGGTAAAACACAGCCTACTTCGTCGATCCTAACACACTTGAGTGTATGTTTGCTTCATGCCAATCTTCCACGGCATGAAGCAAATCGTATACTCCAGTGTGTCGGGCTCGATGAAGTAGGCTCGGGCAAATATGGGCTCGTGTTCTATCTATGCAAAAGATTTGTATCACTACTTTCTATCTATACAAAGATCACAAGAGATTGTTATACATGTGATTGTTATGTCAGTCTAGTAAAGCTTTGGATAGAGTTTAAAAATCTGAATTTTAGTGTTTTTATCCAATTTATGAAGAGAATAGACCTTAGTGCTGAGATGGCCAAGTTTGTTTCTTGTGCAACTCGCCATATGAGAGCTCACATTAATTTCAAATTTTTGTGCTCTGTGCTAATTTCATTCATATTCATGTGGTATATGTTTAGCATTTCAATCAATTTAAATGACTTGAATGATTTACATTTGATTATGTTAATTTGGTCATTTAAATGTTGTTGGATTACTCCTTTATTGTTTCATATTTATGCTGGAATTAATTATGATTATTTGATAATATTGCACATGTTGAGCGTATGTAACTGATATAGATAGCAAGTAAGCGAGATGGCAGAGGCGTCGTCTTCGCCGCTGTCACCGACACCACCTAATGCGTCTGGATTTCCGTCGACGATAATGATACGTAAGCAAGATGGTAGAGGAAAATCGAAAATGCTGCGGATCGATCATCACGGAGGTGGCGTTGGGGTCCTCTCAGAGTCCCCGAGATCGTGGCGAGATTCGGACCATCTGCGGGATACTTGCAAGGGAATGGGTCCCCATCACCACACCAAGATGGAAGTCTCTGACGAAAGAAGAGAGAGGCGCGCTGTGGACAGAACTTTCAAGCAAGTTCACTATCCCAGAAGCAGACATGGCACGTGTGGAATGGCAGGCGATGCTCTCGATGGATAAAGAGTGGAGGACCTTCAAGAGCATTCTTGTCACGAAGTACGTGAACACGGATCAGACGCCCTTCGCGAAGTATCGATTCTTGACGTGAGAAACATGGGATGCCTTTGTGGCTATGAAGATGACGACCGAATTTAAGGAGCAAAGTGCGGCGCACAAAGCTCTCCAGACACGAAACATTCACCCCCACAGACTCGGCACCGCTGGGTACACGACTAAATCCGTGGAATGGGCGTGGGAGGAGGAGCATAGCAACCGGCTATTTCAGAGGACCACGGACCCGTGTTCCCTAAAATTTGGTTAAGCGAGGGCAAAGTCTCGTCTTGGCGACATCTCTTTCACAAACCCGGCGGACGGGAAGTGTCCCAACGTGTGGTAAATATGTCGAACTACCTAGTTGTTAATAAGTCCATAACTTCATAGTGTCTATAATAACATGATGACATCTTGCAGCGAGAATTGACTGCCCAAGCTTCCCAAGGCTCCTTCCAAGTAGGCGAGGAGAAGGATATACTATCTCTGATCTGGGAAATAAGGAGCACCTGGTCGCATGCGAGAGCCTTGGGGTTAACATACCTTGGAGTCATGGATTCCCAGACGACTACTGCACGTATAGGAGTAGGAAGAGATCCAAGGCCGAGCGCGAGGACCGGTTGGTATAGATGATTACTGAAAAATTTGAAGGAAAGCTTGCAACATTGCACGATCAAATGAATCAACCGAGCGATCGCAAGCCTCCTGTTAATTTGGGAGCGATCCGCCGACATCGAATGGCGTCGGCGTCCGCATAATTCTAAACATGATGACATCCAATTACCGATAAACGACATCAAGGTAATGTACATCTATGGAATGCACCAAAGATAGACCTATAGGACGCCTTAGCTAATTGCGTATCGTTTTGTAGGGGCCGACGTCCCGCAAGCTCAAGTGAGGATGGTTGGGTCCCTTTCTATTGAGGTGCCGCGGGATGGTGTATCCATACCGGAAGAGCGATCTGACCGCGGTGCCACCGTGGCGCAGGTTACGCCCGGTCGAGGTGAACATGGCCGTCCCGCTGGCGATTCGCCCGAACGAAGACATCAGAACACTAGGGGATGCCGCGCACACTTTTATCTAGTGGCCCAAGAAGGACATCGCCATACAGACCCGATGGTGCTTGCGATCTCGACCACGACTATTCCTCTCCAACAGGACCCTCGATGACTCCACCTCATGTTTCGCCTTAGAAGGCCACCTCGCCGGTTCCCGTAGAAAGGCAGAAGAACAAGAAAAAGCGTCTTCTTGTATTGGTTCCCGAGTCGTCTCGCAGGAAGACGCTGCCAATCGTTAAGGCCAAATCGAAATCGATAAACATTAAGGCACCTCCCAAGTCTGGGAAGTCCGAGACGTACACCATCGGAAAACCGTTGTGCTCTGACACAGTATTAATCAACGCTGGATTTGCTTGTCAGGCTTTGCATGCCTGGTACATACGGAAGACCGCAAAGAAGGGGTGCGATACTGGAATCACCGTCAGCTACAAGGATGAGCATTTCTTCAACGGGCCAGGCAAATTCGTCGTGGGCTTCAACAACTTATATGACCTATTCAACCTCGTTGGCCTCGACGCCTCACTTCTACGATGTTAGACACTGTAAGTGTGTACAATCAAGTTCTCCATTCACGTAATACCGATAAATATCACAACTCATTGCTTATGTGTAGATACATGATGAAAAATGCCCGGGCATGGAGAGAACCGGTGGGTTTCCTCGACCCACACGTGGAATCTATGCAAACCATCGAAGCAGACCCGTCCTTCGTTGAGAAATACATAACAGAGGCATTGCTAAGTCAGAATGACAAGAAGTACATAGTGGTGCCCTACAACCAAGGGTAAGTGTCACTACTTGCTATACAAATTTCATTTGTACTTTATACGCAGCACGAACTTGGGTTTAATGACTATAGCGACATACATGAGTAGGTACCACTAGATCCTTTTAGTCATTATACCAAAGAGGAACCATGTGATATACCTTGATTCCCTAGTCCGCAACAACCACGACTTCAGCATTCTGCAAAGAATACTCGAGAGGTATGCTCATTTCCTCCATACATAACTCTATTGTAGTCTTCATTCGTTTTAAATGGCCGAGGATAACTTTTTGGAATCATGTAGGTCGTTCATCGCCTATGTTGGCAAAGAAGGACCATACAATGGATCGAGCTCCCAACTAACACATAGGAAGAAATTTTTGGTACGCGCTACAACACAATAATCCTATATCATACTTCATAATAATGCGTCTCGAACTGACTATACCTATATATGTAATTCTATTTTTGTAGTGCCGCCAGCAAAAAGATGATGTGCTATGTGCAATCTACGTTTCCCATCATATGCAACAAATCATTAGTTCTAAGAAGAAGGATCCAGAGGTTTGTCGATCTCGAAAAAATTATTTCCTAATTATAAATTTAAATATATATGCTTACCACTTTACTCTTGCTAGCAACAGGAGTTGATGATAGATTTAGATGGACTCGTTGCGCAAGAGATCTGCGCCTTCATCATGTTAGATATCGTTAACGACGACGGAGAGTTTTACTCCATCGTCGACCCAGAGTTTCACCCACCTGCAAACAATTGACTCAATTGTAATCCAATTGTAACTATAGCGAGAATACTTGAACAAATTCGATCTTTTGTAATTTATTTTGAGTAATGATCACTTTGAGTTGTCAACAATTGATTATACGTGATGTATCATTTTTACGCATGCTTGTTTTGAGAGGGCATGGCTAGCAATTCCTGAGGCTAGCCAAAAAATAACAAAAAGTAGTTAGGGTAATGAACTATCACAGGCGGTTTTTGTTGAAACCGTGCTGTGAAGGTATCACGAGCGGTTTCAACAAAAACGCTCGTAATCTATGAAATATCACGAGCGATTCTATTTAATAATCATTTGTAATACATAGAAATATCACAGACGGTTCTATTTACAAACCGTCTGTGATATTTCCACGTATCATAGACGGTCATTAAATAGAACCATCTGTGATATTCTACGTATCACAGACGGGTTTTAATCGAAACCGTCTGTGATACTATGCCTTCACAGATGGTTTCAACACAAAAACCGCCTGTGATATTCCGTATCACATACGGCTTTGAACCGTCTGTGATAACCGCCTATTATCACAGACGAACAAATACAGACAGTTCGGAAACCGTCTGTGATGGGCCTGTGTGTAGTAGTGATGAGAGTGACCGCAATAGGCAATCCAAGTATGTTAAGTCCCATTGTATATTACAAAAAGCTTTGTCAATCCTTTCCAAAGTTGCATTGCATTTTCCATTGGACCAGGTGAACCTACGATCTTGAAGATGAATCTCTTTTAACTCGTAATGATTAATCGCCACTCTAAACTGCCCCATTAGCCTTCAATTCAGATTCAGGTTGTTCTTATCAGAGGCTCGATAAATGAGATTGAAGTCCCTAATTATCAACCATGGCTCGTCCTTCCCACCGTGAATATATTTTATCTCAATGAATGCTTGTCTGTGCTGGTCATCATGTGGGCCATAGACGACAGTTAGAAACTAAGGATGAGCACCGTTATGCGGGTTTACCCTCATTGTGATGGATTTATTTAGTATCAACGAGTTATCCATTTGCATCAGTGATTGATCACAGCAAACCATTATGCCCCCTCTAGTTTCGGCAGCCAGTTTGTATAACATGCCTTGAAGCCTTCCTCCTGCAATCTCAATTGCAAAATTTGGAGTGTATTCTTTGTAAGTTTTGTTTCTGCAGGGCATAGAATAGAAACCTGTTGTGTCCGCCACCAACTTCATGGTTATGCATGCTGCGTCTTGGGAGCATTGAGACCTCTCACGTTCCAATTTAAAAAATTTCAAGGTCTCAACATAAAACTAGATATGGACGTGGAGTAGCGGGAACACGCAGCTTATATATATATCCAATACAAAGCACTTGGAGCACCTATAATAGTTCATTACTCCCATGCCATACTGAACTGTAGCCTACCATAAACTAGCAGCGCCCTACAAACAGATGATGGGTGCGGTGGACTAACAGTGAGCATGGACCTTGCCAACTTACCCCCTAATGATAAAGATACCCAAAGTGCAGACAACATGAAGAGCAACACCACTCATGCTCCTGATGATACTAATCTTGATATGTGCAACACTTATGCCGCCACAATCTCTTAAACAAGCGCCGAGAGGTCCTCAGTGGTAAGGCCCATGGCCAGAAGGTCCACCTGCGCTTTGTCGTCAACTCCCGCTAGAGCCCTGATAGCTTGGATGGTTTCTGGGTCCAGGGGGTGCTGAAGAGGCTGGTGAACTTCTCCTTTGCTGCTCCGGACAGTCGATGGGTCTCAGAGGCATTGTCAAACCTCTTTTGCAACAAGAGAAAGCTGCTGCGCCCACCCACCACAGGTGGCTTTCTTCTTTCTTAGTGAGGCAGTCCTTTACTTGCGGTAGTGGGAGGATCAAGGTGTCGATAAATCACCATTTGGCGAGCCAAGGACTGAAGTTGGACAAGGTTGTGCAAGGTTAGAAGGCAGCAGAAGCTAAGGCTCCGCCGCACTGACCTCCTCGACCCTGTAACGATGTGGTCCTCCTACTGCAGCTCGGTTAGCAAGGGTTCAGGAGGGCTGAGAACTGGTGGTGCCGCCTTCCCACCGTCCCTAGTAAGGCTCCACACCAAGGCGGCCTCTAGCATCATGGGGTCTTCATGGTGGCTTGGTGTATCACGAGCAGGAACATGTAGTTCATCCACCTCCAGCGGGAGGCCACCGGATGCCATCACTGTGCCATCATGTTCATCAGGATCCTGCTGCGTGACCCGACCCCTCAAAGGAGTTCTACATGACTCTAGAGTGGCACCTTCTTGGGCGGGGTGGTACCTCTGTGGTGGTGATGCAGTGCGGCTCTGACTACATAGGCCGTCCACGGCACCCGAACTTCTGAGCACCGATGGCGGCCGTAGGGTGAACGTGACCTGCGGTGGCCTTGTGGACCCTGGCGGGATGATCCCCCATGGGCCACGGGCCGTCCCCGGCCGAGCGCACGATCGCGTTTCACGTAGTAGAACTGGGCGTGCCCTGCCCTGTCATCATGATCGTCATCTCTGTCATCGCGCCTTGGGCCCAACTGAGAATGGACATCGGTTGGAAACCTTCTTGGCTGCCACTCCACTCCATCAGGAACCCCCACCGTCCAGAATAAGTGCTCCCACTTGGGGTACTCTTCCTCAAGGTCGACTGGGGTCTCACTCTGGCCACTGCTAGGAGTGCGGATGACTTGTGGTGAGTAGTCTTCAAGAATGCTCAAATGCATGAGCTCCTAACACTACTACAAAAAGGCTAATACTGGACGCCTCATCACAGACGATTGACCAAAACCGTCTGTATTACATCTAATCCTGAGCAGTTTGATTTTGCGTATGCGTATTTACTATACGCTAAAAGCTGTTTGTGAAGAGGTAATATATAAGCGGTTCATTATAAAACCGTCATGAAGTATCACGAGCGGTTCTTAACTAATAATAAATCGTGATATTTCAAAATATCACATACGGTTTCAACAAACAACGATGCATGATACTTCACGAGACGGTTCTTCTTCTGAACCGTGCATCATAATATCGCTACGATGCGTGACCGCGACACCATATCACGAACGGTTCTATTGTGGAACCGTCTGTGATATGAGACCATATCATGGACGGTTTCCATTGTGGAACCGTCTGTGATAACTATCACTGACGGTTTCTATTGTGGAACTGTCTGTGATAAGTCACTTTATTAGTAGGAGCCCACTAGGGTTTGCGCTCTAACTCGTCACTCCCCGGCGCCCTTACTCTCGTCCGTTGCCCTCCCCACCCGAGTAACCCCGTTGCCGACGCTGCCCTTCTTCCCGTCGCCGATGGTTGTGACACCACGGTTCACTGCACAAGACACTTTCGTATGATAAGAGTGTCTTGTGCGGTCATCCTATTAATGCCACAACTACGGTAACGCCTGCCTTCCTCTTCATCCTCCCCCTGCGTCGCGACCCGGCTACCTCACCGACCTCCCCGGCTACCTCTAGCTCCTTGACATCGACCTCGGATACCTACTTGCCGACACGGCGATGTCGTCGAGTAAGGTAGATCTATTGGTTTGTCTTTGTTGGTATTCATGTGAATCGAGTTGCAATGTGGGCTACAGGCTAGCTTGTCGAGTTGATAGTCGGTTTGGACACCCTTGGCCTTGATGTACCTTCTTTGTCTTGCCCTCTGTGTTTGTTGGTTGGATGGATGGATCTGGAGGTGGAGAATGGGGTTGTGTTTGGGTGTGATTGCTAGTATGTTCCTTTAGGGTATGTTCTAAAAACTCACCTGTGAATATCACGATGTATCTTTGATGCATCTGCGGCGTGTAAGCAATGAGCTTCATGTACGGCCGGCGTGCAGGGGCGGAACATGGGCGAGTGGTCTTGGCGGTGGACTCGGCTGGCGGCGATGGTCAAGCACAAGGTGGTGACCCGTGAAGCTGGAAGCGAAGCGAGTCGTCGTCATCATCGCGGCGTCTCCGACGAGAGCCATGAAGATGTTCCGCGGCCGAGGTATGAATCTGCCATCACGCCCTCCAACAAGAGCTGCCACCATATGGGCAGTGCGGGTTTAGGTTTGTGATCATCATGCAATTTCAAAGATCACCCACCTCACGCTCCTTAATCCCCCGATGGAGTCCGTCCATGAGCCAGACCAATCCCCCCTAATGCCCTCCCCCCATTGGTGTTTCAAGGGAAGGTCACAGACATTACACTACTATAGAAAATGTCTTCACAGACTGTTCAAAAACGTCATCACAGACGGTTTCATGAGCCGTCTGAGTCTATGAATCAGTGATGACATAAGACCATCACAAGCGGTTTTCAAACCATATGTGATGCATACTATCACAGACGGTTATTAACTTAGAACCGTCTGTAATAGCTGACTATCATAGACGGTTTTATCTATAAATCGTCTGTGATAGCCTCTTCTCTACAAAATCTCCAAGCAGCTATATATATATATACACACACACATACACACACGAAGCCGGTTTTAAAGGCAAAAGCAGCCACTGCTTAGAGATTTTGTAGAGAAGAGGCTATCGTACTCCTGCGGCTGCGGGACATCTTCATGGCCTCCTCGTCGGAGACGCCCGGCGCGATGACGACGCACTCGCCCTGCTTCCAGTTCGCCGGGGTCACCACCTTGTGCTTGACCATCGTCAGCAGCGAGTCCACCGCCAGCACCACCTCGTCCATGTTCCGTCCCGTGCACGCCGGCCGGGTACAGGAAGCTCAGCTTCGCCTACACGCGCCGCATGCATAGCATACATCGCATATTCACATGCCAACCAACTCAGTTCATCTGGCACAATCCATGGTCATGCATGTACTTACTTTCTTGTCTGGGCCAACGATGTGGAGGGTACGAGAAGGGAGCTGGATCCCCTTGGAGTCCTCTTCATCCTGGTCGACCATGCTGAGCTGTTTGATCGCTTCACGGTCCAGGTCGGCCATGATCGGGTACTGTCCTAGCAACAAACACTACACAGTGGATATTTCATACCATTTGTCATGACTCATGACAGGGTCCGATGAGATTGTGAATGTGAGAATTAGGGGGGGAAACCCTTTACATGCCCTTAGGGTGTGTGTATATATATATGTGTGTGAGAGAGAGAGAGGCGAGGAACATTTCCCTTCTCATCCCTCTTACAATGATGGACAAAATAACACCTTGGTATTTTCTGTAGGTATAGTTATATGTCTAGTCAACGTACATCTTGTATTCCCAACGGGCCTAGTGGTGGGGCAATGCTACGACAGGTACGTGGCTCCCGTCTAATTCATTACATCCACACGCAAGCAAAACCAGGTAATTAGTAAACACGAATCCAAATCAAGATTACCAGTAAAAATCAAATTGGAGATCACCCGTGTCTATACACACACACACCTTGTAGCAGCTTCACGCCCCTTTTCTCGAACTCGGAACTCCTTGGCGTAGATGGCCATGGCCGCCATCTCGGTCGTGCACACAGGGTGAAATCAGCTGATGCACACAAGCGCAAAGCATGAGAATTTCACATGGGCACAACCAAGGGCAGGGCGGAGCCAGCGTCCCTATTGGCTGGGCACTTGCCCGGGCTTCGCGGCTTCACCCCTGGGCTCTGGTGTGCTGCGCGTCTCAGCTGTTCATGCTCTACGTCTCGTGGTGTGACCGCGACAGGCCGATGAACCGGAGGAAGAAGGTGGTGCGGAAGCTGTCCGAGCTTGACCTCAGCTCACTCCAGTGGACCGAGGCGTCCGGGCACCCCGACGCGTCGATGGATCCCAACGTGGCTTTCGCCGTCAGCTAGGACAGGATCTACGCCGTGGAGATGTTCAGGATCTTGACAAGGTCCTCGACCGTGACGGCGTGCGGTTTCGACACCGGCGAAGTGGGCGGGTTGCCCGAGCGTAGCTGCGGAGGCCGACGCCATGTCATGCAAGCTGAAATCCATGGCCGTGCTGCGCCTCTAATTACCGCTTACCTTTTACATAGCCTGGGCCTGCAGCAAACCAGAATGACCACAATGCCGATGGCACTGCTAAGAAGAAGAAGGTCCTCGCTGTAGCAAACCGCAATGATGCCGATGGCAACGGCGATGCCAAGGAGAAGGAGGTCATCGTTGGAAGATGGAAGATGCCACAAGGGTGCCAGCAATGGCAACAATACACATGAATGCTGGAGGTGAGAGGGAAGTACTAGCTAAACAGCGAGAACTTCGAGCATGATGTTGTTGGAGGCCTTGAGGTCGCGATGCACCACCCGCTGGTCATACTCGTCATGCAGGTAGTGCAGCGCTGACGCCACGTCCTAGACGATGTTGTACCGAAATTTCCGTTGCTCGCTAGTAGACGGCAGTGGGCTTGCCCAAACTTCGGAGGGCCACTGGCTCCACACCTGACCAAGGGGGCAAGGGGCCAAGGCACAGCATCAATTAAGAAGCCAAAGCAGTTTCTGAACGATGCAGGCATGCATGGAGACGGCACAACATACGTACCGGGCCGGGCTGGGAGAAGATGATGGCGTAGCCATTGCCGACGTAGTCGTGGATGCGGATCTTGCCGCCTCCAGGTTGGGGACGGTGTCGCCGATGGTGAGCCCCGGCATGATGTCAGTGAAAACTGAAAGCTACTACCAATCCATGCAGTCCATGGAGTCGTGGATGCGGATCCTGCATGGAGGTCAGTAGCTGGCCTCGTGGCAGTCGCTTCGGGCCACTGCGTTCGGTGCGTCTGACCGGTCATCAGAACCGGTTGCGAGTTGCAACAACATTTTTGGTTTATTTAGCAGCAAAACAAAACGTCTCGAACACCATTATTCTGAGTTCATCTATAAAAAGGTCGCAGCCCCGCTTACGGCCATCGTGGTCACTGCCATTATTCAATAATCATCATCGCTAGATAGCGGAAACACTCACCAACCTCACTCACACCGTCACACGTCGCAAGTAAGCCACAAGGGCTCAGCAAACTGGCCCAGCGACTCCTCCCCGGCGGGAGGGCCTAGCGACCGCGACTCCACCCCCAGCGCCGCGCTCACCGGGCCCCACGCCGGCGTCCCGTTCTCGTAGGCGTTGCAGGTCAGCCTGGTCAGGCCCGACCCGTCGAGCCGGCACACGTACAGGTCGCCGTACGGCTGAAACTGGTTCGGGCCCGAGATGGGCTCGGCCACGACGCTGCCCAGGTTGGCCGTGAAGAGCAGCCACTTGGAGTCCGGGCTGAAGCACACGTGGTTGATCCGCTCCTTGTCCGCCTCCGCGCTCCCGGCCGGCCCGGCCACGTGCACACGCTGCAGGCCCGACCCGTCGGGGCGGACCAGGTAGATGCTGAACACGTCCGGGTTGGTCGGGTCGTGCCGGTTGGACGAGAACGCGATCAGGCTCCCGTCCGGCGACCAGCTCGGCATCGTGTCGATCCACTCGCCGTCGGTCAGCCTCCGGATCGACCCGTCGCCGCCGTCCTCCCCACGCGCCGCGTCGACGATGTAGAGATTCTTGTGCCCCGTGCGACCGGACCGGAACACGAGCCACAGCCCGCACGGCGACACCGCCGGGAACGCGTTGTTGCCTGCCTCCGGCCGGGTGAGCACTTTCAGCGTAGCGCTGACCTCTTCGCAGTCGTCTGTGAGTTCGCTCTGGTCAAACTGGATGCGCGCGATCCGGACCGTCGCTTTGGGGGTCTCGAAGATGGGGCCCATGGATGTGAACACGACCCCACTTTCAGTGGGGCTACAGGTGGAGCCGAAGTTGAGCTCCTTGGCGACCACCCACTGCTTGGAACCGTCGGATCGGAGGATCCTGATCCCCGGCGTCTTGAAGAAGTCGCCGTTGACGGCGAGGTGCTTCGCGTCCAGCGAGAACGACGGGAAGAAGCCGTTCACGCGGAGCATCCGGATGGAGCTCACGGGGCTCCGCACCTCCTGCAGATGGGGCACCACCGAGTCGCCCGGCGCGCCCGCGCCGCGGAAGCGGTGGTACCCGAGGCGGCCGCCCGACGGCGAGAAGAAGGGGTTGTAGTGGTGCAGCTCCGGGTTGAGGAGCTCGGTCAGTGGGGAGAATTGCTCCGTCTCGAGGTCGAACAACTCGATGTGGCGCTGCGCCCGCCCCTTCCGCCGCGTCGCAACCGCGATCCAGCGGCCGCCGTCGAGGCCCGCGGCGGCGGGGGTCAAGCAGTGCACACCCGAGGGGGTCACGCGCCTCTCAGCGCCGGAGGGATCGAGGGTCTCCGGGGAGATGTCCACCCGGAAGACACTCCACCACCCGTCATCGGCGACGCGGTGGAAGAAGAGCGTACCCTCCCCGTGCCAGGTCGGCCACCCGCCCCGCGTGGCCACGACGACGCGGCAGGCAGGGTCGGTGGCGCGGAAGACGGCGACCTCCGTCTCGAGCACGCGAAAGTCGAACGCCCAGGGCCTGTGGCCGTACGAGGCGACGGCGACGAGCTCGCCCGAGGCAGACAAGGCCGGGCTCATGGCCTCATGTCCACCACGCCCTTGGGCGTGACCCTGACCGTGTCCTTGGTGCCCAGGTCCGTCGCGTACACGGCCGCCCAGCTCCTGAACGGCACGGGCGTCTTCTCGTGGGCGGAGACGAAGTACAACAGCCCGTTCCTCACCGTCGGGCGGTCGTGGAACAGGCTCCCCTCCACGGTCGGCAGTGGTTCGGCGCGCTCGGGCTCCGGCCGGGACAAGAACAGACCGGCCGAGCCGGTCCGCTCAGACACGAAGGCGACCGCCTCCCCGCCGTCGTCCGCGAACTGGGCGTTGAAGTTGACGGACACGCCATCCGTGTGGAGGCGCTCGGCCAACCCTGAGGCGGAGACATCCTCCGGGGACGGCGGCACGGCGACGGAGAAGACGTCGAAGCCGAAGTTGGTAACGCCGACGGAGGCGAAGACGACTGTGCCGGTAGGCTCCATCGGGAAGTGGCTTGGTTGTTGTGATTGTGTTGGTGTGCGAGTTGGGCTGTTCGCGGAGCCTGGGGGTATTTGTAGGTTCGCGGTTAGGCCGGTCGCTGTCAGATGGGCCCACGTGTGATCGTTATCTGCTTCGACTAGGGTGCTGGAATTTTGAACTGTTTTGGCACGTAGCGCAAATTAATTTCTAAACTAGCCTCTTTAGCGTTAGAATTTTAGATTTGGTCCTCTGAGCGCGTCTTCTGTCAGGACGGCGACAATAGAAACATCTTGATCCGGAACATGCACCAAAGTCTTCTTTGTGCTTGATGGAAGCACCAAGGTGCTATCGTCCAAAAACCTTCTTAGAACCCTTTGGTCTCAGAAGGAAAAAAAAAAAAGTTTAGGGTTTGCAGAAATGGGGAAAAAATTAGGGTTTCGAGCGGAATAGAATTAGGGTTTCCAGTTTGGGTTAGCGCTTGTACGAATACAAAATTTTCTTCAGTCATTTCAATTAGGGTTTCAACGGGCACTAATATTTGTATAAAAAAAACATTCTTTAAGAAATATGGGCACCGAGATTTGTAAATTAGGGTTTCATTTTCTGCAAAACCAGGGTTTAAATCATTTGTTTAGTAGCTATTTGTAATAATTTCAAAATATAGGAAATGAGTTTAGAAAATTACGAAACTTTTGTGGAGCCTCGAAATCACGGTGTTGTTGCTACATAATTTTTCTATTATTTTATTAGATTACGAGAAAGGATGATTGATAAGCATATCGGGCGAGGTATAACCTTGATGATGTCGTCGAAGCAAACTTTGTGTCTTTGAAATACTCGTTGTCTTTTAGAAGTGAGATAAAAAGGGATCGATACTATTGGAGTCTCTCCTCGATGAAGTCGTCTGAGCGTATCTGGCGTATATAGCCAGCGGTCGATGAAGTACTTTATGAAGCTTATCTGAGAATATGATTGAAGAAATTTGAAACGCTCGTTGTGATTATGAAGATGCCTAAAACATGGAGGATTCGATGTCGGTGCGAATGGTTGTTTAGGATTCGCTAGAAGAGCATACTTGCAATATAGGCTTGCTTTGATGGCTTAGCGGAACCACGGAACGAGAACTACATTAGAGTCATGAATGAAGCACGTTACGTAGTGACATGGCATGATGGTTCGGCTAATTATTTTAGTCATCCTCGCTACTACTACAGTACACTGCGACACAAGCATCCAGACCATATAAGTATACATGCCTTTAGGGGATAGTAAAAAAACATGGGGGTAGGACGGGGGACTACTACGTAATGACCTGAACTACTGCGTGGACCGGGGCCATTTTCTCTTCCTTGCTAGCTCAGTGTTGAACTCCTCGCCGGACTTCCCCTTCCCCTTGTCGCAGGAGTGTCCACGTCGGGCTGGTATATCGAAGTCATCTATATCCTGCGATTCCTTGATATAAGTGTACCGTATAGTAAAAATCGTAAGAATGATGTAAATTCTTCATAACTCACGTCATCGATACAGATTACGCCCAGGCGACCGGATACGCTATAGCGGCCGGGCTCAGCCGCATGAGCCTTGCCCTTGTCGTGGGACTGTCCACGTCGGGCTGGTATGTTGAAGTCGTCCATGTCCTGCGATTCCATGATGTAAATGCATCGTATAGTGAAAATCGTAAGAATGATGTAGATTCTTCATAACTCACGTCGTGAATCTGATTCGCCGGCGGCCGGATATCTTTGTGGCCGGGCTCAGCCGCATGAGCCTTTCCCTTGCCCTTGTCGCAGGACTGTCCACGTCGGGCTGGTATGTCGAAGTCGTCCATATCCTGCGATTCTATGATGTAAGTACACCGTACAGTGAAAAACGTAATAAGGATGTAAATTCTTCATAACTCACGTCGTCGATATTGATTACGCCCGGGCGACTACAGGGCTCCTTCGGTGTCTCCTCAACAGAGTCCGGTAGGTAAGGTTTCCACCGCACGAAGTTCTCGGCCCACACCGAGTAGTTCAGCATGTACTTTTGCTAGATGAATGCCCTGTCATACATCTCTGGGCCGTCGATCCACTAGAAGTAGTGGCAGCGCATCTCGGGCTGCCATTACGTGGGGATGAAGTTAAAAATTTAAGGAATTCAACATTGACGAAAATCGTTGCGTGTGGCAGCTTACGAGGTGGTTCCGCGTGTAAATGCGCCGGGCGGCGGTGTGCAGGTGTGTGGGTGAATGATCTCTGCCGGTTTGCCACACACACACTGCGGGATCGGAAAACGTGGTGGTACTGGAGCATCTTTCATTGATTTATCTGGGTATTGTAGCTTGTCCTCTTCTGCTTAAGCCACTTTTCCTTCTGCAACATCCTCACGTAGAAGTTTGCCGAAGAGTCCATAGCTGGGTATTTATTGTGTAGTGTTGGGTTTGGTTCAACCCCCTTTTATAAACCCCATGGTTGGCATGGTGTGGTTAATTTCATGCAGAGTCCTGTCTTTTAGTTCTGAAAAGCTGAGGAGGTGGAGTGTTGTCATGTCCATCTGAAAAGCTGACGAGGCATAGTGTTGTCATGTCTTACTTTGCAGAAAGTCATGTCTTACTTTGTAGAGTGCTGTCTTATCAATCTAAAAAGCTGGCGAGGCAGAGTGTTATCACGTCTTTCTTTGTAGAGTCTTGCCTTTTCGGTCTGAAAAGTTGGCGAGACGGTCAGGGTTGTCAAGTCGATCTGAAAAGCAACCTAAAGCTGCGCCAAAAAGTGTCTCCTTTAGTCATATCCTTTGCACAAAGCTGCCCGTGTGGTCATGTCACTCATAAAAAGTGTCTCCTTTGGTCTTATCCTTTGCGTAAAATTGCCCGTATGGTCATGTCACTTGGAAGGCTGTCTCCTTTGGTCTTATCCTTTGCGTAAAAGGCGCCCGTGTGGTCTTGTCTCTGCGCCATGAACTGACCCGTCTGGTCTTGTCATCGCAAGCTAATACATTACCGCTTTGTTAACCTCCCCCAGGCTATAAAATGCTGCTTGATGGTCCAAAAGTATGACCACTAGACCCTTGAAAGCCGTAGGAAGAAGAACATTCTTTGTAAATGCTGTAACATCACGATGTAAGCGCTCAAGACCCGATCCAGCAAGAGAGTGCATGAAGACTTTCTCCTAGAAAGGAGGGAGGACTTCGGCCCTAACTACCGGTTGATGCTAAACAAGCGTGCTCAACCGGTATGGCCGAAATGTAGACACGGGGAGGACGCTATCGTGCAGGTCATAGACTGCCTTTTTGATGGCGGACGGCGTTTCTTCCGATGCCCATACTCTAGGGTAAATAGCTTTGTTCATGTTACTACTAATACATCCTCCATACTAACTGTCCCTTGCAGCAGATGGCGAAATGCAACTTTACCCGCTGGATCGATCCTCCCCATGAACAACATGTTTCGATGCATGTGGATACATTGTGGAACCGAATTTTTGATTTGGAGGCGCAAATTGACGATCTCAAGGAGCAAAATGATGACCTTTGCTTATGATCTGCGCGTGAGAGAGAACCGAGGAGGTCGTGAACATAGGAAGTTCCTATGATCCCACATCTTTGCGCGCAACCCTAGTGCATATCTGGCGTGCCACTTCTGACGACCCGACCACGTCAGGCGCCTACTAGAAGAACACTCTATGTGGGTAGTGGCGAGGATTAAAACCTCTATGTATTATTTTAATACATAATAAAAGACCATCGTCTACATGGTGCGTGACCCTAAGACTAACGACCTCCACAGTGCGTTAGTATTCGAAGGTTATAATGGGTACCACAGGTGGGATGAGGCTTTGTGCCTAATCCCGACCGAGATAACGCTAAATAAAATTCTTGGTGGTATTTCTTATCGTATGATAAATGGAACCGTGCTATCGTTCCAAACCATGCGATGGTACAACCACGAGACAACGACTATTAACCACCCTACGGTTAAGCTTTTCCTGACCAACCGCAAGGAAATTATACGTTGCTAAGCTGCTCCACCGTTCAAACCAATCGTAACGTTTCACGAGGGCGTCTTCTCGAGAATGCTTGCCACCTCTTGGAAGTTATTTAAAGGTGAAGCCTTGAAGAAGCGAAGGGACGAAGGCCAAGACCAACAAAGACAAGAACAACGGCAGTTCAACGAGAATACCACGAAGCCTAAGCGGTGGAATTAGAAGCTAGATAATCGGACTTAGACTCATATTCTAAGTCGATTACGATGAACATTCCCCATTCGGTGTAATTCAGGGTAGTACTTAGCCACATCTTGTAAAACCAGTTCATATCAATAAAGCGACCCCATTCCATTCCGGGATATTCCACGTCATTTTCCTCGTTCATTTTCATAAGATCGGCGACTTGATGCGTCGGCAATTTGCGCCGGCAAGTGGGGAAGAAGGCGTAAGTTTCTGAAGAAAATTCTTCGCTCAAGAAAATCCTCACCCAAAATCTCGCAATCGCTCATGCGACTATGCGGAGTTTGGGATGAGAAAGCGGATTCGATTTGGCGGACTCGCCGACCTCGACATGGAAGGATGTATCGCGCCATGGAAGAAAATGGCGAGTCATCCTCCTCTTCCTCCTCACTTGCTCGCCGCGTCGCGGCGTTAGCGAGTCGGCCGGATGGATGAAGATCTTGCCGCCACTCTTGGTGGCGCAACCGGGAAAACCGGCCGTTCAGACCAGTTCGAATACCGAGGATCTCTTCAAGCCGGTCTTCTCGGCCGTGAAGCAGTGAAAAATTTCAGCCCCATCACGGAAAACTCTATACCATTGATGAAATCATGGTGAAAGATACTCTCCTTGACCGGCAATTCCGGCGATCAGCGTCACACTGATAGCGGTGTCGATGAAACCTCCAGCGGTGAAGGCCATGTGGGGATGATCACACTCGACATCTACGATCGGCGGTTCGTCGGATCGGACTTAAAGACCTCGGAAGTGCTCATCTCCGGCCGATCTCCATCGTGGAAGATTACGCGAAGCACTAACAAGCTCTCCATTAGTTATGATGGAAGCTCATCGGAAGATCAATCTTTGGAAGCCGCGAAGTCAGCGATCGGAGATGAAGATCAAGATGCCTGCGGTCCTACACTCTCTACCACGCCATCACGTGTTGTTAGAGATGATCCGGGACGTCAAGCACCAACCGGAACAGCGGAACTAATCGGCGTCAATCGGTTAACTACTTTGGCCTTTGCCCACCAGTGGTGATGGGACGAACAAATCCGAAGGTCGGGGAAGGTTGACGGGGCATACACCTCGACCGGTA
Organism: Phyllostachys edulis; assembly: GCA_036346405.1. Classification (NCBI taxonomy): domain Eukaryota; kingdom Viridiplantae; phylum Streptophyta; class Magnoliopsida; order Poales; family Poaceae; genus Phyllostachys; species Phyllostachys edulis. The sequence continues at coordinate 64,053,367 of CM070558.1, read as the reverse complement.
TGAACCCCGAGACCTTGATATCTGTCAAAACTTGCGGCGTATTCAAAACATGTTAAATAATTCGATCTGCTCTAGCGAGCGCCTAATTTTAATACAACTTCGTGGGTCGGTATCAAAAATTCTCCAGCAGACCATGCGTGAGCAGGCGTGTCGGGAGCAGAGGGTTTGAAGTCGGACTATGACTTCATCCCAGCGCTCCTCCTCGGCGGGGACAACATGGTCATACCGAGGCGATCGATCAGAGACCTCCTCGGCGATTCCGACCAAGGAGTCACGAGGGAGAAGGTTATTCAAGCTACTCCCCCAGTGTGAGAGGAACCACCACTAGGACCTAACGATCTCGAGGCATCGTTTGAACCAAGTGGGCGATCGGAGGCATCATATCGGTGTCCTGGCCGGATCGGTACCGGAGTTCAGCGTCCCAATCCTAGGGATCGGTCTCGGCCGATTACAATCCGAGCACCTTCGAGAAAGGCGCCATGAATCAATCACGGGTTGTCGAGCCTTCTCTGCGGTGCTCCAAGGCGTGCGTTAGCCTACTTGTTCAGACCAACCAACAGACAAATTCAATGGAACTCAAAACCCATTGGAATTTCTCCAAATATATACCACCGCCATCGAGGCTCTTTGGTGGCGATGAAATGTAATGGCCAACTATTTACCCACCGTGCTCGAAGTGCGCTCGGTCGTGGTTGTTAAACTTAAATCGGATCAATATATACTTAGGAACAACTCTGTGATCTTCTAATTGCCAACTTCGAGTGCGTCGACCATACAGGAAGGAGGGCGATCTCCACGAGAATCCGGCGGGGATCGATGAGACTCTCGTCAATATATCAAGAGGTTCGGCCGGGTTAAGTAACTCTATACCGAAGTCGCGAGAATCCTCTGTTATTGGGCTTTTAAAAGCAGTGCGAGAATCGGCGGTTTCACGGAGGACATAGCAATGAACCCTCCAAGAACAACCGTTGAGCTTTTTGATATGGCGGACAAGTATGCCACGCTAAGCGAAGCAATCGAGTGGTGTGAAGCCATTGATCGGAAAGACAAGATTCTGACCCGGCTGGACAAGCAGGAGAAAAAGAACAAGAAGTCTCTCAAGAAGAAAAAAGAACCGCGAACCGAGCGACAAAGAAGTCCTCGCCGTTCGAGAAAAATTCGGGAAGGGCAAGAAGGACTATCTTGGTCGAAGCAAGGCAAAAGCTCCGAGCCAGAAGGATTCGAGACGAACAAGTGGTGTCCACTTCACCGTGACGAGGGCATGATCTGCGCTTTGTAAATGTCTGGCAAAAGCTGGAGGATTATTATGCGAGTAAGGACCATTTCCGCAATCTGAGGAACATGGAAAGCGAGCTCCAAAAGGACAAGGATGGCGGCGAAGAGATGGAGTACCGGGATCCCCAACACCGATCAACATGATTTTTGGAGGATCTTCTTCATCGAGTCGAGGCGTCATCGAAGGCCATGGGCGAGAGTCAACCTAGTCGAATCTCCATTGTAATCAAGCACTTTCGAAGTGGTCGGACACATAATTTCCTTGACAAAAGCATTGCCCCATCCATCGACTCAGCGGGTAGGTTCCCTATCGTTGTTGAACCAACCATTAATAATTGTCGGGTTAATCGGGTCTTAGTAGATGGGTGTAGTTCTTTGAATATATTATTTGTGGGAGCTTTAGAAGAAATCACGGGTCCCCATGTCAAAAGTGAAACACATGAAATATGCTTTTCATGGCATAGTTAAGGTTCTACTGCTAAGCAAATAGGACAAGTTTCCTTACGATTCGTTGGAAAGCGACAACTTAAAGCGAGAGATTAGTTTGATGTAGTAAACTTGAATCCGCGTACAGCGGAATTCTCGATCGACCGGCGTTAGCAAAATTCTTGATAGCCACGCATTACGGTTATCAAAGTTTGAAAATCTGGGGGCGAAGAGTCATCACTATTCGAGGAGATCGAGAAAATGGCTTATGTATGCGATCGGAAATCCTTTGCCTTTGGTTGATGAACTTCCGACCGGAGAGGTTAACGGACTCCCATCTGAGTCAAGCACTTTCGAGGCCAAAGATGACACCCAAACCATCCGACCGGACAAAGGAGGTACCACTCGACAAAAGCGCTTCTCGGGACGGCGTCAAGTCTTCACATGGGTCGGGACATCGGACCCAACCGCATAAGATTACGGTGGGGCAAGACTCGACCCTAAATAGGAAGAGTCGCTCGTCTCCTTCCTCGGCGAATCGGGGCGTGTTTGCCTATGGCGTCCGATATGCACAGAGTCCCGGGGAGGTGATCGAGCACGCAGCTTGCTCTCGGCGACAAAAAACCGATCAGCGAAACTTCTGACGTTTACTTTTGATCGGAAGGAAGCAATCGATCGGAGATTGACAAGCTTCTCAAAATTTGGATTTATTAAGTGAAGTCGACCACCCACGATGGCTTGCCAATCCTGTAATGGTTAGAAAAACAATGGGAAATGGCGAATGTGTATCGACTTCTGAGATCTTAATAAGGCTTGTCAGAAGGATGACTTTCCTTCCTCGCATTGATCAAGCTGGTAGACTCTACTTACGGGTGCGAGTTACTAAGTTTTTAGATCGTATTGAGTACCACAGTTAGTATGTGTAAAGAAGATGAGGAAAACTTCCTTCATCACCCCATATAGCACTTCTTGTTATATTAAGATGCCATTTGGTCTCAAAATTTGGTGCAACTTTTCAAGGTTGATGCAAAAACCTTTAGTCCACAAATCGGTCGGAATCTAGAAACTTACGTTGTGATCGTTCGTAAAGACCTGCTTTTGGCGACCACATTCTGACTTACAAGAAACTTTTAATAACGAAGACATAACCTCAAGTTAAATCCAGGAAAAAGTGTGTGTTGGAGTTTACTGTTGGAAAAGCTGCTCGGTTTCCTAGTTTGGCTAGAGGTATTGAAGCAAATCCGGCAAAAATTGCGGCCATCGACGGATCGCCCTCGACCACGAAGAAGTCCAAAAACTAACAGGTGTATAAGGCGTTAAGTCGTTTCATAGCAAGGTTAGGGGAAAAGGATTACCTTTCTTTAAACTTCTTGGAAACATGGGAGTTTTGAGTGGACTAAAGAGGCAAGCGATGCCTTTGAGGAACTTAAAAAGTACCTTACAAGTACCCGGTTTTAGTTTCTCAGAGATGGGAGAAACATTGCTAATTCGTGGCGGCAACACCACAAGCGAGTTAGCGGTGTCTTGGTTGTAGAAAGGATAATATCCAACGACCGGTCTATTACATAAGCGAAGTCTTACATGGACCAAAGGAAAGATACCCACGGTACAAAAGTTGCTCTATGGCCTCCTTATGTCTTCAAGAAAGCTAAGGCACTACTTCGGGCCCACAAAGTGGTCGTACCTACGGATATCCTCTTGGTCAAGTCCTTGAAGCGAGGAATCATCGGGACGAATAGCCAAATGGGCGGTCGAGCTAGAGGCGTTCGATCTCCATTTTATTTCACGAACGACAATAAAGTCGAGCAATAGCGAAATTCATTGCGAATGGACAAACCACTGAACCCACCCAAGGACAGAGTATGAACACCACGACAGTGGACATTGTATTCGACGGTTCCTTGATGTTACAAGGATCGAGAATGGAGTGGTCTTGATATCCCTCTTGGCGAACACATCAAGTCGCCATCGATTAAATTTTCACCACCAATAATGTGGCGAAATATGAAGTTCTTGGCGGGACTCGAGCAACTTCGTTAAGCTCGGGATTCATGATTACTAGTGAAAGCGATTCTCAACTAGTAGCGAATCAAGTGGGGAAAAGTATCAATGCTTGAGTACCAAGATGTCATCTTATCTGGCGGAATCGAAAACTTCGAAAAGCACTTCTTGGTTTTCGGATCAACATATTCCTAGAAAGGAAAACTTTACTGGCGGAACCGGTTAGCGCGGATGGCCTCCACGAGTCGGCCAGTCCACTTGGAGTTTTTCTCGAGCAACTCAATTCACCCTCGGTAGTTGAGCCTTGAGAACATACATGATTCTTTGCAAGTTGAACAAACTAATCAAGGAACATGGATGCTCCACAGTCGTTGACGGTTGGTATTTATCACGATCAAGGTAGAGGCGGATGACATCGATCTACAATTATCTTGACATGACACAATTCGAGAAGATGATGTAGAGGCGATCGTATATACGAAAAGCCAAATCATACACTCTAATCGAGCGTATCTTGTATAAGCGAGGATCTCATGGAGTGTTGATGAGATGCATATCTCAAGCGGATGGCATTAGATTGCTAAGCGAAATCCATGAAGGCGTCTGTGGAGCACACCATTCCTCTGAGAACCACAGTCGGTAAAGCCTTAAGCAAGGCTATTCTTGACCAGCGCCCTTCATGATGCAAAAGAGCTTGTGATGAAGTGTGTACAATGTCGGTTTCATAGCCGACAAGTACACGGCCGGCTAAGCCTTACAAACAATTCCTCTTTCTTGGCCTTTTGCAACACAGGGAATTTGGACATTAGGGACCTTTCCCAAAGCACCGGGGGCTTGAATTCCTTTTCGTCATGATTGACACGTTTACAAAATGGATTGAAGCCGAGCGATCGTTAAAATAACAAGCGAGGCCGCTAAGAGATTTCTCTGAAAAATGTGATCCGCGATTTGGTGTACCCGATCGTATCATCACGAACAATGGTTCCCGATTCTCCGGCGGTCAATTCCGGGAATTGCGATGAACTTAGTGTCAAAGTTCATTTTGCTACATTGCTCATCCACGAACAGCGGAGGCGATTAAGCGGGCTAATGGTATCCTTATGCGAGGATCAAGCGCCGAGTATTGACCGATTAATCAAGCGGTCGAGGAGCTTGGGTTAAGAACTTCCCTACGTGTTATGGGCGTTCGAACCCACGACGATCGTGCGACCGTGAAACTCCATTCTTTTTGGTTTATGGTCTTTGAAGCCATGCTTCCTCGAGAACTCAAAATTGGCTCTGCTTTCGGCGATCGTTTTGCGAAAATGATCGAGATTGAGCAACGACTTCGGCAGCGTCGATTTCCTTGAAAAACAGCGAAACCAAGCCCTTATGCGATCGGCGATCTACCAACAAGCCATGCGAAGGTACCATAGTCGTAAGTCTGCGACCTCGCGATCTTCTTTGTAGGTGATCGGTTCTCGAGAAAAATTGAGCCAAACAAATGCAATAAACTTTCTCCTAAATGGGAAGGTCCTTACTTTGTGGTGAAGTCACCCGACCGAGTTCCGTCGACTAGCTATATGCGATGGGCAAATTTTGTCAAATTCTTGGAACATCGATCAATTGCGTAAGTTCTATGTTTAATTTTCATTCTTTCAATTTCAATTTCACTAAATTTATTGATTAATTAAGAAGTGCAACCTTGCTTATATATATACACCTACATTACAGTGCGTTTATTATTGTTAGTGCAGTGGGAAGACATTTTTCTCTCGATATCCTTTTAAGGATCTACGATACTCTATGGTCCTCGTCGTGAGCATTTTTTCAAATGATTCCCACAGCGACTATACTCTTTTCTTAAAGAAAAATGAGTAATCGAGGCGCCACACAACTAACTATCTCATGAATGATATGCTTCGATTACGAAGATTATGCTTCATTATTTCAAGATTACGGTCTATTCTTGTCAGCTCTTGGTGGGACACGGAAAGCCTCCTAGTCGAAGTCTCTCCTTTTTATGCGTGGTCACCTTGCTGGAAGGAGCTTCCTAGCGGCGGTTCTTTTCTTCGATCCTCGCTACGATCGGATATAGAATTTGAACACGTTTCAAAAATATATATCGTATGCCTTGAGTCTTAGCATTAGTTCGACCGGACTATGGGACAATAGATATAAACAAAGTTCACTTATAATCTGTTGCATACATATTTGCATTTCTTCTTATGTCAAGTTTGACAAAGTCTTTTTAGACCATATATAGTGTTTTTGATTGGTATTTCCATTATGACAAACAACGATCTATAACTAGTCGAAATCGTCTGTTGGTCTGACCACATTTGATTTCCTAATCTTTATAGCGATCGATTTTGTCTTACATATCCAAACATACCTTCAAAACTCACATACATAGTTATGACCTCTTTTATTCTCTTTCTTGGCTCCTTTGCTTGCGATGCGTTCTTCTACTATAAAAGCGTCGGGGGCTAGGAAATATCTGAAATTTTAAAAGTCAAGCAGGATAAACAAAAGCTTTGTCAATGACATAAAAATGTAGATTTTCATAGATATTCAAATATTTTTACACTTGCGAGGAACCTACTCTAAGAAATATTCCCACCTAACTCTTGTTTGTCGGAGATTAGACCTCCATCTCCTCTACAACTATATCTCAAGTGGCTGAGTTCTTCCATGAACTTGGTAGCCTCCTCAGTGGGCGATTGAAGTCTTCTTTAACTGACTTGGAGATCTATGGAGGGTCGGAAGCTTTCGGTTTGCCAAAGCAAAACTAACTCCACTGCAACTTTGTTTTTAGGGCACAGGCATAATTAGTCAGAGTAGTTTTGAAGCGAGAACTTTAAGGTCCTCTAAAGTTGACCCAAATAGTTCATTTTCTCTATTGGATCTCCTAAGGAAGGCGGGGCTTGATCTGATCCCATATCAAAGATCATCTTGTTCAAAGCACGAATCTTTTCATCAATATTTTGAGCAAGCGCCTCCTTATCTGCTCAAATTTGAGTTTTCTTTACTCTGTTCGGCATTTGCGTTTGCTCTTGCAAAAGCAAATCGAGTTAATGAACACAAGCATAATTGAAGGAACAATCAAGTTTGCGACATATTACCTTCATTTGTTTTGCTAAGTGTTTCATATTTGGTCATTGCTTGATCAGCAGGTCTTTAAATTTGAACTTGCTTTAGCAAATGGTAGTCTTTAGCTTTATTTCTTCTTCAAGAAGAAGGCATCTTGGCTTTCTCGTACAACCTCCTCTTTTATTTTCTCCGGATCTATCGAATCGATAAGGGAGAATAATTGTAGAAGGAGCAAAGTATTGAAGAAGAAACAAAAGTTTAAAAGGGAAAAGTTCTTTTTACTTTCCAACTCGAATTGCTTTTGCTCCAAGTCCTTAACTTCGCTACACAAAAATCGAATCGGGGTGCATCTTGAGTTGAGTATCCGATACTTTACTTACGCCTCATCAAGCTCCTTATCCTCGATAAATCGGGGGCGAAAAGGAACTTGTTAGGTTGGGAAGGGTTATCAACGATGATCGGAACTGTTGAGACCTCTCGAGCATCTACCTCCTGAAGGGTTTCAATCACCAAGGATCCAACTCAACCGTTGCCCTTGTCACTGCTCGGGGCTTCTTGACCACTACTTCCTCGGGAACTTTGTCTGAGAAGTGCTCTGATCGAGAACTTCCACAGTGCGAGTCCTCGGGAAGAACACAGTGGGAAGCAATAGAACACGAAGACCTATGCAAACCGAAGATGGGAAGTTCAAAGTATCAAATCATCAAGGAATTATTAAAGGTACATACTTATCGACCACTTTCATTTGTACATACCTTGTTAATCTCAGGATTTGACTCTGAAAGCAGCATGAAGAGAAATCTGTGCGCTAGCCTTCCTTTTCTTCTCCTCCAATTTTCTTTGGTTCTAGACCCGGAGGGGTTTTATTGGAACCCTCATCCTCCAACAAGATGTCGGAAGCTATGTCCTCGACTAGTTCATCAAGGTCCACATTCGACTATCGGTGGGAGGGAGTGGTTTCATCAATCTCGGTCGATTGTTTGATAACAACCAGTAAGGTCGTGCTACGACCACTCTGATCTCTGACCTCATGATTATATTCTGCGGGCCTTGATCTTATCCACCTAAATCAAAGAACAAATTTGATTGGGTGAAGAAATCCTTTATCTAAAAAATTAGTACATATATGATTCGAAATGTTCTATTACCTCGAGGATTCATCTCCTTCAAGTGCCTCGAGGCACGACTCGGTCGGAACCAAGGTGGGATGTTGATCCTCACCGGATTGTATGATTCATAAACCGGCCATTGCAAATGTAAACACGATTGGAAATCTGGTGGGATATATGTATATCGTGGTAAAAGAATTTTTGATTAAATTACCTTAAGCCTTGCAGTCTCCTTCAATAGGAGTTGCGGCTAAGATCTTGGGGCATTGACCTTTTCTCGGGCTCCCCTTGCAGATTAGCGACTCGTTCTCTAATTTCCCCATAGGAAAGAACTTTATGAAGGAAGAATAGACAAATTTTAAGGTAACACATTAATCAAATCAAAATACCGATCGGAATGTATCTCAAGACTTACCACCTGCGGAGCAACTTCATCACGATCAAGGCACGGGCGGGGAATGAGTCAGGAGCTTCAATGGACTAATATGGCGAGAGGTAAAATCCTCACCACATGCCACGAAGTCGGGCCCACGACTGCATAAGTCATAGATGGCATCCGCCCATCTTTTGACTATCCTGTCTTCTTCGGTCTCCTTCCACTTGGGGTTTTCACTTGCTCTAGTTCGTGAGTAGAGGCCATCGTCTTCGTAACGTCATGTAAAACCGATTACTTTTCCATAGCGACCACGAAGATTTAGCGTACATGAGGATGTACTCATCGGCCTTCCGTCATGAAGGCGCAATGTGCATTCCCGGGGGGCTGCTTGATTTTGCATGATTTTCCCATCACCATGCGGTAGAAATAACTAAAAGCTTCAAGTTCGGTTGTATTCCCGGATATGCCTCGCATAAATATCGCGAAAATCTTGATATTTGCGATCGAATTTGGGGCCAAATTCACTAATTCCACCCGTAATGTTCAAGAACGCGGAGAAGGAATTTGTGTACCGTAATCTCGGCCCACATTCGATGTAGGCAAGAAAAGCGAGGATTTCCTCATCTTCACGGCTCGGAAAATGCTCTCCGATCGCGGTCTCCAATTAATCAGATTCCTATCTGGGAGCATTCCCATCTTCGCCAAAGCCTCAAGCTTTTCTTGCCCAATTCGAATGCAACCACTTTGTGTCTGCTCGAGCATGGCGAAAATCCTCAAGGATGAGTAGTGAAAGTTGGAGACTTAGTGGTCGGAAGAGGGAAAAAAACTACGGAGGATTTCTCGGCGAAAGCTAAAGGGGATCGAAAGGGGATTTTGGAAGCATAAAAATTCTAAGATCGGCGAGAGGAGATTTTATAAACTTAGATACTTTGAAGGATTCCCACAAAGTCAAAGCAGACAAAAAGCCTCTTTTTGCTCAAGCGAAACGAGAGGAACTCTTCGTTTCCCAAAGGCAAGTTCTCAACTTTAAAGTGAACCACAGACCACCGTATACCCACGACATTAAATGGAATTACGCGGAATCTGATTTCATCGGAAAAAGGTATATACGCGACCAGTTCATTTAAAGTTAGGGCTGGCGGCGAGGATTAAAACCTCTATGTATTATTTTAATACATAATAAAAGACCATACGTCTACATGGTGCGTGACCCTAAGACTAACGACCTCCACAGTGCGTTAGTATTCGAAGGTTACTTAATGGGTACCACAGTGGGATGAGGCTTTGTGCCTAATCCCGACGGATAACCGCTTCGTAAAATTCTTGGGCGGTATTTCTTATCGTATGATAAATGGAACCGTGCTATCGTTCCAAACCATGCGATGGTACAACCACGAGACAACGACTATTAACCACCCTACGGTTAAGCTTTTCACGAAACGCAAGGAAATTATACGTTGCTAAGCTGCTCCACCGTTCAAACCGGTCGTAACGTTTCACGAGGGCGTCTTCTCCGAGAATGCTTGCCACCTCTTGGAAGTTATTTAAAGGTGAAGCGCGAGAAGGCGAAGGGGCGAGAAGACCAAGACCAACAAAGACAAGAACAACGGCAGTTCAACGAGAATACCACGAAGCCTAAGCGGTGGAATTAGAAGCTAGATAAATAGACTTAGACTCATATTCTAAGTCGATTACCGATTAGACATTCCCCATTCGGTGTAATTGAGGGTAGTATAGCCACATCTTGTAAAACCAGTTCATATCAATAAAGCGACCCCATTCCATTCTAGGATATTCCGTCATTTTCCTCGTTCATTTTAAGTAAGATCGTGACTTGATGGTCGACAGGTGTGAAGCACCTTCTACCATTAGAGCACGGGCGGAGAAGCTTGTACCTCGTTAGTCTCCCATACATGCGCACTTATGTTCAATCTCCTAAAGCATGTAACTAAATGGTGGGCCAGCGTCGTTCGGATTGCCTTTTATCGAATTGACATGTTACATCGATGTGTCGCGTGCTTTAAGTTATAGGCGTCAATATGCATTCAACAAACTCATTTATGGGTAGATAATGTTACTAGTTTATTCTCATTCTGGCAATTTGCAATGCATAGATAAAGAGTAGATATTAAATCTCATTACAAGCTGAACTTCTACTTGGCAACAACAAGAAATAATAGAAGAAAGACCACAAAACTAACTAAGCAACTAATTTCTTGACATGTTCTCAACTCTTTCCATCCTTTCATCCGATCTTTTAAGTCTATTCTCTTCATTACCTTTGGTTCTCGGAGTCAAGCCCTTTGGATGAAATCATTCTTTGTTGTAATGATTGTAATTGTCTACTCACTCGAAAGTTAGATGAGGCCAAAGACATCCAGTCTAAGACTGGAAAAAAGGAGAGGAGGAAATGAAGAGTGATGAGGACATCGCCCCTAAGGATGCAACCACTACTTCGACCCACTGTACTGCATTCTCTACATCAACTCAATCTTCCACAATTGGACTTGCGGCCACTGCAACACCATATTATCCAATTGGACCGCCCTACTTCCGACTCCTACAAGCGAGCTCGTCTACATGCCATGGTGCTCGTCTACATGTCATGGTCTGCGTTTACATGCCATGGTCTTTGCGTCACCAATTATTAGCCCACTAGCTATATAATATATGGGGTGACTTGGCCTAAGTCCCATATGATGGCCGACCACCCTAAGGGGCTGTATTGCTCACGTGAAACGATGCAGTGAAACAGTTCCACGCCCTAGGTTCCCACCTCTAGCCGCCTCCCCTATATATACGATGCGCCCACAGTTTGGGGTGGGTTTTCTTAAATTATTACGCTTTGCGGTTTAGCGTTCGGTTTGAGAACCCTTTGTGAACTTCATCCAAATCCATAATATATTTGATTGCATCTATCTTGTTCTTGTGAGTTGCCGATTGCTTGCGGGAACCATAACCCTCGTGGTAAGGTCGATCGCGTCTGGCGTGGTTGATCTTGGCGATCATGCGGGTGTAGCGAATGCGGTGAAGATCGTGGGTCGAAAGCCTCAAAGCGTCAGCGTCCATCTGACGACACCGTCGAACCTATCGGAAGATCAGACCCCGTGATTCATCAAGTGGTATCAGTACCGGTTGCAGTTAGGTAATTTCATTGATCCTTTTTGTTAGTTGTTTTCATCACCTAGAGTCGGAAAAAATTGCCCCACAAAAAGTTTTAGATCTTAGTTCTTCGTTGTCCAAACCACTCTGTGCCTTCGCGATTGTGTTTTTCAGTTTTCGCGTTGTTGAATTGAGTCCATCGTCGGTGTCTTTGTTCTTTGGTCTAGTCGTCGTGATCTAGTTTCTAGCGTCGAGTCTTTCTTGTTTTACGGTCATCGTGTATCTCGGCTTGCCCTTGGTTTGCATCTGTTGTTTTGTCTACTATAGCGAGATCGTGTCATCACCCTCATCCGACCACGTACTCGGTTTCGACTTCCCACCAACTTCGAGTTC